>JAJHPF010000015.1:8295200-8784200 GCA_024447775.1 Carex cristatella | reverse complement strand
AAGACTAAACACTAAACACTAAACCCTAAACAATAAACACTCAACCCTCAACCCTCAACCCTCAACCCTCAACCCTAAACACTGAACACTGAACCCTCAACCCTCAACCCTCAACCCTCAACCCTCAACCCTCAACCTTAATAACACGAATGTAATCACATTATATATTTCTCATGTGAAAAAGATACAGTCTCATATCTTAGAATTCGTAGGCACAATGAAAACTTAATGACACAAACACAATCCATATAATGTTTCATTTGTTAGGTCTTGTTTAATGTATGAAACCTTCCTTACATTCGTGTTATTAAATGATAATCTTTTATCAACATTTATAGAACTACAATGTACTTTAATTAACACGACAATCTTTTATCAAGATTGCGAACATTTTAGAATTTATGTTTATTATGATTTAGAGTTCTATGGTTCAAGACCAAGAGCGTCTTCTTGAACACTTCTAAAGTCAAACATCAAACTCAAGGAACAAAATGTATATAACATCCAATTCATAAACTTAACATGTAAAAGTAATCAACAAAAGATAACTTTTAGAACACAAAACCAACATAAACCCCCGGACACCCGACCCCCGACCCCGGACCCGGACCCCGGACCCCGGACCCCCGGAACCCCGGACCCCCGGACCCCCGACCCCCGACCCCCGATTTGGTACTTTAAATGTTCCTCTCTTCATTTGCATGCAAGTGCATATTCAAATATGTTAAAGAGAATCAATTCCAAAATGTCATGTTGATTAGTTCCGTAAGTACCCTAGCTCAAATTGACATTTTGTGCCCACGTTATCTTTGCCAAACACAATAGTTATGTGTTTACAAAATAATTGAAGTCGGCATATTTTTTACAAAATAAGAAAAAAAAAACACTAGTTCCTATTAACTATCATACATGGTCTATTTAAGTCACATCAATACGACTGAAAGCAATAAAATCAAAATTGGTACCTAGGCCCTTAATTTGCAATTATAAATTATTAAGATAGCACAGAAATTATTCTCATATCATACCGTAACCAGTGAGAGGTGATGACGTGGCGGATCTGCAAGTGGGCCCGCCTGTCATAATCTTACAGATTTCGGGGCAAAAGACGGCCCGAACGACTCCCTGTTTGGGAGAGCTTTTGCAAATCCCCTTGCAAATCGGAGGGGTACGTAGAGAGATCCTCTCGACGGTGCGAATTGCCCGGGTTCACGTAGACCGAGACCACGATGACGTCGGCGTGAGCCCGGGGCCGAACGGACCGGCCGAGAGGTGGCCCTCATGGAGGTACCCCATGGTGGGGACCAGCGCCAGAGACTTGCCATCTCGGCGCATGCACCTGGACCAGGCGCGCATGTCCGCCTTCTCTCTTATCACCTCCATTCTAATTTTTAAAATTTTAAATTATGGGGTGTGTTTGTTTGAGAAAGAAAGGTGAATAGAACGGTTGCGGAAATGGAAATCGAATTTGTCAATTTGATAAATTTGATACTTTTAGATTAGTCCTCTAAAGTTTGAGTATTGTAATACAATCTGTATGCTCCCTCTATAAGCTAAAAATTCTCTTTTTATTTAAGAAGAGTTTAAATATCGAGTAGAACTAGGGTGTTCTTTAGTTTGTTGGTGAGGTTTGTTTCGAAATCTATTAGATTAGCTTCAAATTATGATTTCAAACTGCTGAAATTATTGGCCTACTAATGATCGGCTCCCTGTTCATACTCGATCTGGTTCGATATTAAATAGAACAGGCCCTGTTCATGTTCGGCCCGAAATAAAAGATTTCTTGTTCATGTTCAGCTCATCCAATAATGTTCATAACTGAATCCGTCCGTAACTGAGCCCTGTTCGGAACAGGCCCGTTTTCAGCAAACTGAGCTGAACAGTGGACAACCAATCGGGCTAGCTTATGGACAATATATGGACATTGGATAACAGGGCTTATACTAATAGATAAGCACAGGAGTAATCTTTGAGTGAAATCAAGGCCAATCATAGAAAGAAATTAATGAAATCATTGCACTTTTCCAAGGATGATTGATGCTAAAACTGGATCAAAATTGACGCTTAACCACACAAAAGAGACATGATTTGGGCGCTTACCAAGAATGGAGAGGAGCAGGGAAAGGGTCGGGAAGAGGGTCGGCGCCAAGGTTGTCTGGGAGAAAGAGAAGAGAAAGGCGCACCTCTAGGATGAGCGGTGGGGCCTCCTAAAATCAAAAATCGGACCGAGCGACTGAGAGAGACGGTGAAGAGAGGCGGAGTGGGAGAGAGAGAGGTGGCAGAGAGATGGGGAAAGATCCATGAAGAGGCACTCAAACAAACTTCGAACGGGCTGTTAATTGCACATCGAACGGGTTGTTCATGGACAAAGGAAATAAAATGTTCAACGAACTGTTCAATAATTGTTCATATTCGGTTCATACGTAACAATTAATTTGAACATCAATTGAACTTCGGGCTTTGTTCGGATCATAACCCATTCAACAATAACTTGATAAATGTTCAGCCCGTTTGTTCATGGGCTGTCCTGTTCAATTAGCACTTACAGCTGAAATTGATCTATTTACGAGTTATTTGTTTTCATTTCAAATTTAAAAATTTCAAATTAAGTTGGTATAAAGTTCAGCTCAAAATTATAATGTTTATACGTTAACTTTAATGCACTAATTGTTTGAACATTTCTTTATCGTTTGACTTTATACTAAATTAATTCAAAATTTAAAAAACTTATGCATGTAAACTATCACTCGTGAAGTAGATTGATTTTAACCGTTTGAATTTATGATTTGAAGTGAATCCAATAAATTTTGAAATTAAGCTCATCAAGAAATTATGGACAGGTGAGGTTAAGTGTGTGTATTGTTCTCAAGAGAAAACAATTGATAATCTCTTTGTGACCTGTGTTTACATTCAATCAATTTGGCAGTGGATTGCTAGATTTAATAATTTTTATTTTGACTTTGATAATATAGTGGCATTGTGGGATATGGACTATTGCATACCTTTAAAGGAACCCAAAATTACAGAAATTATTCGAGGGGCTGTTTTATGGTCATTATGGAATGATCGAAATAGGATTATATTTCAGAATGGACAGGTTTGTGATGTAAAGGTTTTGGGTTCGAAGATAATGTCGGTCGCTCGATTTTGGGCGCTAAATCAAAAGCAGGATTTAGCATCTCAATTGAATCTTATTTTTCCTTGTGATTTAAAGGACCTGACAGGAACTACAATGGTCAGTTTCATGGAGGATACTCTGGATTCAACCCGTATGCATGGCACCGCGATTAGTCCGAGGGAGATAGAAGGAGTAGACAGGAACTACAATGGTCAGTTTCATGGAGGATACTCTGGATTCAACCCGTATGCATGGCACCGCGATTAGTCCGAGGGAGATAGAAGGAGTAAGAGATTCTGACAATAGGGATACACCTAGGTTTTGAAGAATAACAGGTTGCTGGTGATTTACTATGTGTTTCTTTTGTTGACATTGGCAGGGTACGGAATAGACTGTTTCAGGGTATTTTTGTTTTTTGTTGATACTGTGATGTATGTTTTAGTTGTTATCTAGGGACTGTAGTTTTTACTGATTTGGTCCAGGTTTTAGGTTAATGGTATTACTCAATACCAAACTATCATTTTGTATGGTTTTCTTCTTAATAGGAAATCGGTGGTGTTTACCACTAATTTCAAAAAAAAAAAAAAAAAACTCATCAAGAAATTTGACAAGCTTAAGAACACCCCAATACTACTCTTAAAAATCTCTATTTATTATCCCCGCTACAGTCTTAAATATCAAATTGAAATACTAAACTAAGACCGTTATATTTTATTAAATATGGTTATTTCTACTCAACTATAATAATTACGATATTTCGATTTTGTTTTAATTGTGATCAATAACTTCTAAGTATTTATCAACATAAAAAAATTTAGACGTTTGATTCTTCCACATTTATTAGTTTTCATCAAAACAGCATCAAGATATATCGTAATCTTTAGCTGTGTAGAGAAAAGCAATATAAAACACTCATATCATTTTCTTTGTTATTTGAAATTGAAAAGTTTAGACTTTCAAATATTAAGAATTTAAAATTGAGACATGAAAATTAGAAGCATTTGAACTGTCATTTGTATTATTTTTCAGAAACTTTTATACTAAATCCAAATTTACAAACCTTTTGTAATGTGATATTAATCACCTCATAATCATATTTGTTAATCTTTTTAAAAATGCTTGAAATGGGTTACGTTTGTTTTAACTTTTAAGGGATGCCAATGTTTTATACAGGAAAAAGAGCTAAGATTTTTATGGGTACATACGTCAATTTCACTTTTATTTTTTTTAACTCATTTGCGCAAGTGATGTAATGGATAAGATTAGGGGTGTTCATTGGGTTCAGTTTAATAAGTTTTGGACCGAACCGAATTAGATCAGTTCAAACGGTTCGGTTTTTTTCGGTTTAATGATTCGGTTCGGTTTGAAAATTTTCAAAACCGAAATAACCGAACCGACCGAACTTTTATATATTATGGATTTGGTCGGGACCGTTCCAGTTTATTTCTTAATACTCCAATTTATTTCTTAATAAATTGCTTTAAATACTTCGGTTTATTTCTTAATATTCGGTTTATTTATTAATACCCCGATTTATTTGTTAATATAATTCGGTTTATTACAAAACAAATGCTTTAAATAAAAAAATTAATATATTTCGATTTGAACCGAACATACCGAAATAAAATTTGGGTTCGGTTCGGTCGGTTACAATGCTAAATCGGTTCGGTTCGGTTCGGTTCGGTTCTATTTTTAAAACCGAATTATAACTTTGGTTTGCCTAGTTCCGAAACCAATGAACATCCCTAGATAAGATAATAAAGATGATGGGTGTTCTTTTCAAAAGAAAATAAAAAAAAAAACAAGGATGGGGATTGGGGACCATCGCACAAGATTGCCACTTATCAGGTATGACTGATTGACCATACATTGACGCCGCTCTTGAAAAAAAAAAACGCCCGGCGGCTAATTTATTTTATTTTATTTATTTATTCGTGGTTTTTATATGGGAACTGATGACCATTTTGAATTTATTGAAGAATTTTTTGCCCTTTGACTCAACTCACCGTAAAGGACAAAATAAAATAAAAAGTTGGAGAATCAAACAAAACTTTAAAAGGAGACATAATTTTACAATTATTTTAAATATTATGTATATTTTGTAAACAAAATTTGATAAAAGCGTAGATATAGAAAGATATTTACGAAAAAAATTTATAAAGTGTGACATAATTTTATATATTTTTTAATCTTAAATATATAGTTATAATTTTTCTGAAAAAAAATATATATAACTACCCACAAAACTGGATCCGGATCCACAAAGTTACTCAAAATTTGAGTTGGGTCCAGATTGTTCGATTAGAAATCAAATCAATTCAGTCAAAGTTTGAATTTATGAGTTCCTTTAATATTCGTGGACATTATTTTCGGACGGTCCGGATATAAAATTAAATTTTGAATAACGTTTAGGGATCCGATTTCCACAAAACTAAGGTCTAATCAATAAAACTTGGAAATCAATCAGAGTCGCCCATTTCAGTTTTCACTTCTGTCTTGTATCATCTTATTTGTTGTATGTAAATTTTTGCACATTTATGCTTAAATATTGTCCGCCAACTTCTCAGTTAATGTTCGCACAAAAGTGTACTACAAAGTTTCAGTACAGCAAGCTGTACCTTTTAAACCTCGATTCTACTTCGATTCGGGACTGCAAGTGTACAGTCCTATCGTTGGTAATATCGGGTGTCGATCCACAGGACGGTTCAATAACTTAACTAGATTTCTACTCAGATTATTTTAAGACTAGAAGTGTTCAGAAAGGTTTAAGTTGGTTGAAATTTTGTTTAACAATATTATAAGGTTGCAAATAAACTAGACTGGAATTCAAAACTAATTTAAAACAAGCGTTTCCCGGGTTTCGATTTCATCTCGTAACTCGCCTCTTGCTCGACACGACCCGTGTACTCTCGTACACGACCCATGTCACACGGCCCGTGTAGTATCCTACACGGTCCGTGTCGACTCGAGTGAAACTGCAGGTTGTCCGGTTTTCGCGCCGATTAATTACGTGTAGGATGAACCGACCATACCCGATGTTTCTAAACCTCAACTCTCGTTTGTTGGCTGAATAAACTCGATAATGGAAATACAATTCAATCCTCTTAGGGTTCTAACCTAAACTCTCGTTCGTTGGTTTGAATGGCCTAAGTTACTTGTTTGGTTTACTAAAGGTATTCAACATCTCTCGATTGCTTTGAAAAGTTCACCTCTCGGCTACTAATTAGTCTTCCCTCTCGGTTCATCGACTTACCTCAAATACTTTGGTCTGGTTGAAAGATTAAATTGGACGCAGTACCTTGTTAGACGTGGCCTAGCCTAATGGTAATAACCAAATGATAATCAAACAACGCGAGATAAGCAATTAAAATCATACACAAACAAGCAAACACGAAATATCACGCATAATCAAACAACTAGCAAGTAAACAAAGTATTCGACTACATCATGTTCCCAAGAAACTAAAAAATCTACTCAAACATAGTTCTCAAAACAGAAAAACAAATAAAAGATAAACAATTCATGACAAAACCGAAAATACGAAGAAGATTCGTCGGAATTCTCTCGATTTCCTCCTCTCTACTTCGTCTCCAAGTTAGTTGTTGTCGAACTCCCTTAGAAATTGGTCTCGTCGATTGTCTCTACGTTCTGTCCGACTTGATGCCTTTCGGCCCCGTGGGTCGTCCTTTTATACTCCATAACCGTCCATCTTTAATTAGGCAATAATCTGTAAATTTAGATTAAGCTGCCGGATTTGTCTCGACACGGTCCGTGTGAGATGTTGTACGGACCGTGTGTGCTCGTGTCTCTTGTCCGGGTCGTGCGGCGCTCTTGTGAGGGGTCGAGTAGGGTATGACACGGTCCGTGTGAGATGTTGCACGGCCCGTGTGTAATGTCAAGATTTCCAGATTTCGCCCTTTCTTCACCCGTTTCCTACAATAAACAACAAAAGCGCAAAGATACCATATTCTACGGATAATCAATGTAATAAACATGATTTTACGGTTTTGGACACGAGGTTTTGGTACAAGATTTGGTCGGAAATGTAGTTAAAATAACGAGATATCAAATCCCCCCAAGCTGAAATCTTGCTTGTCCTCAAGCAAAAATAACAACTTTGGCCCGATTGGTCATTTAAACTACCTAAATGCAAGATAATTTCCTAAATACGAAATCTTCTATGAATTGTTTATATCGGTAGATCTCGTGAATCATTTTGACTACAATTTAGACTTCCCTTAAGCTAATTTCGATTCACTCCACAAACTGACCACTTAACTTCAAATTCTGAGATATTTTGATACACTTTAAGATTAATTACCCGAACCTATCGATATTATGCTTAAGATTGAAGACATACCCTCGTTTGTGGTGATTTTGACCATTTTGCCCTTAATAGTGTGTTGGTGTATGCAAATCGAGCTCAAAGGCATCCAAATGGATTGTGCCAGTACTCGTTTTTGTTTTTACGTTTGGGAGACGAGCTCAAAGGCGCCTCGAAGGGCTTATTGCCAGTACTCTTATTTTCTCCATCTTTTTCCATTGTTTTCATTCGTATACACCATGAATACACACATCCGATGGTATTCTTTCATACCATTGGATATCGTAATATTTTAGTCAAAAATCCCCATTTCCCTATTTTGTAAGGTACAGTTCAGAATTCAAATATTTTTCTCGATATAAACGAGTTTTCATCAGTAACAAAGGACAATCTCATCCTAATCAATTGTGTGGTCAATTATGGAGTTAGTTTCAATCAAACCAAGGTCAGGTTGGTCATGGCCAAATTGGTTCACTAAAGATCCAGATTCAAACGATTCGCAAAAAATTTCGCCTAAAATGCAAACAAAAAGTAAACTATGATACAAACAAGAAATAAACATGACCTAAAATGCAAACTAAACATATAAAGCCAGTCGCGCAACTCATCCTCAATAGCACCCACCCTAGCTGTGAGGTCGCGTAAGATCTCACCCTGCTCCTGCCTCATGTCGTAGACGAGGCGGTACACATCCATGATGGTGGGATCGGAGAGTGGGTAAGTGCGGGCTGCAGAAGAAGAAGAAGGGCCTGCCGTGGAAGTAGAGGCGTGAACTGGATGAGAAGAGCTGGGGATGTCTGTCATATGCACATCGGGCATGGGCGCATCATCTCGTAGTAGGAGGAGGTGGTGGAGCAAGTCGAGGGCCCGTGAAAAGCCAAGTGCTCCTGTCCCCGAAAGAGATAGGGGCGGAGAAGGGGAGGCGGTGCTCGCGTGTGCCATCCGGCATGCACCAGCAGTATCTGTCACGATGGCCGGCGGCGCCCTTCTCGAGATAAATGAATTTGGCTAGGCGGAAGGACTCAATGTCTAGTGTGGTTGGGCCCCTGCAGAGAGTATCACCCTGAATCTGATACTCTAAGTGCTCGGCGATATGTGTCACATAACCGCCGAGGGTGATATCTCCTCCAGTCCTGTGTGACCTGGCGATCTCCGGCCCGATCTTGAATCATAATGAGCATCGGATCGGGCCGCTCTAACTCAAGATCTGGCCGGAGCATGTGATCCAGCAGCATCGATCTGTCTCATTGGCGCGGGCGACTGTCTCGCCGCGCGCGAAGATGGTGCAAGCTAAGGCGCGCTGGATGCAGCGGAGGACAGGGTGAGGAATGTTGAGGCCCTTGTAGTCCTTGTTGTGGCATCCTCGCAAGCCACTGACCAAATTCCAAAAATGATCCTTGTCCAACCCCTCTCGAAAATGGAGCTCGGGTGTGGTTGGGTTCGAGGGTAACCCAAACCACATGCGAAGATTAGCTACAGGGACGTGGCAAGTCGCACTGCACATCCTGAATTTGATGTAGGGCTGGTCTTCCGCGTCCCACTTGAGCTGGAGAGAGGAGAGGAACTCGAGAGTGAGCCTCTCATAGGCATTGTGCTCGATAGCCCCCAGTCGGGGGGTAAACCCGATGCGGCCAGTGAGATAGAGGAACTGCTCCTCGATCCCAAAAGCGCGAAGAGTGTCAAAGTCAACTTTCGGAGTGTTCTTGCACTTCCTATTCCGTAGAATTTCGAAGCGCTCGAACATCCGACGCGTGGGCATCGGAAAGTACCGAGGCTCGTGCTCGGCGGCACCTTGTCGGTGTAATGCCCGGAAAGGTGGTCGGACTCCTCCGAGTCATATCGCTCGGGCGATGGATTTGGTGAAGGAGTTGGTGAGCGCACGGGCTGATGGCGTGGAATGAGAGGAGTGAGAGCTTTGAGAGGAGTGAGAGCTCTCCGATGATGGGTGTCGATCGGGCGGTGGTGTCGGGGCACGGAGAGCCGCCCGCGCACGGCCCCCGGTTCCTCTTGCTGCGGCGCTCTTGATTCATTGCGTGCTCTGTCAAGTTCCGACACGGCCGAGTGGATTTTTACACGGACCGTGTTGCTTGAGTTGTGGCCGAGAATGAGAGTGACACGGGCCGAGTGAAGTGACACGGACCGTGTGGAGTGAGGGTTTCGGTGCGGGGAGCACGGTGACAATGGTGATCGGAGGCGCCCGTACGTTGTTGGTGCGAGGGATCTCGGATGAATCAAAAGGAGAGTGGAGAAAGGAGATGAGGAGAAGTGGAAGTGGTAAGATCTCGGTACGGAGTGGGTACGGAGAAAAAAAGGGCGGTGCTACGGTGCACACGGGCAAGTAACACGGCCGGGTGGTGGACTTGCCGAGAATTTTTGCAGATCGGTCGGATGGAGAAGAAGAGAGGCTAAGTAGGGAGGAAGGAGTAACGGACGCGGAGCGGGCGCGTCTGTTCGTTGCGTCGCCCGGCTCTGATACGGATCGCGTGAAATATGACACGGACCGTGTATATCCCTTCCAATCGTTATTCGACACGACCCGTGTTGGGCCTTACTCCATTCTGTTTGGTGGTGACACGGACCGTGTGAGATAAGACACGGACCGTGTGAGTTATTTCTTGAGCCTGAAGCACCTCTCTTTTTAACTTCTAAACTAAAAAACATAATAACGAAAAATGCAAGCAAGATAATAAAACAGAAACTAAAGCAAAACGATAAAAAGTAAGTAATGCTAGAAACAAATAAAGCAGACAATAAAGTAAAAATGCGAGAAAATAGATAAAAAGAACTTGGGTTGCCTCCCAAGGAGCGCTTGTTTTAGGTCTCGAGCCTGACCGTATATTCGTTAGGTTGCGCTGCAAACTGGATCGGACAGAACCTGAACCAGCCGCTCGCGTTGCGGGTGATCAGCGATGTAGTGCTTGAGGCGCTGACCGTTGACTTTGAACGTCCCCTGTTCTTCATTGCCAATGTCAACGGCTCCAAAAGGGTACACCTTCTTAACCTCAAATGGGCCCGACCATCTAGACTTGAGCTTTCCTGGAAACAGTCTTAATCGAGAATTAAATAAAAGAACAAGATCTCCTTCCCTGAATTCGCGGTGCATGATGTGTTTGTCATGGATGCGCTTAGTCTTCTCTTTGTAAATGGATGCATTCTCGTAAGATTGCAGACGCATTTCGTCGAGCTCATGCAATTCGAGGATGCGTTTGTTTCCGGCTGCAAGCATGTCCATGTTGATAGCTCGCGTAGCCCAGTATGCCTTGTGTTCGATCTCCACGGGCAAGTGGCACGGCTTCCCATAGACCAACTTGAAAGGGCTCATCCCAATCGGAGTTTTGAAAGCAGTTCGGTAAGCCCAGAGTGCATCATTCAGCTTGAGCGCCCAATCCTTGCGTGTCCTTGCTACCGTCTTCTCCAAGATGGATTTTATTTCCCTGTTGGAAATCTCAGCTTGGTCATTAGCTTGAGGGTGATAAGATGTTGTTACCTTATGAGTCACCCCATGCCGGATCAGGAGATTGTCGAATTGGCGGTTGATAAAGTGCTTGCCTCCATCACTGATTACGGCTCGTGGCACACCAAAGCGAGGGAAGATGACATCCGTGAACAATTTCTTCACCGTATTGGAGTCTCGCATTGCGGCACGCCACTTGCTTCCACCCATTTGGACACGTAGTCAATCTGCGACCGGAATGTATTCATTCCCATATGAGGATGGGAATGGTCCCATGAAATCGATCCCCCATACGTCAAAAATCTCGACTTCGAGTACGGAGTTAAGAGGCATCTCGTTGCGTCGGGTGATGTTGCCGGTCCGTTGGCACTTGTCACAAGCCACAACAAAGTTCTTCGCATCCCCGAAAATAGAAGGCCAAAAGAAACCAGATTGCAATACCTTTGCGGCTGTTTTGGAGAAGGAGGCATGTCCACCGTAGGGTGATGAGTGGCGAGTGTTCAAGAATGGAGCGCGTTTCCTCGATAGGTACGCATCGTCGAAAAATCCCATCTACGCCTGTTTTGAAAAGAAAAGGGTCGTCCCGGAAATAATACTTGGCATCCGACTTGAGCTTTTTCCTCTGTTGGTAGGTCATGGTGCGAGCGGCAGACTCCCGAGGCAAGAAAGTTCGCAATGTCCGCATACCATGGTTCTGCATGGCCGTTGACACGGTCCGGATTGTGTGTTACACGGCCCGTGTTGTGTAGTACACGGACCGAGTGAGAGTCTCGTGCTGTCCGTGTCGGCCTCGTACGGAAGCGAGAGGTAATGGCCGGAAGTTGTTCGTCAAGGAATGAATCATTGATTGGCGGGGTGTCACTTTCTCCTTCCAAGCGGATTCGGGACGGATGGTCGACCACGGTGTTCTCAATTCCTTTCTTGTCTTTGATTTCGAGATCAAATTCCTGTAAAAGGAGAATCCAACGAATCAAACGAGGTTTTGCATCTTGTTTGCTTAGAAGATACCCGAGCGCAGCATGGTCGGTGTAAACAATGATTTTCGAGCCGACCCGGATAGGATCCGAATTTGTCAAGAGCAAAAACAAGCTGCTAGAAGCTCCTTTTCGGTGGTTGTGTAGTTTAGTTGAGTCGGGTCCAACACCTTGCTTGGCGTAGTAGATGGCGTATGGCTTCTTGTCTTTTCTTTGTCCCAAGATCGCCCCTACAAGCATAGTCACTTGCGTCGCACATCAACTCGAATGGCAAGGACCGGTCAGGTGGTTGCAAGATGGGTGCCGAGATGAGGGCTTGCTTCAAGCTGCAAAAAGATTTCATACAATCATTGTCAAAATTAAACTCAGAATCCTTAACCAAAAGATTTGTCAATGGCTTGGTGATTTTGGAGAAGTCCTTGATGAATCGGCGGTAGAACCCTGCGTGACCTAGGAAGCTGCGAACTCCTTTGACGTTTGTTGGAATTGCTAGGTTCTCAATCACCTCAATTTTTGCCTTATCTACCTCGATGCCTTTGGAGGTCACGACATGTCCCAAGACAACACCTTCTTGGACCATGAAGTGACACTTCTCCCAGTTCAAAATGAGATTGACTTCTTCACATCTCTGCAAAATCTTACAAAGGTTAGATAGACAAGAATCAAAACATGCACCATAGACGGAAAAATCGTCCATAAAAACTTCAACCTCATTTTCAATGAATTCAGAAAAGATAGCCATCATGGCTCGTTGGAAGGTTGCTGGTGCATTGCACGGACCAAATGGCATCCTACGATATGCGTAAGTACCATAGGGGCAAGTAAAGGTGGTCTTTTCTTGGTCGTTTGGGTGGATGGGTATTTGGAAGAAACCGAGAATAACCATCGAGATAGCAAAAGTAAGAATGATTTGCAAGCCTTTCTAGGAGTTGGTCGACAAACGGCAATGGAAAGTGGTCCTTGCGTGTGGCCGCATTCGGTTTCCTATAGTCGATGCACATGCGCCGGCCCGATCACGACACGTGTTTGGATCGGCTCGTCCTTGTCATTCTTCATCACTTGTCGTCCCTCCTTTCTTTGGCACCACATGAACGGGACTCACCCATTTGCTATCGGAGATCGGGTAGATGATTCCCTGCATCAAGAAGTTTAAGAATTTCTTTTTTCACTACCTCTTTAAGGGTTGGGTTGAGTCGTCGCCGGTGCTCTACGGATGGCTTGTGGTCGTCCTCCAACAGAATTCGATGTGTGCGAGATGGTGGGGTTGATCCCTCTCGGGTCCTTGATCGAGTACCCAATCGCGCCTTTGTGAAGTTTGAGCTTCTCCGGAAGTTTGGCGGTCTGCTCGGGATTCAAACCCGCATTTACAATCACGGGACAAGAGTTGTTTGGACCTAGGAATTCATACCCGAGATTGGTGGAAGGGGCTTGAGCTCGGGAGTTGGCTCGGTCCGGGCTCCTGCACGGTCCGTGTGAGTTACACTCGGCCCGTGTGGAGTGGTCGGATTGGTCTTGTCCGGCCCGATTCCCTCCCCTGTGGCCGGACTCACACGGCCCGTGTGCGTTTTGTCCGGTCCGTGTAGATTGGTATCCAGATCATCTGTTGTCGCCTCGCCGCTGCACAAATGGGTTCCACCTCGCCTTCTTTATCCCGTAACTCAGACAAAAAATCAAGATGATACCTTAGCGAGCGGTTGGCTTGCTCCAGGGAGGTAATCTTCGGTTAAATTTTCCAGGCATTCTTCGACCACTTCGATTCTGAAACAAGACTCGGCTGATGAGGGGTATTTCATGGCGCGGTCGATCTGGAATCGCACCTTGTCGTCCCCAATGTTCAAGGTTAGTGTGCCGTTCTTCACGTCTATCATTGCACCTGCAGTTCTTAGGAAAGGTCGTCCCAGAATGATGGGGACTTCCTTGTCCTCTTCCATTTCCATAACAACAAAATCAGCAGGTATGAAAAACTTACCAACCAGAACTGGTACGTCCTCCACTATGCCTAGTGGTAGGCGCACCGATGAATCTACTAACTGTAGGGTCATCCGGGTGGGTTTGAGCTCTCCTACCTCCATTCGATCAAATATGGTGCGTGGCATGAGACTCACGCTTGCCCCTAAATCACATAGAGCTTTCTTGATCGTGGCTTTCCCTATTGAGCATGGTATGGAAAACTTACCAGGGTCCTCTAGTTTGGGAGGGAGCTCGCTTCTTAGGATTGCTGCCGCATTGTTCGAGTCAACTTCACCGTCTCACGTCCCCCAAGCTTCGCTTGTTGGAGAGGATGTCCTTGAGAAACTTCGCGTAAGTCGGCATTTGAGTAAGAGCCTCGGTGAATGGAATGGTGATATGCAATTGCTTGAGAATATCCACGAACTTCGCAAATTGATCATTGAGCTTAGTCTCAGCTAGCCTTCGAGGAAATGGTACGGGTGGTCTATATAGTGGTTGTTTGTCGATTCTTTCTTTTTCGACCTTCGCCAGACTTACGCACGGGCCGTGTAGAATCTGTACGGTCCGTGTCATGCGATTTCTCTACCTGTACGGGCCGCGTCAAGTCTGTGCGACTAGGGCTTACCACTAATTTCAAAAAAAAAAAAAAAAAACTCATCAAGAAATTTGACAAGCTTAAGAACACCCCAATACTACTCTTAAAAATCTCTATTTATTATCCCCGCTACAGTCTTAAATATCAAATTGAAATACTAAACTAAGACCGTTATATTTTATTAAATATGGTTATTTCTACTCAACTATAATAATTACGATATTTCGATTTTGTTTTAATTGTGATCAATAACTTCTAAGTATTTATCAACATAAAAAAATTTAGACGTTTGATTCTTCCACATTTATTAGTTTTCATCAAAACAGCATCAAGATATATCGTAATCTTTAGCTGTGTAGAGAAAAGCAATATAAAACACTCATATCATTTTCTTTGTTATTTGAAATTGAAAAGTTTAGACTTTCAAATATTAAGAATTTAAAATTGAGACATGAAAATTAGAAGCATTTGAACTGTCATTTGTATTATTTTTCAGAAACTTTTATACTAAATCCAAATTTACAAACCTTTTGTAATGTGATATTAATCACCTCATAATCATATTTGTTAATCTTTTTAAAAATGCTTGAAATGGGTTACGTTTGTTTTAACTTTTAAGGGATGCCAATGTTTTATACAGGAAAAAGAGCTAAGATTTTTATGGGTACATACGTCAATTTCACTTTTATTTTTTTTAACTCATTTGCGCAAGTGATGTAATGGATAAGATTAGGGGTGTTCATTGGGTTCAGTTTAATAAGTTTTGGACCGAACCGAATTAGATCAGTTCAAACGGTTCGGTTTTTTCAGTTTAATGATTCGGTTCGGTTTGAAAATTTTCAAAACCGAAATAACCGAACCGACCGAACTTTTATATATTATGGATTTGGTCGGGACCGTTCCAGTTTATTTCTTAATACTCCAATTTATTTCTTAATAAATTGCTTTAAATACTTCGGTTTATTTCTTAATATTCCGGTTTATTTATTAATACCCCGATTTATTTGTTAATATAATTCGGTTTATTACAAAACAAATGCTTTAAATAAAAAAATTAATATATTTCGATTTGAACCGAACATACCGAAATAAAATTTGGGTTCGGTTCGGTCGGTTACAATGCTAAATCGGTTCGGTTCGGTTCGGTTCGGTTCTATTTTTAAAACCGAATTATAACTTTGGTTTGCCTAGTTCCCGAAACCAATGAACATCCCTAGATAAGATAATAAAGATGATGGGTGTTCTTTTCAAAAGAAAATAATAAAAAAAAACAAGGATGGGGATTGGGGACCATCGCACAAGATTGCCACTTATCAGGTATGACTGATTGACCATACATTGACGCCGCTCTTGAAAAAAAAAAAAAACGCCCGGCGGCTAATTTATTTTATTTTATTTATTTATTCGTGGTTTTTATATGGGAACTGATGACCATTTTGAATTTATTGAAGAATTTTTTGCCCTTTGACTCAACTCACCGTAAAGGACAAAATAAAATAAAAAGTTGGAGAATCAAACAAAACTTTAAAAGGAGACATAATTTTACAATTATTTTAAATATTATGTATATTTTGTAAACAAAATTTGATAAAAGCGTAGATATAGAAAGATATTTACGAAAAAAATTTATAAAGTGTGACATAATTTTATATATTTTTTAATCTTAAATATATAGTTATAATTTTTCTGAAAAAAAAATATATATAACTACCCACAAAACTGGATCCGGATCCACAAAGTTACTCAAAATTTGAGTTGGGTCCAGATTGTTCGATTAGAAATCAAATCAATTCAGTCAAAGTTTGAATTTATGAGTTCCTTTAATATTCGTGGACATTATTTTCGGACGGTCCGGATATAAAATTAAATTTTGAATAACGTTTAGGGATCCGATTTCCACAAAACTAAGGTCTAATCAATAAAACTTGGAAATCAATCAGAGTCGCCCATTTCAGTTTTCACTTCTGTCTTGTATCATCTTATTTGCTGTATGTAAATTTTTGCACATTTATGCTTAAATATTGTCCGCCAACTTCTCAGTTAATGTTCGCACAAAAGTGTACTACAAAGTTTCAGTACAGCAAGCTGTACCTTTTAAACCTCGATTCTACTTCTGATTCAGACTGCAAGTGTACAGTCCTATCGTTGGTAATATCGGGTGTCGATCCACAGGACGGTTCAATAACTTAACTAGATTTCTACTCAGATTATTTTAAGACTAGAAGTGTTCAGAAAGGTTTAAGTTGGTTGAAATTTTGTTTAACAATATTATAAGGTTGCAAATAAACTAGACTCGGAATTCAAAACTAATTTAAAACAAGCGTTTCCCGGGTTTCGATTTCATCTCGTAACTCGCCTCTTGCTCGACACGACCCGTGTACTCTCGTACACGACCCATGTCACACGGCCCGTGTAGTATCCTACACGGTCCGTGTCGACTCGAGTGAAACTGCAGGTTATGCGGTTTTTGCGCCGATTAATTACGTGTAGGATGAACCGACCATACCCGATGTTTCTAAACCTCAACTCTCGTTTGTTGGCTGAATAAACTCGATAATGGAAATACAATTCAATCCTCTTAGGGTTCTAACCTAAACTCTCGTTCGTTGGTTTGAATGGCCTAAGTTACTTGTTTGGTTTACTAAAGGTATTCAACATCTCTCGATTCTTTGAAAAGTTCACCTCTCGGCTACTAATTAGTCTTCCCTCTCGGTTCATCGACTTACCTCAAATACTTTGGTCCGGTTGAAAGATTAAATTGGACGCAGTACCTTGTTAGACGTGGCCTAGCCTAATGGTAATAACCAAATGATAATCAAACAACGCAGATAAGCAATTAAAATCATACACAAACAAGCAAACACGAAATATCACGCATAATCAAACAACTAGCAAGTAAACAAAGTATTCGACTACATCATGTTCCCAAGAAACTAAAAAATCTACTCAAACATAGTTCTCAAAACGAGAAAAACAAATAAAAGATAAACAATTCATGACAAAACCGAAAATACGAAGAAGATTCGTCGGAATTCTCTCGATTTCCTCCTCTCTACTTCGTCTCCAAGTTAGTTGTTGTCGAACTCCCTTAGAAATTGGTCTCGTCTCGATTGTCTCTTCGTTCTCGTCCGACTTGATGCCTTTTCGGCCCCGGGGGTCGTCCTTTTATACTCCATAACCGTCCATCTTTAATTAGGCAATAATCTGTAAATTTAGATTAAGCTGCCGGATTTGTCCGACACGGTCCGTGTGAGATGTTGTACGGACCGTGTGCCTGTGTCTCTTGTCCGGGTCGTGCAGCGCTCTTGTGAGGGGTCGAGTAGGGTATGACACGGTCCGTGTGAGATGTTGCACGGCCCGTGTGTAATGTCAAGATTTCCAGATTTCGCCCTTTCTTCACCCGTTTCCTACAATAAACAACAAAAGCGCAGCAGTACCATATTCTACAGATAATCAATGTAATAAACATGATTTTACGGTTTTGGACACAGGTTTTGGTACAAGATTTGGTCGGAAATGTAGTTAAAATAACGAGATATCAGTTAACAAATTCTCCTACTCCGAATTCCGAAACAACTTTTTATTCACTGAAGTTTGGAAACCGAATCCTCTGGGGACAAGATTTTCCAGCTCATGAGTCACTGACATGTAGATCCGCAGCCAGAGGCGGATCCAGTATTTCGTCAGGAAAGGCTGATGTTTTTCACAGAGAGAATTCAATAATATATTTTTATTGAAAATTGTTATATTTTACAATGGTGCTGTGTATGTGGATATATAAAGCTGAATTCCATATAGCCGTTGGTGTATTTCCTATTTTACATGATTCTAGATTTACTATATTTTTTGCTATATCTGAGGAATAATCTAATGCCTAAATTTTCTTGCTAGCTGTTGATTGTATTCTGAATTATATCTTTCCTAAATAAGCCTATGATGAGGATCTTCTGAGGCTTTCATTCTTTATTTCACAACACTCCCCCTCAAGTTGGATTCGAACAAGTTGAAAGAACCCAACTTGCACAAGATATTTTGAAAGCTTCATTTGTCCAACGCCTTAGTGAATATGTCAGCTAATTGATCATGACTTCTCACAAATGGAGTCTCAATTTCTCCAGCTTGAACTTTTTCTCGAATGAAGTGACAATCCACCTCAATGTGTTTAGTCCGTTCATGAAACACTGGATTTGAGGCAATGTGGCGTGCAGCTTGATTATCGCAATACATTGGCATAGGTCCATTGCATGTGATCTTTAAATCACCAAGCAATTGTTTGAGCCATACGAGCTCACTTGCTGTTGAAGCCATTGCTCTATATTATGCCTCTGCACTCGATCTTGCAACAACACTTTGTTTTTTGCTCTTCCAAGTCACGAGATTCCCGCCTACAAATGTGCAGTATCCTGTGGTTGATTTCCTATCAAAGTTTCCAGCCCAATCTGCATCAGAGTAAGCGAGAATATTGTGAGTGTTATTTTGTTTCATCCATAACCCTTGTCCAGGAGATCCCTTTAGATACCTAACGATTACATTTCACGCATCTAGATGAGTGGTCCTTGGAGCATGCATAAATTGACTTACAGTACCAACAGCGAAAGCTATATCTGGTCTAGTAACAGTTAAATAAATTAACTTACCAACCAATCTTTGGTACTGTCCTATGTCCTTTAAAGGTTCACCACTTTCTGGTTCAAGTTTGTTGTTGGTATCCATAGGGATATTTGCAGGTTTTATACCAAGTTTACCTGTCTCCTTTAGTAGGTCAAGGGTATATTTTCTTTGAGAAAGAAATAAACCTTTACTTGAGTGAGCAATTTCAATGCCTAGGAAGTATTTGAGTTTTCCTAAGTCCTTAATATCAAATTTTTCTTTGAGATAATTTTTCACATTTGTAATTTCTTCTTCACTTGTTGCCGGTGATAATTATGTCATCTACATACACCGGGACAACAGTTGTTGTGTAATTTGAATACTTAACAAACATTGAAGAATCTCTTTGTGCTTTTAATAAAATGAAGAGATAAAAGAGAGTGACTAAGTTTTGCGTACCATGCTCGAGGAGATTGCTTAAGTCCATATATTGATTTATTTAATTTACAAACAAGGTTATGATCGGTCTTCTTTTGGTAACCAGGTGGTAAGGTCATGTACACTTCTTCTTCTAAAGTTCCTTGAAGAAAGGCATTTTTTACGTCCATCTGTGATAAGCTCCATCCAGAATTGACAGCAACAGACAATAGGGTTCTAACAGTATTCATTTTAGCAACAGGGGCAAACGTTTCTTGATAATCTATCCCATAAGTTTGTGTAAAACCCTTTGCAACAAGTCGGCCTTATATCTTTCTATGGTACCATCATTGTTGTATTTAATTTTGTATACCCATTTGCAACCTACTTGGTTTTTTTCCTTTGGGTAATGTCACTATAGTCCAAGTATTATTTTTATCAAGAGCTTGAAGCTCTTCTTTCATTGCTTGGCACCATGTGGGGTTGCTATTTGCTTCTTCAAAATTGTTTGGTTCGGTTTGTTTAGAAATTCTTTGTGAGAAAAGTTCTGTGAGCAGCGGAAACGTTATTATATGAAACATAATCTTGAATTGGATACCTTACATCATATATGACAAAGTCACGTAGCTTGGTTGATGGTTGTCTTGATCTGGTTGACCGCCTAGGGTTCTCATCATTTTCTCCCCCCGGTTGCGACTCTTCGTGTTGTGCTCCCCCTAGTTGCAACTCCTCTTCACTTTCTTCTCCTGGAGTTAATCCTTCTCTATCCAAGGAATTTTCTTTTGTTGTACCTTCAAGGAATGTTAGTTCTGGAAACATAGTTTCATGACTCGATTGTTTGGTTTGATTTTCTTCTGGTTTGTAGAATGGTTCATTTTCAAGAAAAGTTACATTTCTAGAAATATACAGTTTATTGTTATTGGAAGGATCAAGGCATTTATATCCTTTCTTTTGTGATGAGTATCCAAGAAAAATAGTTTTCATTGCATTTTTATCTAATTTATCTTTTCTTTTTATATGTACAAAACATGTGCATCCAAAAACACGAAGGTGATCTAAATTTGGTTTCTTTTTAGTTAGTATTTCTAAGGGGCTTTTATTATTTAAAATAGAGCTTGGTAATCTATTGATAAGATGTACGGCAGTTAGAATAGCATCAGACCAAAAAATTTTAGGGACATTGGATTGAAACAAAAGAGACCTAGTAACTTCTAAGAGATGTCTATTTTTCCTTTCGGAAACTCCATTTTGTTCAGGTGTATTGATGCATGTTGTTTGATGTAAAATTCCCTTTTGTTTTAAAAAATCTGAAAAATTTCTGTTAATATATTCAGTACCATTATCAGATCTAAACACTTTAATTTTTGTTTCGTATTGATTTTCAACAAGATTTGTGATATCTCGTTATTTTAGCTACATTTCCGACCTAATCTTGTACCAAAACCTGTGTCCAAAACAGTAAAATCATGTTTATTACATTGATTATCTGTAGAATATGGTACTGCTGCGCTTTTGTTTGTTTATTGTAGGAAACGGGCGAAGAAAGAGTGAAATTCAACAATCTGGACTTCCTACACAGGCCGAGTCACAATCCACACGGACCGTGTCATACCCTACTCGACCCCCTACACAGGCGCTGCACGACCCGGACAGAAGACACAGGCACACGGTCCGTACAGAATCTCACACGGACCGTGTCAGACAAATCCGGCAGTTAATCTAAATTTACAGATTATTGCCTAATTAAAGATGGACGGTTATGGAGAATAAAGGAACGACCCCTTGGGCCAGAAGGCATGAAATTTCGTAGAGAAAGACAAATCAATTCATACAAGAGACCGATTCTAAGGGAGTTCGACAACAACCAACTTGGAGACGAAGTAGAGAGGAGGAAATCGAGAGAATTCCGACGATTCTTCTTCGTATTTTCGGTTTTTGCAATGAATTGTTTATCTTACTTTTGTTATTCTGTTCTAGAAACCATGCTTGAGTAATTTATTTAGTTTCTTGGGAACATGATGTAGTCGAATACTTTGTTTACTTGCTAGTTGTTTGATTATGCGTGATATTTCGTGTTTGCTTGTTTGTGTATGATTTTAATTGCTTTTTCGTGTTGTTCGATTATTATTTGGTTCTTACCATTAGGCTTGGCCACGTCTAACAAGGTATCTGCGTCCAATTTCATCTTTCAACCAGACCAAAGTATTTGAGGTAAGTCGATGAACTGAGAGGGAAGACTAATTAGTAGCCGAGAGGTGAACTTTTCAGCAATCGAGAGATGTTGAATACCTTTAGTAAACCAAACAAGTAACTTAGGCCATTCAAACCAATGAACGAGAGTTTAGGTTAGAACCCTAAGAGGATTGAATTGTATTTCCATTATCGAGTTTATTTAGCCAACAAACGAGAGTTGAGGTTTAGAAATATCGGGTATGGTCAATTCATCCTACACGTAATTAATCAGCGCAGAAACCGCATAAGCTGCGGTTTCACTGAAGTCGACACGGACCGTGTAGGATACTACACGGCCCGTGTGTGTGGGTCGGGTCGTGTACGAGAGTACACGGGTCGTGTCGAGCAAGAGGCAGAGTTACGGATGAAATCAGAAACCCAGGAAACGCTTGTTTTAAATTAGTTTTGAATTACAGTCTAGTTTATTTGCAACCTTATAATATTGTTAACCAAAATTTCAACCAACTCAAACCTTTTCAACACTTCTAGTTTGAAGATAAATTAGGTCAAAATCTAGTTAAGTTATTGAACCGTCCTGTGGATCGACACCGATATTACCAACGATAGGACTGTACACTTGCGGTCTGAATCAGAAGTAGAATCGAGGTTTAAAAGGTACAGCTTGCTGTACTGAAACTTTGTAGTACACTTTTGTGCGAACAATTTGTAAATTCTTGAAACATTGTAAAAGCTTCATTTTTTGATTTTAGAAGATAAATCCATGTGGTACGAGAAAAATCATCAATAAATGTAACAAAATATCGAAAACCATTATATGAATCTATAGGTGCGGGTCCCCAAACATCAGAGTGTACTAACTCAAATAATTTTTCAGTTTTACTACTAGATAATGAAAAAGGGAGCCTAGTTTGTTTTGAAAAACGACAAGTATCACAATTACTTGAATCTAAATTAGAAAGTGAAAATAACTTATTTAAAACTTTATCTGAAGGATGTCCAACCCTCCAGTGCCATAGTTTGTTTTGGTCTACATTACTAGCAACAAAAGCTTTATTCAAAAAATTTAAAATGTAAAGCCCATTTTCTAACTTGCCTTCACCAATCGTCATCTGTGTTGTTTTGTCCTGAAAAGTCACAGCTTCAGATGAGAAAAGCACATTACAATTTAAATCCTTGGTAATCTTACTTATAGATAATAAATTATGGTCAAGTTTGGGTGAGTATAAAACATTTGGAACAATTTTTGAAAATACATTCATAGTTCCTATATTTTCAATAGGAATTTTGGCACCATTTGCAACAGTCACATATTGAGGGTATTTAATTTTTTGTACATTACTTAAAAAATTGATGTTTCCAATCATGTGATCGTTGCACCCGAGTCAATAATCCAAGTACTCGTTTTTATAAGTTTTCTGAAAATTATTTGAAATAATACCTGTAAATATACCTGGATTACCCATTTTATTAGTGATTTGGGCCACTATTTGATCCAATTGGGCCCGGGCCGAGTAAAAAACCTCCCGATGGGCTTCTTTGTCGGATTCGGGTAGACTTCGGACCCGGTTGTGGTGATTAAAGCGGAACCCATCTTCTCTTCTCCTCCGCTAATTTCCGTGTACCCGTTCTTTTCTCCTCTGTCTCCCGAATCCCACTTCCGATTATTTCCGCCACCGCCACCTTTGTCTCCCTTTCTCTTTGGTCGGAGATGAGGGTAGAGGAACCAGATCGGTCCTTGCCGTGCCCCTCTTTCTTACGGTTTTCGCACTTAACGGTCTTTGGGTGCTCCTTGCATCTCCCCCTTAGGGTTAAGGTTAGGGTTCGGCGGTTTACTGTAAAAGCTTGGTTTTCGGTTCCAGAATTGGTTTGAGGGTTCATACAGATTCTACGAGACTCTTCTCGTTGTATCATGGCCACTATACTTCTAAGGGTTGGTAACACTTTTGACAGCAATATTTGGGCTCTGGCCGGTTCATAGCTCGGGTCAAGACCAGAGAGGAATTGAAAGGTTTGGTCTATTTCTAAAGCTTTAAGGTCAGTTGTTTGAGTATACAGTGCTAATTCATTCCACTTGGTTTTTAAATCACCGAAGTACTCGGTTATTATTTTGGTTCCTTGTTTTAGTTGAGCAATTTCTTGTTTCAAGTGGAAAATGTAAGAGAAGTTCTGGTCTTGACCGTACATCTCTTTGGTTTCATCCCAAATTTCTTTGGCAGAATTCATATACATGAATAATCTTGATATTTGGGGTTCCATTGAGTACAGAAGCCATGTCATGACAGTGGTGTCAGTTTGTTGCCATTCAAGGCTTGTTTGCTCTGTGTTGGTTTTTTGATCCTCTGTACCAGTATTTGGTTATGTGCCGTTTTCGCCCGCTTTGTCTTTTCTGTTTTTACCGGTGATATGGTTCGGTTTACCTTTCTTTGTGTAGCGTGAGATATACGGATCTAGCCCATGATGGATAATTCGCACCGTTGAGCAGCGTGTTCGTGAGTCTCGGCGTTTGTTGCGCATCTCAGTGTGAGAATGTTGCCCGCTGAAGATCTCCGACATGGCTGGAGTCACGGTACGATTTCAACCTTGCTTTATAGTTGACAATTTTTGAATTTCTGAGGGCCTTTAGTATCGCTCTGATACCATGATGTTTTTCACAGAGAGAATTCAAGAATATATTTTTATTGAAAATTGTTATATTTTACAATGGTGCTGTGTATGTGGATATATAGGCTGAATTCCATATAGCCGTTGGTGTATTTCCTATTTTACATGATTCTAGATTTACTATATTTTTTTGCTATATCTGAGGAATAATCTAATGCCTAAATTTCCTTGCTAGCTGTTGATTGTATTCTGAATTATATCTTTCCTAAATAAGCCTATGATGAGGATCTTCTGAGGCTTTCATTCTTTATTTCACAACAAAGGCAAAAAAATATCGAATCGGATTTAAATAGCTAATCGGGTTCAAATCCATTAAATAATTAAGTACTTAATAAAAAATAATATTTTAATCTATACTTTTCAATGCTCTGACTTGTAATTTCTGATATTTTAATATATAATTCTAATTATTAATCATAATTGAAGAAATTTATTTTAATTTTAACCCTAAATTTTAACCCGAACAACAAATTAAACATCCAGCGGGAGGCAAAAAAATTTCCAAGGAGGGGCAAAGTCGATCGAAATGTCCCGACTTGCACTAAAATACAAAATCCAAGGGGGGGGCAGCTCCCCCGGTTGAACTTGGGTCCGCCCCTGCCCGCAGCAAAACTAAAACTAATATTTAAATGTTTAAATTCGTCTGGACCCACGTGTCAGCCGCACTGGAGGCAGAAAAAATTTATCCGCTGAAGGGTAGGTGATCTCTTTCCCCGAAGTTTGGTCAGACGGTTGGGCCGCCAACTGTTGGGTTAAGACGGTCCAAACCGTTGATTAACTTAAGATGCGGAAAGAACGTAAAACAAAAATTTTACTTCTATCTTACCGATTTAATCCTATTTACAGATCTACTCCATAATTGATTTCTAAACTTTAATCTACTTACAAATTAAATAGATTAATATAACATATTTATACCTTGATCCAAATTCTAATTGGATTGCAGCAGACCGAGAAGATCGAATCTGAGAAACGTCTTGCCTCGGAGTATCAGACGTCTGATACCTCTATCGGTCGTCCACCAGGAACCACTAGAGCACTGGCTTTCTACTGCCAGTAATACTGACCAGCGGAATTCGCAAAAACACTATTCACGGGAGGCATGAAAACACTATTCACGAAGACCGTAAAAACTGACTTGATTCTTTCACAAAAATTAGATTCACGAAACTTCGCGAAAACACTATTCACGACAACCGCAAACACACTATTCACCGAGAAAAGGACAAAATAAATATATTTACGACCCGCAGTTATTCAAATAGAAATACCACGAGTTTCGCAAATATATTATTTCCGAATCCCGTAAACAACCGTAACCGAGAAAGAGAGAAAATAGATTTATCGATCCGATCAGACTGATCAGTTCAGATATGAGTGAATTAGTAATTTTCTCTCTACCCCTACCCCTCTATTTATAGCCTTTTGAAATGGTCTAAATGACCAATATGCCCCTAGGGCAACATGGTATTTACCAAAATGCCATCAAGCTCATTAATCAATTGATTAGTTTGGACTTTGACTTTTGGGCTTTCTAATTAAAATATATTTTTAACTTAGATCCAAAATTCAAATGGGCTTTGAGCCCAAAATATTAATTCATAATTAATATTTGTAATCTCTTTATAATTGATCTGATCAGTTATAACTTCTTGCGACTGTTGTTGCGATAGCTTTTACATAACGTGTCGTACACGCTTGTAAATTGAATATGTTTAAGTTTGTCATCTTTATGACATTTATATTAATTATACATTTTATAATTAATCATAAATATCTTATTATTAATTATAACTATCTATAATTAATTATAAGATTCTCTGATAAGTCTCCTTTGCGGTGTGACCCAATAGGATCTGTGTTATGTTGGTAAATAGAATTAAAACCATTTTAACTTCTATAATCATAGGAGGCATCTGACATCTACACTATGACCATCCAATTACACAGATGATGCTGTACTATACAATACCACGATCCATTAAACTATTTTAGTCGTGTTAATTCTTATGTCTCACAGTATCAGATCAGTTTCAAGGTAGGTGTGTGTCATCCTTGCAAACTTAATCTTTTCTCGATCTTGAGCAGATTATCAAATATAATTACTCTTGTAATTATACTGCATGCAGATAATCCTACTCTATCAAGGGGCCCAGTGATACCGTAACTCGTATAGAGATACGAGGGACAATAGTACTTTTGGTAAACCATCACTACCTCAGCTAAGCTATGTATACCGAAAAGCTACCGTTATGACTGTGTTTTACCGACAGCGTTAGGTAACAATCACACATACACATCTCTTAATAGGAAAGATGAATACCTCATAATTTAGAACTTAACACTGAATGAAAACATTAATGACACGTACACAATTCCATTTAATGTTTCATTCGAGGTCTGTCAAATACCATATTCCTAGAACATGTATCTATGTGATTAAAATGACATCTCATGTCAATGGTCTGTACAACTTGACCATCTTTTAATCCACATTCTAACCTTGTAACGGTAAATTAGTGTTCCTGCTAATTACCTTGGTTAGAGACTTTTAAGAGTATATATATCATTTAATATTATGCAGTTTCACAATTCCAACTATTGACTCTAGTTCAGATAAAGGAATGATCCATAAATTCAATAATACTCAAGGTAACAAAATGACAGTTTATTAATCATTCAATTCATGAACAAAACTTTATGATAATTTATCGTATTATTGACTTCTAGATTATTACAAATTAATACCAACTTCTATCCATGATAATAAAAAAAACAAAAACCACCCTAGTAGGTTTATGTGCAGCCATTTCTGGTTTTAGCCGTATGATTTTGTATCTACTAAGCAGATGATTGTCAAGTTTGTTTTTTTTTTTATATTAATCCAAGTCCAAATTGTGCATTATTAATTTAATGCGCTGTGATTTAATCCTCTCAAGAAAACGATTCTTCATTATGTAGTTTTTGCAAACAACTTATATACATCTATTAATGTTCCTAAATTCTAAACCCTAAACCCTAAATCCTAAAAGTCATGTTTAGTTGTAGAGTAAGTAGTGGAGTAAACCCTTTAATCCACTTTTAAGGAGTCAAACGAGAAGTAAATTAGAGTAACATCATTTTATAATTTCTCCACCTGTGGGTAGCATTTGAGTTAATCAAACTCCACCTGTGGGTCCCGCAATTAGAGTAATATCATTTTATAATTTCTCTCTCTTCATTAGCTTACTCCTCCAAATTCTAACAAAACTCCAACCAAACATTATTATTTTAATCCACCTTAGTTTGAAGTAAGAAATTTAATCCGGAGTAACTTTACTCCACAACCAAACATACCCAAAAGCAGTATCATAAAGCCATTGGATATTTATCCGTGGCCGTTGTTACTCGTGTAATACAAAATCATCACTGTAAAACTTCTGTTCATGACCAGAAAATATTCTCATTTTTATTTGGGGAAAGATAAACAAATTTCATAATTCATTGAGCTCACATCTCTATTAATTGGAATGAAGGAAAATATATCCACTATGTTTTGAAGCATCGAAATATTCTCCATCTCTCAATTACATGGTATCCTGTACAGCTTTGTAAGCAACATGAATGCACAGTGCTTGTATAATCAGCCATGCCGATCCAGAGAACTATTTCAGACAATAAGACATAATCACTCGTACGGTAAATGGGAATACTATAATTATTAGAACAACAATAAATAACGTAATTAAAGAAATACCTCAAAAGGACTCCAGTGTAAATATACCACCACCGGTGCAGGCCATATCCTGTACAGCATTTTTCCCTTCCTTTCATCTTCCGGCATTGCTGAACTGTTTAATTATCAACACAGCACCATGTGAGACTGTGAGTGTGACCGAAGAAAGTCTTCTAATAAATTGACACATCACTGTGTAGAGTTGCACTAGTTAAATTTTGCTCTACAAGAATCATGTCATGTTGTTGTAAATGAACCAGCACCTCATTTTCATGTACAGACGCCCATCGGACTCCAATTTGAGTCCAATGAATTCCGCCTCCGTCCGATCAGCTTTAGAATCCGCACTGGATAGATCCGCACAAATATTAAAACAGACACACACGAATATTAGAATGATGCGCATGGATATTAAAACTGATCGGATGAACACTGAACCTTCAGGCTCAAATTTGAGTCCAATGAGCATCAGACCCAAATTATTCCACCGGACATAACCATCCATTTTGGCTTCAGTCTTGGACCTTGATTCTGATCTTGAATTGGACACGATTTAGGAATCAAAATAGCTCTGAAAACTACCTTGTATAATAATAGAACAACATTGGAAACCCAAAGCTTGGTAATGTTGGGCAACAACAGTAACCCTTCTTGACATATATAAATGACCATTAAACAAGAACATCACATAATTAACGGTTATAAACTAAATATGAAAAAAATAATCAAGAATATCACATAAAACAAAGAATATTTCTAAATACAAAATCAATAATCATTTATATAATTTTTTAAAATTAAATTTTGAGGCACAGATGATGGTATAGCTATCATATAAACTACATTTAAACTAAACATGAGGTAAATACGGTTACTTGTATAAAATTTCATATTATATAAGGATCTTGATGGATTCGAACCACCACCCCCCTGAAAATTCAGGAACTCTGTCCAAACAATTGAGCTAAAGATCCATTTCAAAAAGGAAAAACTGATGTTTGAACCACACAAAACAACAAAATAAAACTTTTCAGAAATTTCACACAAAAATAAGCTTTCCATTCTACTTTATGACACTACTAATTCCCAATTAAATAATGTTTTTCATAACATATAACCTTATTCCAAGTAACAAAAAAAAAAGGTGATGAACATATCATTGAATCAATAACCATCACTGTCATTCATCAAATTCATACCTGCCTCGTACAAAACAAAACGTCTTTTCTAAAGTGCAAAATGACAGGCTAAGCATAAGATCGCATGAAAGAAACAAAGATCACAGCATGGACAAGTTATAGCTTCTTACAACTAGATAGTCCAAGAATTCAAGATAGCAGGGTCACCATAAAAATAAAATAAAAAAGACAATAAACCAAACCATTCTTATTTTCTCAAACTCTTAAAAAAAAAATTAGAAGGTGTACAATTGTTAATTCGATGGAGTTCTAGTATTTTCATGAATTTTTTACTGTAGTTTCTGCCTTTCTCAATTGTTCTTCAAGGAAATTTTCATTTGGGATTGTATATCTAAATTAATTTTGTGAAAGCATAAATCAGTATAATGCATGAATAGGGTTGTTTATTGGATCCGATATATTTGGTTTTCAACTAAACAGTCAGATTTTGAATTAAATAGTTCGGTTTTTGGTTTAAATGACTCGAATTGGTTGAACTTTTGATTTCCTTTTTTTTTTTATATATATTTGGTTTGATTTAATATATTTTATTTCTGTTCAATCAAACAAATTAAAACTTAATACGCTTAAATTAATCAATGTTTTGTTTTTAATTCGGTTTAATTTTTTTTATTTTGGTTTGACAGATATATCTTGATATATATTTTTATGATTATTAAATATATTTTGTATGTATTATGTTTTGACTTTTAAAAAAATAATTTTTCATATTTCGGTTCAATTAAACAAACTGAAATTTATTTTAGTTCTTTTTTATTATGTTGTTATTCAGTCACAAGTTTAATTCAGTACATTCAGCTAGATTTAAAAAAATAAATAATCAGCCTATAATAATTTGGTTTTAACTAAATTGACGGATTGAATTAGGGCTGTACAAAAAATTCGTAGTTCGTAATTCGATTCGAGTTTGATTCGGAAAAGTTCGAAAAAAATTCAATTCAGAAAAAAATCGATTCGAAATCAATTCAAACCAGTTCGATTCGAATTAATTCGAACCAAATTCGATTCTGCGCTGGTTCGACCGAAATTGGTTCGCCAATATATCAGGTTCGAAACTTTTACTGATGCAGACCGTCCATTTCAAGAAATAAGTAACATAACCCTAGCGACTTGCTCCCAAACCCCAACTCCCCGCCTCCTGTCTCTCACTTTCTCTCTCACCCTAACAAAAACCTAGACGATTGCTCCCCGTGACATCGCCTCCTGCCTGGCTCTCACTCTAGCGATAACCTAGTAGACTTGCGCCGGCGATCCGGCCGTCTCTTCTCCGCTACTCCGATCTCTCTCCTCCGCTCTCAGTAAGTTTTTTCGCTCCTCCGCTCTCTCCTCAACAATTTGTCTTGATCTCGAGTAATTTTTTAAACACCTTTATATTTTCGTAGCTTGAGTGCTTCTGTGACGATTTGGCTCTGTCTTGCGCGGATTGTGGGAGGTTGAGCTTGAGTGCTTCTATTTTGTGCGGATTTTTGGCTTCTATGACAAAGGTGATTTTTGTTCTCTGAAGTTTGAATCAAGCTCCTCTTCGATCTGTTCTCTGATTTGGGACTTCTCTATTTTTTCGGATTTTTTGGACTGATACGGAAATAGTAATCAGGAAAAATGGTTATTTAGGATAATATTTAGGATAACATTTGGATTTGTATTTTGTAATGAATTTAATCATTTAATGCGTTATTTAGGATAATATTTGGGTTTGTAGTAATTCTAAATCTTTGATGAACTTTATATGTTTTAAATTGAACTTTGATATGAACTTTGGTGTAATATAGCAATTGATGTCTGGGAATGACGGTTTGTAGTTCTCCTTGGAATAAAATGAGATAGACGTACCATCAATTTTCTCTTTGGAATGAATTTCGACCCTGAATTTAATCTATGAAATGAAACTGTGAATCTGTGAATGTCTCAGTTTCGAACCTTAACGAATCGAACCAAATTAGTTCGAACTTTAACGAATCAAATTCGAACCTAAGTCTTAAGTTCGAAACTGGGTTCTCATTTCGAACCAGTTTGGTTCGAACTTTCACGAACTCGAATTCGAACCTTGCCAGGTTCGGTTTGGTTTGGTTCGTTTGCAGCCCTAGATTGAATACTAATACTTTTCTTCTGATTGATTTAAAGGGGCCGTGGAGAGTTGGGCTTAGGAAGGCTGTGAGGCCCAAACAAACACCCCCCATAATTTAAAATTTTAAAAATTAGAATGGAGGTGATAAGAGAGAAGGCGGACATGCGCGCCTGGTCCAGGTGCATGCGCCGAGATGGCAAGTCTCTGGCGCTGGTCCCCACCATGGGGTACCTCCATGAGGGCCACCTCTCGCTGGTCCGTTCAGCCCAGGCTCACGCTGACGTCATTGTGGTCTCGGTCTACGTGAACCCGGGCCAATTCGCACCGTCAGAGGATCTCTCTACGTACCCCTCCGATTTGCAAGGGGATTTGCAAAAGCTCTCCCAAACGGGAGTCGTTCAGGCCGTCTTTTGCCCCAGAAATCTGTACGATTATGACAGGCCGGGCCCACTTGCAGATCCGCCACATCATCACCTCTCCGCTGGTTCTGGTATGATATGAGAATAATTTCAGTGCTATCTTAATAATTTATAATTGCAAATTAAGGGCCGGTACCAATTTTGATTTTATTGCTTTCAGTCGTATTGATGTGACTTAAATAGACCATGTATGATAGTTAATAGGAATTAGTGTTTTTTTTCTTATTTTGTAAAAAATATGCCGACTTCAATTATTTTGTAAACACATAACTATTGTGTTTGGCAAAGATAACGTGGGCACAAAATGTCAATTTGAGCTAGGGTACTTACGGAACTAATCAACATGACATTTTGGAATTGATTCTCTTTAACATATTTGAATATGCACTTGCATGCAAATGAAGAGAGGAACATTTAAACTACCAAATCAGTAACTAGAAAAACCCATTCTGCAACTGCATCAGGTCACTTGTCTAAAATTCACTTAGCACTGTTCCTAATAGAAAAATAAAATGATAAACAGTGTCTTAATATTGAAGTTACGGGTGGTGCATAAGATCATTCTGTAAAATTTACACACATCAAAGCAATACTAGGTAATTGATCAATCTGAATTGTACACGGTGAACCAGATGGTGTAATTCAATAGTACCCATTTGAAAGCATATGACCTCTTTATGAGTCTGTTTCTAAATAAGGGAAGAACCAGCTAAAATTTCATGTATAGAGAAAGAGAGTGCCCATGAGACATGGATCAAAGTGGAGAGGCTGGAGAAGGGAATGTGTGGTGCAAGCCGGCCAGTGTTTTTCAGAGGAGTTGCCACAGTCGTGACCAAGCTATTTCATATAGTTGAGCCTGATGTGGCCATTTTTGGGAAAAAAGATTATCAGCAATGGCGCATCATTTCTCGCATGGTAACTTATTTCTTATTTTCCTACCAACCTATTGATTAGTACATAACAAATGTTAACTTTACAAATTTGGATTGTAAGCACAGTTGATTCTTGGCTTAAGGACACTCTTTGACCTTTATGTTTGGGTTCTTGTAAATCTGTGCAAAATCACAAAAAAGGAAGAGCACCACATTCATCCCTTCATTGACATTGTTTCCTTTAAACAAATGTGTGAGAAAGACGAGTCTTTTTCTGCTTTTGGAAGAAACTATGGGAGGGTTAAATCTAAACCATTTCATGCTCTATAGATCAAAACGATTTCCATGGTTGTGTATGCACAATGAGGTCTTGTAGAGCTATAACTTAAAAGTTTTCTATGTTGTCTCTGAGGAAAATTTGTCTGCAAAAATGTTGCTATTTTCCAAGGAATTCATGCCTCTTTGTAATTCTCATCTACAAGTCTTGGTGAGAAACTGATCTATTTTTTTTTTCATTTTGAATCTTCTGTTGCTTTTTTTATTGCTTATTAGTAAGTATGGTTTTACAATGTATAATTTAGGTACGTGATCTTGACTTTGCAATTGAAATAGTTGGATCAGAAATAGTGCGTGAAGCTGATGGCCTTGCAATGAGTTCAAGAAATGTGCGCCTCTCTCCCGGAAATAGGAAGCAGGTGTGTTATTAACATATCATTGTTTACGCTAATTGTAGTGGGGAATTTACAAAATAGACATACCTCATCAAGAGTTGCACATAAACTATTCATTTTCTTATTGGAGTGCCAAATGTTAAGTCTTTGATGCAATTAATTTGTAAACCATACAATTATTTCAGAACGGACAAAATGGGAATCATAATTACACATTAAAAAGCTCTTGAAAGGGCTTCTGCATTTTCTTGATATTGTGAGGACTGTCCAGCAAAATTTTCTTTTTTTTTATGTAGTGTTGTACATAGCAATTAGTATCAAATAGCACAAATTATGGTTCATGCCAATGAATGAGAAGTCATCAATTAAAAATTTGGCCAAAGTTTCGTTTTAGAATTTAGAATTCTGATTAAACGATGAAAAAAAAATGTATACAACTTGTATCTTATCTCAAAACATATTGTCTAATCTCATTTCTTTCATGAACCAAGTATCTTATATTTATTCCTTTGTAGGCTCTGTCTATCTACAAAGCTCTTTCAGAAGCCAAAGTTGGCGTCTCAAAAGGAAGTATACTAAGCCAAGAAATTAAAGGCAGTATTGTTCAGACAGTATCAGATTCTGGTGGAAGAATAGATTATGTTGAGGTAACTAGTTCAAATTTTCTTCCTGAATTTAACACCTGGATATGTTATTACAAGTGAGGCTCTGGTAATATGCATATTACGGATCGACCCGTGCTATGGATCCATATCTCTATTTTTAAAGTTCAAACAATCGATCCGAACTGTCAGATATGTTCTCCGAATGAAAATGTACTTGAAGACCAAATTTTACATTTTTTAGAATTTTTTTACTATTTTTTTTAATAGGTACAATATCACTGCTTTTGGACGGCCAGACTATTTAGATCAATTGATTTTTTACCTATCTAAAAATATAGTAAAAAAAAAATGTAAAATTTGACCTTCAAATATATTTTTATATAGAGATCATGTTTAACGGTTCGGATCAATTGTTTGAACTTTGAAAGTAGAGAGATGGATTCATAGTAAGGGTCGATCCATAATATCCATAATATCAATAATATGCATATTACTATATAATGTGTTAACACTATTTGGTCAATTCATTTATTCTTTTGTTTATTGCTTATCCATGTTTAACTTGAAGATTGTGGAGCAAGAAAGCTTGACACCTGTGGAGAAGATAGATTGCTCCGTTGTTATATGCATTGCAGCTTGGTTTGGCGATGTAAGATTAATTGATAATATGGAAATTGATGCACCAGCTGTGTTATAGGTTTTTGATGTTATGAAACTGTGCATTTTACAATCCTCAACAACTACATTGAGAGAGAGATGAACTCTTTTGAGAAAAAAAGGAGGAAATAAATCTGTACAATCTGTACAAGGTGAGAAGGGGTACATTGTTGCTTTTGTTTAAAAGGCCACTTGTTTATTTGTCTTTTTGATGAATTATATCATTTTCTTTTAGTATGTTTAGGTTTATGCAAAAATTAGTAAGTAATTTTAAAGAAATAATAATTGTATGAATTTGTTACATACAGTAAAAGAATTAATAATGTAAAAAATGTGACTTCGTCAATAAAATTTACATATTAAATAATGAATTCTATTGATACCTTATACCGTTAAATAGTTTATGTTTCACTTGCCTCAGTGCAATGTTAAAAACTGAAAAGAAAAGGTAAAGTATGGTTATATGAAATAAAGTATTATCTTGTTTTTACAACATAGTGATTTCAATTTGTAGAAAAAAAAGTTCGAAATTTTTTATGAATTTTTTTTAAGAATGTGCAGGTGGTGATTGCTAAATTTGATTTAAAAATATAAATTTTCTTTGAGTTGGGAATTAATTCTCAAGATAGCAGGGTCACCATAAAAATAAAATAAAATAGACAATAAACCAAACCATTCTTATTTTCTCAAACTCTTAAAAAAAAATTAGGTGTACAATTGTTAATTCGATGGAGTTCTAGTATTTTCATGAATTTTTTACTGTACTTTCTGCCTTTCTCAATTGTTCTTCAAGGAAATTTTCGTTTGGGATTGTATATCTAAATTAATTTTGTGAAAGCATAAATCAGTATAATGCATGAATAGGGTTGTTTATTGGATCCAATATATTTGGTTTTCAACTGAACAGTCAGATTTTGAATTAAATAGTTCGGTTTTTGGTTTAAATGACTCGAATTGGTTGAACTTTTGATTTCCTTTTTTTTTTATTTATATATTTGGTTTGATTTAATATATTTTATTTCTGTTCAATCAAACAAATTAAAACTTAATACGCTTAAATTAATTGATGTTTTGTTTTTAATTCGGTTTAATTTTTTTATTTTGGTTTGACAGATATATCTTGATATATATTTTTATGATTATTAAATATATTTTGTATGTATTATGTTTTGACTTTTAAAAAAAATAATTTTTCATATTTCGGTTCAATTAAACAAACTGAAATTTATTTTAGTTCTTTTTTATTATGTTGTTATTCAGTGACAAGTTTAATTCAGTACATTCAGCTAGATTTAAAAAAATAAATAATCAGCCTATAATAATTTGGTTTTAACTGAATTGACGGATTGAATACTAATACTTTTCTTCTGATTGATTTAAAGGGGCCGTGAGGCCCAAAAACACTTCAGCATCTCTCCATTTCTTTGATGGATCTCCCCAGTCCGAACTCCTGACCCATTCCCATTTCCAAGTTTCTCTTTCCCAATTCCCACTTCTCTAACCTAAACCCCACCGGCAATTACCACCAGCCTACCAGACGCACCGCTGTCCGCGTCCGTGTCTCCGGCTTCCGCCTCCTTGGTACTAGCCTTCCTGCCTCCGCGATCCCTCTTTCTTGCCTTGCTCACTGTTAGTTCCGGTTTTATGGTATATAGTGAGCTTGATTAGTTTTATCTGCTATAGATTGAACTCTTCTTTTTCAAAGACTTGAGGTTCTTTTCCTTCCGTTGTCTGATAATTTTATTAATTGCTTTATAATTTAGGTTGGCGGATTTAGAAGACTCTTCTTTTTCACTGGATTCGAGTAAGCTCACGAGTTGATTTTGAGTTGGTTTTTCAGCTAGGACCTGAACTGTCAACTTGAGTTACGCTCAGCTCACCAGAACTCGACTCGTTTGGAGCCTTAGTACTGGGCCCTGCCGCTGTCTCATGTATTAAATATCTTCTTTAGTAAATTTCTCTTTCTTTCCTTGATGAAAATGAAATCTCCATCTCTTGTGTTCCATTTTCTTGTACGTTTCACCATCGCCTACTAGTTTACTGTTTGATTGTTGTTTAAATTCCAGCGATTTTGTTTGATAAGGTCATGCAAGTGATGACGAGAATGTAGACAGGGAAATCTGTACTCCTTTTTGAATTTCCATAAAGGGATGAAGACTTGGCCTAATTGGGAATCTCTCTGATGCTTTACTGTTTTATTCAATAAATTTACTCCTTTTGAATTGCTATTTGATCTTTCCATGATTGATTTTTTTATTCTTGTTCATACAGAAAATTGTTTGTTTTGGTTTAAAAATGCATGGTATTTATTGTGATGAAGACCTAATGATGTTTAATAAGTATAAGAATGGAGATCTGAAAATGATGTTCTCTGTTGAAGCCCGTTAAGAATGTACGTGAATTTTGGTTTTAGGGTTTTGAGTTAAGGGTTTAAGCCATTTTTATTGCTCTTCATCTCATCGTCTCCCCTTCCTCCTCCACATCTTGTGTGCATGCCAGCATGTACGCATGTAAGAGCATGTCCATTCCAACAAATGCTTAGCAATTAAAATTGGCCATGTCATCAAATTTAACAATTAAAGGGATCATAATTTGTTTATCACTTCATCCCAGCAATTGCAATTATTTGATATAGAAAATAATCTGAGCCAATCAATTTGCCATGCTGGCAATAAGCAAACGTTTGCTTTTAAAGCAAATTTGCTAATTTACAAACTCTCTCACAACCCAGCAAACCAAAAAACAATTGCCACATCAGATTACAAACCAGAAAACAATAACCATTGGAGATGCTCTAATAGATATCACCTGAGGTACCTCATATTTTGAGTTTCGATCCTGACCGTCCGATCTGTTTCGAGTTACATAAGGGGATCCTACTTGGGGGATCCGGACTCTTGTGTGTATGTGCGCACGTGTGTATGGAGAGAGAAAACACACAAGTCGGAGCAGACATCTGCTGCCATAAAAGGCTGTAGAAGCTTGCTGCCTGTTGCATCTCTGAAATTTTTTGAGTTACCATTTTAAAAAATCAAAATTCAATTTTAGCATGACTTTCCCAAAAAATCAAAGCTTAGCAGTAGTACATTTTATATGGGCCCCGGAGAACAGTATGTTGAAAAATAAGATATGATACTTACTGAGGGTCTTCACAATGCATTTTATACTTCATGTTTATTGCTTGCTGGCTTTTTTAGCTGCAAACTTTCCTTGTATACCTTGAATTTCATTATGTTCTGTTTGACTACGTTTCATTTCGCTTTTCACTAAATTTGACCCTTTGGTTGTCAATAATGCATTAAATTGTGCGAATTATCACATTGCACTATGATGATTTCTCTATATTTATTGCTTGACTGCTTATGTCTACCTTTTACTTTTGCATTGTTGTTCCCTTGTTGGGTTGATTTCTTGATGCTGCTCTACATCTGTTGCCTTTACTAAATGTTTGTTCTAATTACTGGCCTGATGATGAAAAGATAATGGTAAAAAAATATCTCAAATCCATGTCACTGTTGAAGCCCAATATATGATGTTGTATGGATGGATAGATGGAGAAGAGAGAGAGAGAGTTTTGTAATTGGTATATGGACCAATAATATTACACTGGAGGGATCACTTGACAATGGAAATTGTGACAATCTTATGACGGATAAAAAAAAAATTAAACAAAACTGAAATTGGGCAGGAGTAGTACTGGGATGGAGGACCTTCTGGGAAGTCCCTGTGTAGCTGATGTAGCTGATTCTGGTTGGGTTTCATTTCTAGCCTACCTCAACTTGTTTGGGAATAAAGGCTTTGAAGAAGAAGAAATTTATAGGATTTAAATTCAAACAGTGAGTTAATGCAGAGGATATGAATCCCAAATTCGCATCTTCTCAGATATGGTACCGTAAACATCGGTCACGCAAAAATTGAGATATCTCAGAGGATATGCACTCATGAATCCGCCCCGGATTTTGATCAGACGGTCCGGATCTAAACAAAAGTATTTTGTTAACTCGGGTGATATGAATTCCCTTAACAGGTATGTTTTGGCTCACAGGCACGCGTGGGATCACAGTTGTGGATTTTTTCTGACATGGTTGATTTACAAATTATATGTTTGGGCTCCAGTGACTTTGGCGTGTTGCAATAGTTGTATAAACACATTTATGAACATTCTGAAGGCCCCAATATTGTTTATTTTTCTGTTTTTTCCCCTCAGTAATATATATCTCGTTAGAAATTTGATGTTTGTGTGTGCACTTGTTGCTAATATTGTTCACTGATGTCTTCTGAACAGTTTTTTACACGATAGCATTTGTCCATTTCTGTTATGAATCTCCTTTATTAGTGAAACATTACCAAAATTGCAGTTACTGTTTGCATAGAGTATTGTAAGGGGACAAAAAGTTGGTTTTTGCTAATGAGCCGAGAAAAATAATGATACCTTTTTTTTTTTTCTTTTTTTTTACCTTTTACAGGGTATATTTTTTTTCCTTGCCTTGTAAGGTTTAGTAAATAGGTCCTCTTAAAATATAGCTAATATCCTTGTACAACAATATTGGATCGTTTTTAGTGAGATTCAAGTGAATAGGAAAATGTGGATAAAATCTGCACTCCTTTTTTGAATTTTAAGAAAGGATGATGACTTGGTTTTATGTGGATTCTCTCTGATGCCATTTTTTTATTAAAGAGTCTTTATGAAACTATTTTTGGAAGTTGACTTTTATTTAATGGCCTAACAGAACTCAGAATGAAATTTGGTTTTTGCATGTTTCAAGATTTGTGAAGATTGAATTTAGTTTTCTTATTAAAATGTGATGCAGGGTTTTCATTTTTCAGATAAGTTTTTAGAGATTGATTTTGGACTGAATTGAGTGTAATTTAACACTTTCAATTCAAAAAATGTTGTTCCAGCCTGGTTTATAGTTTTTTTCTGGGGTTTTCTTTTTGTTTCTTGGTGAGAACCCATTTTACTTTGTGGTGGCCCAATGATGCTATAACCATGATAAGAATGGAGATATGAAAAATAGTTCTCTGTTGGAGACTAATAAGAAAGCCAGTGGATTGTTGTATGCAAGTGCTCTGTGATGTAGACCATATGGCTCCTCTCCAATTGACCAATGGCCGAATGAGTACTCATCTGCCATCTTTTTTTTTTTAAAAGCTTTGCAGAGGCTGCAAAATTGTGACGGGCTCGAACTCTCGACCTCTCAGTAACCAATCGTAGCTCTTATTCTCTAGCCAACTGCGCTACAGCCTCATCTCTCTCTCTCTCTCTGTTGGCATGGTCGATGCATGAGAATAGCACTTACCTGGGAATAGTTCTCATTTCAATTGAGGTACCTTAGAGGATATGAATTTCTTATTTACAAACCCCATTGCTGCCTCGGATCTGTATCTTTCCAGGTACCTGACTAAACACAATTGAAACAGACAGCCCAAATTTTCTCTCAGCCGGTGCTAGTGTTTTGAAATTCGGTTCTCATTTGGTATGCGGAAGGCCACCGCATACCGCACCGCATATACGGTATGCGGCTGCATATGCGGATTTTTATTCGGATTTATATATGTGGATTTTAAATGAGAATTCGTATATATAAACAAGCATACGGTAATATGTGATATGACTCACTGTTAATATACTCTAAACTGGTATTTTTTTATCACTGTTAATATACTCTAAACCAGTAATATGTGGTATAAATCACTGTTAATATACTTTAAACCCGTATTTTATCACTATTAATATACTATAAACCGGTAATATGCTCTTAAACTTCATATTCGGACCGAATAGAGATTTTCTATTCGGATTGCAACCGAATAGGAATATTCGGCTGAATAGACCGAATTTCAAAACACTGGCCGGTGCCTATTCAGGATGGTGCAGGGGGGGTATTATTTTTTGTGCTTTGAGATTCGTGCCAAGTTAAAAGACGGATCCTGGACCGTCTGTTTCAATTGTACTCAGTCAGGTAACTTGAGGGGATGTGAATTCTGCTGCCTTCTGTGCTTAAAAAAAAAGGAATAGAGAAAGTATCTGTTGACTATGTTACAATGTAAGCCATTGACCTCTAAATTTGGGCTTTAGAGACCTTGTGTTGAAAACTTGAAATACTATGAATTTGCTGAGGGTCTTCATAATGTATGTTCTCTATTTATTTTGTTGTGATTTTTTCAATCAATATCCTGTAGATCGGTTACTTTCTCTACGGAGAATAATAGTATTTGATTTGGTTTTGTTCTTTTCTGAGTAGAGATTTGGTTTTGTTGTGAATTTCCTTTTTGTGAGTACATCTCTTATTTTCATTAAGTTAATTCCCGGATTATACTATTTTTGTAAGCTGCTGTATTTGAGGTAATTGTATATTGGTACCGATGAGATTTTTGGTGTTTGGTGAGTTCTCATCTGCTGTCGTACATGCAAATGGTACCAGTATGATTTGATTCTTGTACAGATCTTGAAAAATATGCTGGAAAGGGATGAATGCTTGGTCTAATTGGGAATCTCCCTGATGTTTTATCTGTTTTCTTTAATCAATTTCCACAAGCTGCTTTGAATTTGCTATTTGATCTTCCCATGATAAATTTCTCCTTTTTTTCTTGTTGATCCAACATTATATAACCTATTGTTTATTGCATTTTCTTTTTCGGTGTTTGTTTTGGTTTAAAAATGCATTGTATTTACTGTGATGAAGACCTAATGATGTTTTATAAATTTATATAAGAATGAAGATCTGATAATGATGTTCTCTGTTAAAGTCCGATAAGAATGCACATGGATTTTATCTTTAAGGTTTCAGGTTAAGGTTTCCTGAACCCATGTCAATTTTGTTTATTATTTTTTTTTAAAAGATGGTAAAAAAATATCCAGTTCCTGTTCCTCTTCCTCCACCACTTGTGTGCGTGCGCATGTGTGTGGAGGAAAACAACACAAGTTGGAGCGCACATCTGCTGCCATAATAGGCTGTAGAAGCTGGGTCCATATCGTCCGAGGTAACAAATATTTCTTGCTGCCTGTTGCATGTACGGGTGTCAATTAATGGGTACGAACGGGTCGGGTGGAAGCATTTTCATATCCTTACCTGTTATGTTAATGAAAAAAAAAAACTAGACCCGTATCCGTACCTGATAAGCTAAACGAAAAAAACCTTACCCGTATCTGTCTTATCGAATACAATACGGGTCGGGTAAACAGATAAAAGGGTGTCATTGACACCCCTAGTTGCATGTGTTGTCCAAACAGTCTGGATCACTCAAAATTTGAGATAGCTTAGGTGATATGAATTTGTTGCAAGTCAGACATGGACATTTTATATGGGCCCCAGAGAACAGTGTGTTGAAAAACAAGTTATGATACTTACTAAATCTTCACAATGCATTTTATACTTAATGTTTTTATTGCTTGCTGATTTTTTGTAGCTGCAAACTTTCTCTTAAATTTCTCTCTGTTTTGCTGGACTACGTTTCATTTCCCTGTTCGCTAAGTTTGACTCTTAGGATGTGAAAATGCACTAATTATAAGATTGCACTGTGATGATTTCTCTATTTATTGCTGCCACTAAGGCACAATAATAATCCTCTTTGATCTTCAAATTCTGCTATTGCTTGACTGCTCATTTCTACCTTTAACTTTTGCAGTGTTGTTGCCTTGTTGGGTTGATAACTTTATGCTGTACTACAATGGTTGCCTTTATTTTATGTTTGTTATTGTTTTTTTTGTTTTTTCTGAATTACTGGCCTGGTGATGAGAAGTAAGAATATCTCAAATTCCATGTCACTGTTGTAGCCCAATATATAATGTTGTTGGATCGATGGATTAAAGAGTATCCCCTGTTGTTCGGAGCCTATTTGGAATGTAGGGGTCTGCTTCGAGATCATGCCATATTAAAATGGACAACTCAGATCTCATTCTACACGGTCAGGTATTGCACTGGATCTGAATTCTGGTAAGAGAATAGAAAAAGAGAATTGTAATTGCTACATGGACCAATTGCATTACTGAAACTTTTTCTATTAGCATTTAAAAAAAATTCAAGAAATAAGACAGGAAGGAAAGTTAAATTTATTTTCCCTCTTTAATCATCCAAACAAGAAGATATTAAATATGTTAATCTTCCTTTCTATTTCATTCCATTCCCTTCTATTTTTCACTTTCCCTCCCTTCCTCTACTCTCCATCCAAACAAGGTGTTAGGTGGTATGAATTTCCCCCCAATTCATATCATGGGGCTCCACTAATATTCATGCGGATTTTGATTAGAAGCCCCGTATCTAAACAGAAATATTCTGTTACCTCAAGAGGATATGGACCCCACCAATAAGGGAATTTCATCCTATGAGATATTTCATATTTTGTGTGACTTTTTGGAAAATCTCAACCGTCTGCATGAATCTCAAAGCTCAAATAATATTGCCCCCCTGCTCTATCCCCGAATAGGCACTGGACATGTCGGTCACGCAAAATATGAGATATCTTAGAGGATATGCACTCCCAATAGGGAATATATTTTTTGTCGATGCCTATTCAAAGTTTGAGATATCTCGGAGAATGTGAATTTGCCAAGTGTGGGGTTCCCACTCTGGATTTTTCTTCTGACTTGGTTGATATATTTGGGCTCCAGTGACTTTGGCATGTTGAAATAGTAGTATAAATGTATTTAATGAACAATCTGAAGGCCTAAATTTCGTTTATTTTTCTGGTTTTTCCCCTCAGTAACATCTTAAAATTTTGATGTTTTTGTGTGTGCATTTGTTGATAATATTCACTGATTTCTTCTAAACAGTTTTTAGAACTTGTGTAATTGTAAGGTTCATATTTATTGCTCTGCGGCATTGTTTGTTTATTTGTGAAGATTTACAGTATAACATGTGTCCATTTCTGTTATGAATCTTCTTTACTAGCGAAACACTACCAAAATTACAGTTATTGTTTGCGTCAAGTAATTTTAAGAAGAAAAAAAAATTGGTTTTTGCTAACAAACCAAGGAAAGAAATGGTACATTTTAAACCTTTTACAAGTATCTTTTTTTTCCTTGGCGTTGTATAGTATAGTAAATTTATCCTTTTATAAATTTAGTTAATATCCTTGTATAACAATATATGATTTTTTTTTTGGTGAGATACAAGTGAAGAGGAAAATATGGATAAAATCTGCATTCCTTTTTGATACTTCAGAAAGGATCATAACTCGTGACTTAATTTCTATGAGATTCTCTCTGATGCCATTTTTTTTTATTAAGAACTTTTATGAAACTAGTTTTGAAAGTTGACTGTACATTTTACTGTCCAACAGTACTCGAATGAAGTTTAGCTTTTGCATGTATCGAGATTTTTGAAGTTTGAAATTAGTTTTCTTATTAAAGTGTGATGCGTGATTTTCATTTCTGAAATAAGTTCTTTAAAGATAGGTTTTCAACTCACTTGAGTGTAATTTAACACTTTCAAATAAAAAAATGTTGTTAAATCCTGGTTTGAAGTATTTTTCTTGGGTTTTCAATTTGTTTCTTGGTGAAAACACATTTTTATTTGTGCTTGTGAAGGCCCAATGATGCGGTAACCAGGATAAGAACAGAGATCTGAAAATATTGTTCTTTGTTGGAGAGAAGAATGCCAGTGGATTTCTGTATGAAGCCAAAACTGCTTTGAAATATTGTTCTTTGTTGCAACTTTGTAAAAATACAGTAAAACAATTCTAAACACGTAAAATTTGGTCTCCAAGCATATTTTATTATGGCGATCATGTTGACCTGTTCAGAATGACTGTTTGGACTTTAAAAACAGAGATAAAGAATATAGAAAGTACAAAATCATGGTGCATTTGAATCCTCTTCTTGAACTTAATATATTATTTTACTTTTATTAAACAAATAAAAATAATGTTAAAATATTAAAATAATTATTATCAAGTTGATCCTGTTAATAATTATCGAGTGCGTATCCTCTGAGATATCTCAATTTCTGCGTGACCGACGTGTTCGGTGCCAATTTGGGGATAGCGAAGGCCAGTATTATTTTTATTTTTACTTTGAGATGTGCACTTCTATTTAAACGGTTAAGATTTTCTCTAAAATCATGCAAAGTTTGACATATCTCAAAGGATGCTAATTCATAATTATCACCCATTTTGCAGTCATGTCAAAGAAAAGCATATCTGAACTCCTCCAGTAGAGGCCCGTTGAAGCCCAATTTGTGCAACTCCCGACACCACTGAAGGAATTCGCATCCTCTGAGATATGACAAACTTCGAGTGTTTTCTTGGAAAATCTGAACCGTTCAAATATGTTCTGGACGATCTCAAAGGACAAGTAATACTGACCCCTCCACTATCCCCGAATCGGCACTGTACACGTTGGTCACTCAAAAGTTGAGATATCTCAGAGGATTCGCGCGCGAAGCCGCCCCTGTGTACGAGTCTGCATTCTCTGTGGTAACAGAATATTTGAGATTAGATCAGAGACGTCCGATTATAATTCTTGTCAATCCGATCCGAGGTGGAATGCTCGAGGCATTTTAATATTAGAGCCAAAACAGATCGAACGGTCCTCATCTAAACACAAATGTTCTGTTACCTTAGGTAATATTAATCATGATTACAAACAGAAAGAGGTGCAGACTACAGACCGTACCTTTCCAGTCTCCTCACTTCCTCAGTTTTTGAATCAAAATAAAAATAAAACTTCCTCAGTTCGCACTCTTCTAGAACTACTCCCAGCTCCCGGATTAATTAAAATTTTCACTAACAGGTGGACCATAGTAAAATTCTCTGTCATGTGCATCAATTATGGTTCCTAAGCACAAGAATAAATGCAAATGAGGTTCATAAGCACAAGATCAAGGGAAAAATATGTTGTTATGCACACGAACAACGCCAATTGAGGTTGTTAAGCACACAAACAAGGGCAAATGAGGTTCCTAAGCACAAGAACAAATGCAAATCAGGATCATAAGAACAAGATCAAGGGCAAAAGAGGTTGTTAAGCACACGAACAATGCCAATTGAGGTTGTTAAACACACGAACAAGGGCAAATGAGGATCCTAAGCACAAGAACAAATGCAAATGAGGTTCATAAGCACAAGATCAAGGGCTCAAGAAGCACACGAACAATGACAATTGAGGTTGTTAAGCACACAAACAAGGAAAAATGAGGTTCCTAAGCACAAGAACAAAAGCAAATGAAGTTCATAAGCACAAGATCAAGGGCGAATTATGTTGCAAAGCGCAAGAACAACGACAAATGAGGGTGTTCAGTACAAAAACAAGTGTAAATGATGTTGCTGAGCACAAGAAGAAGGGCAAAAGAGGTTAAGATGCATATCAACAACGATAATTGAGGTTGTTAAGCACACGAACAAGGGTAAATGAGATTCCTAAGCACAAGAACAAATGCAAATGAGCTTCATAAGCACAAGATCAAGGGCAAAAGAGTTAGTTCAGCACACGAAAAACGCCAATTGAGATTGTTAAGCACACCAACTATGGAGAATGAGGCTCCTAAGCACAAGAAGAAATGCAATTGACGTTCATAAGCACAAGATCAAGGGAAAATGAGGATGTTAAGCACACGAACAACGTTAATTGAGGCTCGTGTGCTTGACAGCCTCTTTTGCCGTTGATCTCGTGCTTATGAACCACATAACAACCTCAGTTGGCGTTGTTCGTGTGCACAACAACCTCTTTTGCCCTTGATCTTGTGCTTATGAAGGTCATTTTCATTTGTTCTTGTGCTTAGGAACCTCATTTCCCTTGTTGGTGTGCTTAACAACCTCAATTATCATTGTGGATATGCTTCTTAACCTCTTTTGCCCTTGTTCTTGTGGTTAGCAACATCATTTACACCTGTTTTTGTGCTGAACACCCTCATTTGTTATTGTTCTTGCACTTTGCAACATAATTCGCACTTGATCTTGTGCTTATGAACTTCATTTGCTTTTGTTCTTGTGCTTAGGAACCTCATTTACCCTTGTCTGTGTGCTTAACAACCTCAATTGTCTTTGTTCGTGTGCTTTACAACCTCTTTAGCCCTTGATCTTGTGCTTATGAACCTCATTTGCATTTGTTCTTGTACTTAGGATCCTCATTTGCCCTTATCTTGTGTGCTTCACAACCTCAATTGATGTTGTTCGTGTGCTTAACAATCTCTTTTGTCCTTGATCTTGTGTATATGAACCTCATTTGCAAAAGAAAGTGTAAATGATGTTGCTAATCACATAAACAAGGGCAAAAGAGGTGAAAACGCATACGGACAATGACAATTGAGGTTGTTTAGCACACAAACATGGGAAAATGAGGACAAATGAAGTTCCTAAGCACAAGAACAAATGCAAATGAGGATCATAAGGACAAGATCAAATGCAAAAGAGGTTGTTAAGCACACGAACAACGCCAATTGAGGTTGTGAAGCACCCAAGATCATAAGCACAAATGCTTAACAATCTCTTTTGCCCTTGATCTTGTGCTTATGAACCTCATTTGCATTTGTTCTTCTGCATAGGATCCTCATTTTTCCTTGTTCGTGTGCTTAACAACCTCAATTGCCGTGGTTCGTGTGCTTAACAAAATCTTTTGCCCTTCATCTTGTGCTTATGAACCTCATTTGCATTTGTTCTTGTTCTTAGGAAACTCATTTGTCCTTTTTCGTGCGCTTAACAACCTCAATTGTCGTTGTTCATATGCTTGTTAACCTCTTCTACCCTTGTTCTTGTACCTAGCAGCATCATTTACACTTGTTCTTGTGCTTAACAAAATCATTTGTCGTTGTTCTTGCGCTTTGCAACATAATTCGCCCTTGATCTTGTTCTTATGAAACTCATTCGCATTTGTTCTTGTGCTTAGGAACCTCATTTTCCCTTATTATTGTGCTTAACAACCTCAATTGGCTTTGTTCGTATGCTTAACAACCTCTATTGCCCTTGATCTTGTGCTTATAAAGGCAAATGAGGTTCCTAAGCACTAGAACAAATACAAATAAGGTTCATAAGCACAAGATCAAGGGCAAAACAATTTGTTAAGCACACGAACAATGCCAATTGAGGTTGTTAAGCACACAAACAAGGGCAAATGAGGTTCCTAAGCACAAGAACAAATGCAAATAAAGTTCATAAACACAAGATCAAGGGCAAAAGAGGTTGTTAAGCACACGAACAACACCAATTGAGGTTGTTAAGCAGACGAACAAGGTTAAATGAGGATCCTAAGTACAAGAACAAATGCAAATGAGGTTCATAAGCACAAGATCATGGGCTAAAGAGGTTGTTAAGCACACGAACAATGACAATTGAGTTTGTTAAGCATACAAATAAGAGAAAATGAGATTCCTAAGCACAAGAACAAAAGCAAATGAAGTTCAAGCACAAGATCAAGGGCAAAAGAGGATGTTAAGCACACGAACAACGCCAATTGAGGTTGTTAAGCACACGACGAAGGGCAAATGAGGATCCTAAGGACAAGAACAAATGAAAATGAGGTTCATAAGCACAAGATCAAGGGCAAAAGAGGTTGTTAAGCACACGAACCACGCCAATTGAGGTTGTTAAATACATAAACAAGGGCAATATAAGTTGCTAAGCACACGAACAAGGGCAAATAAGGATCCTAAGCACAAGAACAAATACAAATGAGATTCATAAGCACAAGATCAAGGGCAATAGAGGTTGTTAAGCACACGAACAATGCCAATTGAGGTTGTTAAGCACATTAATAAGGGAAAATGAGGCTCCTAAGCACAAGAATAAATGCGAATGAGTTTCATAAACACAAGATCAAGGACAAAAGAGGTTGTTAAGCACACGAAGAACGCCAATTGAGGTTGTTAAGCACACAAACAAGCGCAAATGAGGTTCCTAAGCACACGTACAAATGCAAATAAGATTCATAAGCACAAGATCAAAGGAAAAAAAAGGTTGTTAAGCACACGAACAAAGCCAATTGAGCTTGTTAAGTACACGAACAAAGGGAAATGAGGATCCTAAGCACAAGAACAAATGCAAATGAAGTTCATAAGCACAAGATCAAGGGTGAATTATGTCGCAAAGCGCAAGAACAACGACAAATGAGGGTGTTCAGCATAAAAACAAATGTAAATGATGTTGCTAAGCACAAGAACAAGGGCAAAAGAGGTTAAGAAGCATATCAACCACGATAATTGAGGTTGTTAAGCACACGAAAAAGGGCAAATGAGGTTCCTAAGCACAAGAACAAATGCAAATGAGCTTCATATGCACAAGATGAAGGGCAAAAGAGTTAGTTAAGCATACGAACAACGCCAACTAAGGTTGTTGAGCACACAAACTATGGAGAATGAGGTTCCTAAGCACAAGAACAAATGCAATTGTGGTTCATAAGCACAAGATCAAGAGAAAAGGAGGGTGTTAAGCACATGAACAACGTTAATTGAGGCTCGTGTGCTTAACAGCGTCTTTTGCCCTTGATCTTGTGCTTATGAACCTTATTTGCATTTGTTCTTGTGCTTAGGATCCTCATTTGCCCTTGTTTGTGTGCTTAACTACCTCAATTGGCGTCTTCCGTGTGCTTAACAACCTCTTTTGCCCTTGATCCTGTGCTTATGAAGCTCATTTGCATTTGTTCTTGTGCTTAGGATCCTCATTTGCTGTTGTTTGTGTACTTAACAATCTTAATTGGCGTTGTTCGTGTGCTCAACAACAACCTTTTTTGCCCTTGATCTTGTGCTTATGATTCTCATTTAGATTTGTTCCTGTGCTTAGGAACCTCATTTGCCCTTGTTGGTGTGCTTAACAACCACAATTGGCGTTATTTGTGTGCTTAACAGCTTCTTTTGCCCTTGATCTTGTGCTTATGATTCTCACTTGCATTTTTCTTGTGCTTAGGAACTTCATTTGCCCTTGTTCGTGTGTTTAACAACCTCAAGTATCGTTGTCCATATGCTTCTTAACCTCTTCTGCCCTTGTTCTTGTGCTTAGCGACATCGTTTACAATTGTTCTTGTGCTTAACAACATCATTTGTCGTTGTTCTTGCTCTTTGCAATATAATTCGCCCTTGATCTTGTGCTTATGAAACTCATTTGTATTTGTTCTTGTGCTTAGGAACCTCATTTTCCCTTCTTTTTGTGCTTAACAACCTCAATTGGCATTGTTCGTGTCCTTAACAACCTCTATTGCCCTTGATCAAGGGAAAAAGAGTTTGTTAAGCACACGAACAACGCCAATTGACGTTGTTAAGCACACAAACAAGGGCAAATGAAGTTCCTAAGCACAAGAACAAATGCAAATGAGGTTCATAAGCACAAGATCAAGGGAAAAAGAGGTTTTTAAGCACACGAACAACGCCAATTGAGGTTTTTAAGCACACGAACAAGGCCAAATGATGATCCTAAGCACAAGAACAAATACAAATGAGGTTCATAAGCACAAGATCAAGGGCAAAAGAGGTTGTTAAGCACACGAACAACGCCAATTGAGGCTATTAAGCACACGAACATGGGAAAATGAGGATCCGAAGCACAAGAACAAATGCAAGTGAGGTTCACAAGCACGAGATCAAGTGTAAAAGAGGCTATTAAGCACACGAGCCTCAATTAGCGTTGTTCGTGTGCTTAACAACCTCCTTTTCTCCTAATCTTATGCTTATGAACCTCAATTGCATTTGTTCTGGTGCTTAGGAACTTCAGTTTCCTTTGTTTGGGTGCTGAACAACCTCAATTGTCATTGTTCGTATGGTTAACAACCTCTTTAGCCCTTGATCTTATGCTTACGAACTTCATTTGCTTTTGTTCTTGTGCTTAGGAACCTCATTTTCCATTGTTTGTGTGCTTAACAACCTCAATTGTCATTGTTCGAGTGCTTAACAACCTCTTTTGTCGTTGATCTTGTGCTTATGAACCTCATTTGCATTTGTTCTTGTGCTTAGGAACCTCATTTGCCCTTGTTTGTGTGCTTAACAACGCCAATTCAGGTTCTTAAGCACACAAACAAGGGAAAAATGAGGTTGCTAAGCACAAGAACAAATTCAAATGAGGTTCATAAGCACAAGATCAAGGGCAAAAGAGGTTGTTGAGCACACGAACAACGCCAATTCAGGTTGTCAAGCACACAAACAAGGGCAAATGAGGATCCTCAGCACAAGAACAATTGCAAATGCGGTTCATAAGCATAAGATAATGGGCAAAAGAGATTGTTAAGCACACAAACTATGGAAAATGAGGTTCCTAAGCACAAGAACAAATGCAATTGAGGTTCATAAGCATAAGATCAAGGGCAAAAGAGGTTGTTAAGCATACGAACAACGACAATTGAGGTTGTTAAGCACACAAACAAGGGCAAAGGAGGTTCCTAAGCACAAGAAAAATGCAAATGAGGTTCATAAGCACAACATCAAGGGCAAAAGAGGATGTTAAGCACAGGAACAACGCCAATTGAGGTTGTTAAGCACACGACGAAGGGCAAATGAGGATCCTAAGGACAAGAACAAATGAAAATGAGGTTCATAAGCACAAGATCAAGGGCAAAAGAGGTTGTCAAGCACACGAACAACGCCAATTGAGGTTGTTAAATACATAAACAAGGGCAATATAAGTTGCTAAGCACACGAACAAGGGCAAATGAGGATCCTAAGCACAAGAACAAATACAAATGAGATCCATAAGCACAAGATCAAGGGCAATAGAGGTTGTTAAGCACACGAACAATGCCAATTGAGGTTGTTAAGCACATTAATAAGGGAAAATGGGGCTCCTAAGCACAAGAATAAATGCGAATGAGTTTCATAAGAACAAGATCAAGGGCGAATTATGTTGCAAAGCGCAAGAACAACGACAAATGAGGTTGTTAAGCACAAGAACAAGTGGAAATGATGTTGCTAAGCACAAGAACAAGGGCAAATGAGGATCCTAAGCGCAAGAACAAATGCAAGTGAGGTTCATAAGCACAAGATTAAGGGCTCAAGAGGTTGTTAACGTTGTTCGTGTGCTTAACAACCTCCTTTTCTTTTGATCTTGTGCTTATGAACCTCAATAGCATTTGTTCTTGTGCTTAGGAACCTCATTTTCCATAGTTTGTGTGCTTAACAATCTCAATTGGCGTTGTTCGTGCGCTTAACTAACTCTTTTGCCCTTGATCTTGTCCTTATGAAACTCATTTGCATTTGTTCTTGTACTTTGGAACATCATTTGCCCTTGTTCGTGTGCTTCACAATCGCAAATATTGTTGTTGATATGCTTCTTAACCTCTTTTACCCTTGTTCTTGTGCTTAGGAACCTCATTTTCCCTTGTTTGTATGCTTAACAACTTTAATTGTCATTGTTCGTGTGCTCAACAACCTCTTTAGCCCTTGATCTTGTGCTTATGAACCTCATTTGCATTTGTTCTTGTGCTTAGAATCCTCATTTGCCCTTGTTCGTGTGCTTAACATGATCAATTGGCGTTGTTCGTGTGCTAAACAACCTCATTTGCCCTCGATCTTGTGCTTATGAGCCTCATTTGCATTTGTTATTGTGCTTCGGAACCTCATTTGCCCTTGTTTGTGTGCTTAACAACCTCAATAGGGGTTGTTCGTATGCTTAACAACCTCTTTTGCCCTTGATCTTGTGCTTATCAACCTCATTTGCATTTGTTCTAGTGCTTAGGAACCTCATTTGCCATTATAAGCACAAGATCAAGGGCAATAGAGGTTGTTAAGGACACGAACATTGCCAATTGAGGTTGTTATGCACCATAATAAAAGAAAATGAGGTTCCTAAGCACAAGAACAAATGCAAATGAGTTTCATTAGCAGAAGATCAAGGGCGAATTATGTTGCAAAGTGCAAGAACAACGACAAATGAGGTTGTTAAGCACAACAACAAGTGTAAATGATGTTGCTAAGCACAAGAACGTGGGCAGAAGAGGTTAAGAAGCATATGAACAATGACAATTGAGGTTGTTAAGCACACGGACAACGACAAATGAAGTTCCTAAGCACAAGAAAAATGCAAATGAGGATCATAAGCACAAGATCAAGTGCAAAAGAGGCTGTTAAGCACACAAACAACGCCAATTGAGGTTCTTAAGCACACAAACAAGGGAAAAATGAGGTTCCTAAGCATAATAACAAATGCAAATTAGGTTCATATGTACAAGATCATGGGCAAAAGAGGTTGTTGAGCACACGAACAACGCCAACTAAGGTTCTTAAGCACACAAACAAGGGCAAATGAGGATCCTAAGCACAAGAACAAATGCAAATGCGGTTCATAAGCACAAGATCAAGGGCTAAAAAGGTTGTTAAGCACACGAATAATGCCAATTGAGGTTGTTAAGCACACGAACAAGGGCAAATGAGAATCCTAAGCACACGAACAAATGCAAATGAGTTTCATAAGCACAAGATCAAGGGCAAAAAAGTTAGTTAAGCACACGAACAACGCCAATTGAGATTGTTAAGCACACAAACTATGGAAAATGAGGTTCCTAAGCACAAGAACAAATGCAATTGAGGTTCATAAGCATAAGATCAAGCGCAAAAGAGGTTGTTAAGCATACGAACAACGACAATTGAGGTTGTTAAGCACACAAACAAGGGCAAAGGAGGTTCCTAAGCACAAGAAAAATGCAAATGAGGTTCATAAGCACAACATCAAGGGCAAAAGAGGATGTTAAGCACAGGAACAACGCCAATTGAGGTTGTTAAGCACACGACGAAGGGCAAATGAGGATCCTAAGGACAAGAACAAATGAAAATGAGGTTCATAAGCACAAGATCAAGGGCAAAAGAGGTTGTCAAGCACACGAACAACGCCAATTGAGGTTGTTAAATACATAAACAAGGGCAATATAAGTTGCTAAGCACACGAACAAGGGCAAATGAGGATCCTAAGCACAAGAACAAATGAAAATGAGATACATAAGCACAAGATCAAGGGCAATAGAGGTTGTTAAGCACACGAACAATGCCAATTGACGTTGTTAAGCACATTAATAAGGGAAAATGAGGTTCCTAAGCACAAGAACAAATGCGAATGTGTTTCATAAGAACAATATCATGGGAGAATTATGTTGCAAAGCGCAAGAACAACGACAAATGAGGTTGTTCAGCACACGAACAACGTCAATTGAGCTTGTTAAGCACACGAACAAGGGCAAATGAGGATCCTAAGCACAAGAACAAATGTAAATAATGTTCATAAGCACAAGATCAAGGACAAAAGAGGTTGCTAAGCACACGAGCCTGATTTAACGTTGTTCGTGTGCTTAACATCCTCCTTTTCTTTTGATGTTGTGCTTATGAACGTCAATTCCATTTCTTCGTGTGCTTAGGAACCTCATTTTCCATAGTTTGTGTGCTTAACAATCTCAATTGGCGTTGTTCGTGTGCTTAACTAACTCTTTTGCCCTTCATCTTATGCTTATGAAATTCATTTGCATTTGTTCTTGTGCTTAGGAACCTCTTTTGCCCTTGTTCGTGTGCGTAACAACCTTAAATATCGTTGTTGATATGCTTCTTAACCTCTTTTACCCTTGTTCTTGTGCTTAACAACATCATTTACACTTGTTTTTGTGCTGAACACCCTTATTTGTCATTGTTCTTGTGCTTTGCAACATAATTCGCCCGTGATCTTGTGCTTAGGAACCTCATTTGCATTTGTTCTTGTGCTTAGGATCCTCATTTGTCCTTGTTTGTGTGCTTAACAACCTCAATAGGGGTTGTTCGTATGCTTAACAACCTCTTTTGCCCTTGATCTTGTGCTTATCAACCTCATTTGCATTTGTTCATAGGAACCTCATTTGCCATTATAAGCACAAGATCCAGAGCAATAGAGGTTGTTAAGGACACGAACATTGCCAATTGAGGTTGTTAAGCACCATAATAAGGGAAAATGAGGTTGCCAAGCTCAAGAACAAATGCCAGTGAGTTTCATTAGCACAAGATCAAGGGCGAACTATGTTGCAAAGCGCAAGAACAACGACAAATGAGGTTGTTAAGCACAACAACAAGTGTAAATGATGTTGCTAAGCACAAGAACAAGGGTAGAAAAGGTTAAGAAGCATATGAACAATGACAATTGAGGTTGTCAAGCACATGAACAATGCGAATTGAGGTTGTTCACACACAAACAAGGACAAATGAGGTTCCTAAGCACAAGAACAAATGCAAATGAGATTTATAAGCACAAAATCGAGGGCAAAAGAGGTTGTTTAGCACACGAACAACGCTAATTGAGCTTGTTAAGCACACAAACAAGGGCAAATGAGGATCGTAAGCACAAGAACAAATGCAAATGAGGTTCATAAGCACAAGATCAAGGGCTAAAGAGGTTGTTAAGCACACGAACAATGACAATTGAAGTTGTTAAGCACACAAACAAGAGAAAATGAGGTTCCTAAGCACAAGAACAAAAGCAAATGAAGTTCATAAGCACAAGATCAAGGGCGAATTATGTTGCAAAGCGCAAGAACAATGACAAATAAGGGTGTTCAGCACAAAAACAAGTGTAAATGATGTTGTTAAGCACAAGCACAAGGGAAAAAGAGGTTGTTGAGCACACAAACAACGCCAATTAAGGTTGTTAAGCACACAAACAAGGGCAAATGAGGATCCTAAGTACCAGAACAAATGCAAATGCGGCTCATAAGCACAAGATCAAGGGCTAAAGAGGTTGTTAAGCACACGAATAACGCCAATTGAAGTTGTTAAGCACACGAACAAGGGCAAATGAGAATCCTAAGAACAAATGCAAATGAGTTTCATAAGCACAAGATCAAGGGCAAAAGAGTTAGTTAAGCACACGAACAACGCCAATTGAGATTGTTAAGCACACAAACTATGGAAAATGAGGTTCCTAAGCACAACAACAAATGCAATTGAGGTTCATAAGCATAAGATCAAGGGCAAAAGAGGTTGTTAAGCATACGAACAACGACAATTGAGGTTGTTAAGCACACAAACAAGGGCAAACGAGGTTCCTAAGCACAAGAAAAATGCAAATGAGGTTCATAAGCACAAGATCAAGGGCAAAAGAAGATGTTAAGCACATGAACAACGCCAATTGAGGTTGTTAAGCACACGACGAATGGCAAATGAGGATCCTAAGGACAAGAACAAATGAAATTGAGGTTCATAAGCACAAGATCAAGGGCAAAAGAGGTTGTTAAGCACACGAACAACGCCAACTGAGGTTGTTAAGTACATAAACAAGGGCAACATAAGTTGTTAAGCACACGAGCAACGGCAAATGAGGATCCTAAGCACAAGAACAAATGCAAATGAGATACATAAGCACAAGATCAAGGGCAATAGAGGTTGTTAAGCACACGAACAATGCCAATTGATGTTGTTAAGCACATTAATAAGGGAAAATGAGGTTCCTAAGCACAAGAACAAATGCGAATGTGTTTCATAAGAACAATATCATGGGAGAATTATGTTGCAAAGCGCAAGAACAACGACAAATGAGGTTGTTCAGCACACGAACAACGCCAATTGAGCTTGTTAAGCACACGAACAAGGGCAAATGAGGATCCTAAGCACAAGAACAAATGTAAATAATGTTCATAAGCACAAGATCAAGGACAAAAGAGGTTGCTAAGCACATGAGCCTGATTTAACGTTGTTCGTGTGCTTAACATCCTCCTTTTCTTTTGATGTTGTGCTTATGAACGTCAATTGCATTTCTTCCTGTGCTTAGGAACCTCATTTTCCATAGTTTGTGTGCTTAACAATCTCAATTGGCGTTGTTCGTGTGCTTCACTAACTCTTTTTGCCCTTCATCTTATGCTTATAAAATTCATTTGCATTTGTTCTTGTGCTTAGGAACCTCTTTTGCCCTTGTTCGTGTGCGTAACAACCTTAAATATCGTTGTTGATATGCTTCTTAACCTCTTTTACCGTTGTTCTTGTGCTTAACAACATCATTTACACTTGTTTTTGTGCTGAACACCCTTATTTGTCATTGTTCTTGTGCTTTGCAACATAATTCGCCCGTGATCTTGTGCTTAGGATCCTCATTTGCCCTTGTTTGTGTGCTTAACAACCTCAATAGGGGTTGTTCGTATGCTTAACAACCTCTTTTGCCCTTGATCTTGTGCTTATCAACCTCATTTGCATTTGTTCATAGGAACCTCATTTGCCATTATAAGCACAAGATCCAGAGCAATAGAGGTTGTTAAGGACACGAACATTGCCAATTGAGGTTGTTAAGCACCATAATAAGGGAAAATGAGGTTGCCAAGCTCAAGAACAAATGCCAGTGAGTTTCATTAGCACAAGATCAAGGGCGAACTATGTTGCAAAGCGCAAGAACAACGACAAATGAGGTTGTTAAGTACAACAACAAGTGTAAATGATGTTGCTAAGCACAAGAACAAGGGCAGAAAAGGTTAAGAAGCATATGAACAATGACAATTGAGGTTGTCAAGCACATGAACAATGCGAATTGAGGTTGTTCACACACAAACAAGGACAAATGAGGTTCCTAAGCACAAGAACAAATGCAAATGAGATTTATAAGCACAAAATCGAGGGCAAAAGAGGTTGTTTAGCACACGAACAACGCTAATTGAGCTTGGTAAGCACACGAACAAGGGCAAATGAGGATCGTAAGCACAAGAACAAATGCAAATGAGGTTCATAAGCACAAGATCAAGGGCTAAAGAGGTTGTTAAGCACACGAACAATGACAATTGAAGTTGTTAAGCACACAAACAAGGGAAAATGAGGTTCCTAAGCACAAGAACAAAAGCAAATGAAGTTCATAAGCACAAGATCAAGGGCGAATTATGTTGCAAAGCGCAAGAACAATGACAAATAAGGGTGTTCAGCACAAAAACAAGTGTAAATGATGTTGTTAAGCACAAGCACAAGGGAAAAAGAGGTTGTTGAGCACACAAACAACGCCAATTAAGGTTGTTAAGCACACAAACAAGGGCAAATGAGGATCCTAAGTACCAGAACAAATGCAAATGCGGCTCATAAGCACAAGATCAAGGGCTAAAGAGGTTGTTAAGCACACGAATAACGCCAATTGAAGTTGTTAAGCACACGAACAAGGGCAAATGAGAATCCTAAGAACAAATGCAAATGAGTTTCATAAGCACAAGATCAAGGGCAAAAGAGTTAGTTAAGCACACGAACAACGCCAATTGAGATTGTTAAGCACACAAACTATGGAAAATGAGGTTCCTAAGCACAACAACAAATGCAATTGAGGTTCATAAGCATAAGATCAAGGGCAAAAGAGGTTGTTAAGCAGACGAACAACGACAATTGAGGTTGTTAAGCACACAAACAAGGGCAAATGAGGATCCTAAGTACCAGAACAAATGCAAATGCGGCTCATAAGCACAAGATCAAGGGCTAAAGAGGTTGTTAAGCACACGAATAACGCCAATTGAAGTTGTTAAGCACACGAACAAGGGCAAATGAGAATCCTAAGAACAAATGCAAATAAGGTTCATAAGCACAAGATCCAGGGCAAAAGAGATTGTTGTGCACACAAACAATGCCAACTGAGGTAATTAAGCACACAAACAAGGGCAAATGAGGATCCTAAGCACAAGACAAATGCAAATAAGGTTCATAAGCATAAGATCAAGAGTAAAAGAGGTTAAGCAGACGAACAACGACAATTGAGGTTGTTAAGCACACAAACAAGGGCAAATGAGGATCCTCAAGCACAAGAACAAATGCAAATGAGGATTATAAGCACAAGATGAAGGGCAAAAGAGGTTGTTAAGCACACGAACAACGCCAATTGTGGTTGTCAAGCACACGAACAAGGGCAAATGAGGATCCTCAGCACAAGAACAAATGCAAATGAGGTTCATAAGCACAAGATCAAGGGCAAAAGAGGATGTTAAGAACACGAACAACGCCAATTGAGGTTGTTAAGCACACGAACAAGGGCAAATGAAGATCCTAAGCACAAGAACAAATGCAAATGAGGTTCATAAGAATAAGATCAAGGGCAATAGAGGTTGTTAAGCACACGAACAATGCCAATTGAGGTTGTTAAGCACATTAATAAGGGAAAATGAGCTTCCTAAGCACAAGAACAAATGCGAATGACATAAGAACAAGATCATGGGCGAATTATGTTGCAAAGCGCAAGAACAACGACAAATGAGGTTGTTCAGCACACGAACAACGCCAATTGAGATTGTTAAGCACACGAACAAGGGCAAATGAGGATCCTAAGCATAAGAACAAATGCAAATGAGGTTCATTAGCACATGATCAAGGGCAAAAGAGGTTGTTAAGCACACGAGCCTCAATTAACGTTGTTCGTGTGCTTAACAACCTCCTTTTCTTTTGATCTTGTGCTTCTTAACCTCAATTGCATTTTTTCTTGTGCTTAGGAACCTCATTTTTCATAGTTCATAAGAAGGCCAAATGAGGTTCCTAAGCATAAGAACAAAAGCAAATGAAGTTCATAAGAACAAGATCAAGGGCGAATTATGTTGCAAAGCACAAGAACAACGACAAATGAGGGTGTTCAGCACAAAAACAAGTGTAAATGATGTTGCTAAACACAAGAACAAGGGCAAAAGAGGTTAAGAAGCATATCAACAACGATAATTGAGGTTGTTAAGCACACGAACAAATGCAAATGAGTTTCATAAGCACAAGATCAAGGGCAAAAGAGTTAGTTAAGCACACGAACAACGCCAATTGAGATTGTTAAGCACACAAACTATGGAAAATGAGGTTCCTAAGCACAACAACAAATGCAATTGAGGTTCATAAGCATAAGATCAAGGGCAAAAGAGGTTGTTAAGCATACGAACAACGACAATTGAGGTTGTTAAGCACACAAACAAGGGCAAACGAGGTTCCTAAGCACAAGAAAAATGCAAATGAGGTTCATAAGCACAAGATCAAGGGCAAAAGAAGATGTTAAGCACATGAACAACGCCAATTGAGGTTGTTAAGCACACGACGAATGGCAAATGAGGATCCTAAGGACAAGAACAAATGAAATTGAGGTTCATAAGCACAAGATCAAGGGCAAAAGAGGTTGTTAAGCACACGAACAACGCCAACTGAGGTTGTTAAGTACATAAACAAGGGCAACATAAGTTGTTAAGCACACGAGCAACGGCAAATGAGGATCCTAAGCACAAGAACAAATGCAAATGAGATACATAAGCACAAGATCAAGGGCAATAGAGGTTGTTAAGCACACGAACAATGCCAATTGATGTTGTTAAGCACATTAATAAGGGAAAATGAGGTTCCTAAGCACAAGAACAAATGCGAATGTGTTTCATAAGAACAATATCATGGGAGAATTATGTTGCAAAGCGCAAGAACAACGACAAATGAGGTTGTTCAGCACACGAACAACGCCAATTGAGCTTGTTAAGCACACGAACAAGGGCAAATGAGGATCCTAAGCACAAGAACAAATGTAAATAATGTTCATAAGCACAAGATCAAGGACAAAAGAGGTTGCTAAGCACAGGAGCCTGATTTAACGTTGTTCGTGTGCTTAACATCCTCCTTTTCTTTTGATGTTGTGCTTATGAACGTCAATTGCATTTCTTCCTGTGCTTAGGAACCTCATTTTCCATAGTTTGTGTGCTTAACAATCTCAATTGGCGTTGTTCGTGTGCTTCACTAACTCTTTTGCCCTTCATCTTATGCTTATAAAATTCATTTGCATTTGTTCTTGTGCTTAGGAACCTCTTTTGCCCTTGTTCGTGTGCGTAACAACCTTAAATATCGTTGTTGATATGCTTCTTAACCTCTTTTACCGTTGTTCTTGTGCTTAACAACATCATTTACACTTGTTTTTGTGCTGAACACCCTTATTTGTCATTGTTCTTGTGCTTTGCAACATAATTCGCCCGTGATCTTGTGCTTAGGATCCTCATTTGCCCTTGTTTGTGTGCTTAACAACCTCAATAGGGGTTGTTCGTATGCTTAACAACCTCTTTTGCCCTTGATCTTGTGCTTATCAACCTCATTTGCATTTGTTCATAGGAACCTCATTTGCCATTATAAGCACAAGATCCAGAGCAATAGAGGTTGTTAAGGACACGAACATTGCCAATTGAGGTTGTTAAGCACCATAATAAGGGAAAATGAGGTTGCCAAGCTCAAGAACAAATGCCAGTGAGTTTCATTAGCACAAGATCAAGGGCGAACTATGTTGCAAAGCGCAAGAACAACGACAAATGAGGTTGTTAAGTACAACAACAAGTGTAAATGATGTTGCTAAGCACAAGAACAAGGGCAGAAAAGGTTAAGAAGCATATGAACAATGACAATTGAGGTTGTCAAGCACATGAACAATGCGAATTGAGGTTGTTCACACACAAACAAGGACAAATGAGGTTCCTAAGCACAAGAACAAATGCAAATGAGATTTATAAGCACAAAATCGAGGGCAAAAGAGGTTGTTTAGCACACGAACAACGCTAATTGAGCTTGGTAAGCACACGAACAAGGGCAAATGAGGATCGTAAGCACAAGAACAAATGCAAATGAGGTTCATAAGCACAAGATCAAGGGCTAAAGAGGTTGTTAAGCACACGAACAATGACAATTGAAGTTGTTAAGCACACAAACAAGGGAAAATGAGGTTCCTAAGCACAAGAACAAAAGCAAATGAAGTTCATAAGCACAAGATCAAGGGCGAATTATGTTGCAAAGCGCAAGAACAATGACAAATAAGGGTGTTCAGCACAAAAACAAGTGTAAATGATGTTGTTAAGCACAAGCACAAGGGAAAAAGAGGTTGTTGAGCACACAAACAACGCCAATTAAGGTTGTTAAGCACACAAACAAGGGCAAATGAGGATCCTAAGTACCAGAACAAATGCAAATGCGGCTCATAAGCACAAGATCAAGGGCTAAAGAGGTTGTTAAGCACACGAATAACGCCAATTGAAGTTGTTAAGCACACGAACAAGGGCAAATGAGAATCCTAAGAACAAATGCAAATAAGGTTCATAAGCACAAGATCCAGGGCAAAAGAGATTGTTGTGCACACAAACAATGCCAACTGAGGTAATTAAGCACACAAACAAGGGCAAATGAGGATCCTAAGCACAAGACAAATGCAAATAAGGTTCATAAGCATAAGATCAAGAGTAAAAGAGGTTAAGCAGACGAACAACGACAATTGAGGTTGTTAAGCACACAAACAAGGGCAAATGAGGATCCTCAGCACAAGAACAAATGCAAATGAGGATTATAAGCACAAGATGAAGGGCAAAAGAGGTTGTTAAGCACACGAACAACGCCAATTGTGGTTGTCAAGCACACGAACAAGGGCAAATGAGGATCCTCAGCACAAGAACAAATGCAAATGAGGTTCATAAGCACAAGATCAAGGGCAAAAGAGGATGTTAAGAACACGAACAACGCCAATTGAGGTTGTTAAGCACACGAACAAGGGCAAATGAAGATCCTAAGCACAAGAACAAATGCAAATGAGGTTCATAAGAACAAGATCAAGGGCAATAGAGGTTGTTAAGCACACGAACAATGCCAATTGAGGTTGTTAAGCACATTAATAAGGGAAAATGAGCTTCCTAAGCACAAGAACAAATGCGAATGACATAAGAACAAGATCATGGGCGAATTATGTTGCAAAGCGCAAGAAAAACGACAAATGACGTTGTTCAGCACACGAACAACGCCAATTGAGATTGTTAAGCACACGAACAAGGGCAAATGAGGATCCTAAGCATAAGAACAAATGCAAATGAGGTTCATTAGCACATGATCAAGGGCAAAAGAGGTTGTTAAGCACACGAGCCTCAATTAACGTTGTTCGTGTGCTTAACAACCTCCTTTTCTTTTGATCTTGTGCTTCTTAGCCTCAATTGCATTTTTTCTTGTGCTTAGGAACCTCATTTTCCATAGTTCATAAGAAGGCCAAATGAGGTTCCTAAGCATAAGAACAAAAGCAAATGAAGTTCATAAGAACAAGATCAAGGGCGAATTATGTTGCAAAGCACAAGAACAACGACAAATGAGGGTGTTCAGTACAAAAACAAGTGTAAATGATGTTGCTAAACACAAGAACAAGGGCAAAAGAGGTTAAGAAGCATATCAACAACGATAATTGAGGTTGTTAAGCACACGAACAAATGCAAATGAGTTTCATAAGCACAAGATCAAGGGCAAAAGAGTTAGTAAAGCACACAAACAACGCCAATTGAGATTGTTAAGCACACAAACTATGGACAATGAGGTTCCTAAGCACAAGAACAAATACAATTGAGGTTCATAAGTATATGAACAAAAGAAAAGGAGGTTGTTTAGCACACGAACAACGTTAATTGAGGATCGTGTGCTTAACAACCTCTTTTGCCCTTGAACTTGTGCTTATGAACCTCATTTGCATTTGTTCTTATGCTTAGGATCCTCATTTGCCATTGTTCGTGTGCTTAACAACCTCTTTTGCCCTTGATCTTGTTCTTAGCAACATCATTTACACTTGTTCTTGTGCTTAACAACCTCATTGTCGTTGTTGTTGCAGTTTGCAACATAATTCGCCCTTGATCTTGTTCTTATGAAACTCATTTGCATTTTTTTCTTGTGCTTAGGAACCTCATTTTCCCTTATTATTGTGCTTAACAACCTCAATTGGCATTGTTCGTGTGCTTAACAACATCTATTACCCTTGATCTTGTGCTTATAATAGCAAATGAGGTTCCTAAGCACTAGAACAAATGCAAATGAGATTCATAAGCACAAGATCAAGGGCAAAAGAGGTTGTTAAGCACACAAACTAGGACAAATGTGGTTCCTAAGCACAAGAACAAATGCAAATGATGTTCATAAGCACAAGATCAAGGGCAAAAGAGGTTATTAAGCACACGAACAACGCCTTAAGCACACGAACAATGGCAAATGAGGATACTAAGCACAAGAACAAATGCAAATGAGGTTCATAAGCACAAGATCAAGGGCTAAAGATGTTGTTAAGCACACGAACAATGACAATTGAGGTTGTTAAGCACACAAACAAGGGAAAATGAGGTTCCTAAGCACAAGAACAAAACCAAATGAAGTTCATTAGCACAAGATCAAGGACAAATTATGTGGCAAAGCGCAAGAATAACGACAAGTGAGAGTGTTCAGTGCAACAAGGGCAAAAGGGGTTAAGAAGCATATGCACAATGATAATTGAGGTTGTTAAGCACACCAACAAGGGCAAATGAGGTTCCTAAGCACAAGAACAAATGAAAATGAGCTTCATAAGCACAAGATGAAGGGCAAAAGATTTAGTTAAGCACACGAACAATGCCAATTGAGGTTGTTAAGCACACTAACTATGGAGAATGAGGTTCCTAAGCACAAGATCAAGAGAAAAGGAGGTTGTTAAGCACACGAGCAACGTTAATTGAGGCTCGTGTGCTTAACAACCTCTTTTGCCCTTGATCTTGTGGTTATGAACCTTATTTGCATTTGTTCGTGTGCTTAGGATCCTCATTTTCCCTTGTTTGTGTGCTTATCAACCTTAATTGGCATTGTTCGTGTGCTCAACAACCACTTTTGCCCTTGATCTTGTGGTTGTGAACCTCATTTGCATTTGTTCTTGTGCTTAGGAACCTCATTTGCCCTTGTTTGTGTGCTTAACAACCTCAATTGGCGTTGTTTGTGTGCTTCACAGCCACTTTTGCACTTGATCTTGTGCTTATGATCCTCATTTGCATTTTTCTTGTGCTTAGGAACTTCAGTTGCCCTTGTTCTTGTGCTTAACAACCTCCATTGTCGTTGTTCATCTGCTTCTTAACCTCTTCTGCACTTGTTCTTGTGCTTAACAACCTCATTTGTCGTTGTTCTTGCGCATTGCAACACAATTCGCCCTTGATCTTGTGCTTATGAAACTCATTTGCATTTGTTCTTGTGCTAAGGAACCTTATTTTCCCTTATTATTGTGCTTAACAACCTCAATTGGCATTATTCGTGTGCTTAACAACCACTATTGCCCTTGATCTTGTCCTTATAATGGCAAATGAGGTTCATAAGCACTAGAACAAATGCAAATAAGGTTTATAAGCACAAGATCAAGGGCAAAAGAGGTTGTTCAGCAAACGAACAACGCCTATTGAGGTTGTTAAGCACACAAACAAGGGCAAATGAGGTTCCTAAGCACAAGAACAAATGGAAATGAGGTTCATAAGCACAAGATCGAGGGCAAAAGAGGTTGTTCAGCACACGAACAACGCCAATTAAGCTTGTTAAGCACACGAACAAGGGCAAATGAGGATCCTAAGCACAAGAACAAATGCAAATGAGGTTCATAAGTACAAGATCAAGGGCTAAAGAGGATGTTAAGCACATGAACAATTACAATTGAAGTTGTTAAGCACACAAACAAGGGAAAATGAGGTTCCTATGCACAAGAACAAAAGCAAATGAAGTTCACAAGCACAAGATCAAGGGCGAATTTTGTTGCAAAGCGCAGGAACAATGACAAATAAGGGTGTTCAGCACAAAAACAAGTGTAAATGATGTTGCTAAGCAGAAGAACAAGAACAAAAGAGATTAAGAAGCATATCAACAATGATATTTGAGGTTGTTAAGCACACGAACATCGGCAAAAGAGGTTCCTAACCAGAAGCACAAATGCAAATGAGTTTCATAAGCAGAAGATCAAGGGCAAAAGAGTTAGTTAAGCACACGAATAATGCCAACTGAGATTGTTAAGCACACAAACTATGGAAAATGAGGTTCCTAAGCACAAGAAAAAATGCAATTGAGGTTAAGAAGCACAAGATCAAAAGAAAAGGAGGTTGTTAAGCACACGAACAACGTTAATTGAGACTCGTGTGCTTAACATCCTCTTTATCCCTTGATCTTGTACTTATGAACCTCATTTGCATTTGTTCTTGTGCTTAGGATCCTCATTTGCCCTTGTTCGTGTGCTTAACAAGCTTAATTGGCGTTGTTCGTGTGCTGAACAACCTCTTTTGCCCTCGATCTTGTGCTTATGAACCTCATTTCCATTTGTTCCTGTGCTTAGGAACCTCATTTGCCCTTGTTTGTGTGCTTAACAACCTCAATAGGCATTGTTCGTTTGCTGAACAACCTCTTTTGCCCTTGATCTTGTGCTTATCAACCTTATTTGCATTTGTTCTAGTGCTTAGGAACCTCATTTGCCATTATAAGGACAAGATTAAGGGCAATAGAGGTTGTTAAGCACACGAACAATGCCAATTGAAGTTGTTAAGCACAATAATAAGGGAAAATGAGGTTCCCAAGCACAAGAAAAAAATGCAAATGAGTTTCATAACAACAAGATCAAGGGCGAATTATGTTGCAAACTGCAACAACAACGACAATGAGGTTGTTAAGCACAAGAACAAGTGTAAATGATGTTGCTAAGAACAAGATCAAGGGCAAAAGAGGTTGTTAAGCACACGAACAATGGCAAATAAGGTTCCTTAGCACAAGAACAAATGCAAATGAGTTTCATAAGCACAAGATCAAGGGCGAATTGTGTTGCAATGCGCAAGAACAACGACAAATGAGGTTGTTAAGCACAAGATCATGGGCGAATTGTGTTGCAATGCGCAAGAACAACGACAAATGAGGTTGTTATGCACAAGAACAAGGGCAGAAGAGGTTAAGAAGCAGATGAACAACGACAATTGAGGTTGTTAAGCACACGAACAAGGGCAACTGAAGTTCCTAAGCACAAGAAAAATGCAAATGAGGATCATAAGCACAAGATCAAGTGCAAAAGTGGCTGTGAAGCACACAAACAACGCCAATTGAGGTTGTTAAGCACACAAACAAGGGCAAATGAGGTTCCTAAGCACAAGAACAAATGCAAATGAGGTTCACAACCACAAGATCAAGGGCAAAAGTGGTTGTTGAGCACACGAACAATGCCAATTAAGGTTGATAAGCACACAAACAAGGGAAAATGAGGATCCTAAGCACACGAACAAATGCAAATAAGGTTCATAACCACAAGATCAAGGGCAAAAGAGGTTGTTAAGCACACGAGCCTCAATTAACGTTGCTCGTGTGCTTAACAACCTCCTTTTCTCTTGATCTTGTGCTTAGGAACCTCATTGTCCATAGTTAGTGTGCTTAACAACCTCAATTGGCATTGTTTGTGTGCTTAACTAAATCTTTTGCCCTTCATCTTGTGCTGATGAAGCTCATTTTCATTTGTTCTTGTGCTTAGGAACCTCATTTGCCCTTGTTGGTGTGCTTAACAACCTCAATTATCATTGTGCATATGCTTCTGAACCCCTTTTGCCCTTGTTGCACTGAACACTCTCACTTGTCCTTGTTCTTGCGCTTTGCAACATAATTTGTCCTTGATCTTGTGCTAATGAACTTCATTTGGTTTTGTTCTTGTGCTTAGGAACCTCATTTTCCCTTGTTTGTGTGCTTAACAACCTCAATTGTCATTGTTCGTGTGCTTAACAACATCTTTAGCCCTTGATCTTGTGCTTATGAACCTCATTTACATTTGTTCTTGTGCTTAGTATCCTCATTTGCCATTGTTCGTGTGCTTAAGGCGTTGTTCGTGTGCTTAATAACCTCTTTTGCCCTTGATCTTGTGCTTATGAACATCATTTGCATTTGTTCTTGTGCTTAGGAACCACATTTGTCCTAGTTTGTGTGCTTAACAACCTCAATTGGCGTTGTTCTAGTGCTTAACAACCTCTTTTGCCCTTGATCTTGTGCTTTTATGAATCTCATTTGCATTTGTTCTAGTACTTAGGAACCTCATTTGCTATTATAAGCACAAGATCAAGGGTAATAGATGTTGTTAAGCACACGAACAATGCCAATTGAGGTTGTTAAGCACAATAATAAGGGAAAATGAGGTTCCTAAGCACAAGAAAAAAATGCAAATGAGTTTCATAAGAACAAGATCAAGGGCGAATTATGTTGCAAACTGCAACAACAACGACAAATGAGGTTGTTAAGCACAAGAACAAGTGTAAATGATATTGCTAAGAACAAGATCAAGGGCAAAAGAGGTTGTTAAGCACACGAACAATGGCAAATGAGGATCCTAAGCATAAGAACAAATGCAAATGAGGTTCATAAGCACAAGTTCAAGGGCAAAAGAGGTTGTTAAGCACACGAGCCTCAATTAACGTTGTTCGTGTGCTTAACAACCTCCTTTTCTTTTGTTCATATACTTATGAACCTCAATTGCATTTGTTCTTGTGCTTATGAACCTCATTTTCCATAGTTTGTGTGCTTAACAATCTCAATTGGCGTTGTTCGTGTGCTTAACTAACTCTTTTGCCCTTGACCTTGTGCTTATGAAACTCATTAGCATTTGTTCGTGTACTTAACAACCTCAATTATCGTTGTTGATATGCTTCTTAACCTCTTTTGCCCTTGTTTTGTGTTTAGCAACATCATTTACACTTGTTTTTGTGCTGAACACCCTCATTTGTCGTTGTTCTTGTGCTTTGCAACATAATTCGCCCTTGATCTTGTTCTTATGAACTTCATTTGCTTTTGTTCTTATGCTTAGGAACTTCATTTGCCCTTCTTATGAACTATGGAAAATGAGGTTCGTAAACACAAGAAAAAATGCAATTGAGGTTAAGAAGCACAAGATCAAAAGAAAAGGAGGTTGTTAAGCACACGAACAACGTTAATTGAGGCTCGTGTGCTTAACAACCTCTTTTGCCCTTGATCATGTGCTAATGAACCTCAATTGCATTTGTTCTTGTGCTTACGATCCTCATTTGCCCTTGTTCGTGTGCTTAACAAGCTCAATTAGCGTTGTTCGTGTGCTAAACAACCTCTTTTGCCCTCGATTTTGTGCTTATAAATCTCATTTGCATTTGTTCTTGTGCTTAGGAACCTCATTTGTCCTTGTTTGTGTGTGAACAACCTCAATTCGCATTGTTCATGTGCTTGACAACCTCAATTGTCATTGTTCGTGTGCTTAACAACCTCTTTAGCCCTTGATCTTGTGCTTATGAACCTCATTTGCATTTGTTCTTGTGCTTACGATCCTCATTTGCCCTTGTTCGTGTGCTTAACAAGCTCAATTAGCGTTGTTCGTGTGCTAAACAACCTCTTTTGCCCTCGATTTTGTGCTTATAAATCTCATTTGCATTTGTTCTTGTGCTTAGGAACCTCATTTGTCCTTGTTTGTGTGTGAACAACCTCAATTCGCATTGTTCATGTGCTTGACAACCTCAATTGTCATTGTTCATATGCTTCTTAACCTTTTCTGCCCTTGTTCTTGTGCTTAGCAACATCATTTACACTTGTTGTTGTGCTTAACAACCTCATTTGTCGTTGTTCTTGCGCTTTGCAACATAGTTCGCCCTTGATCTTGTGCTAATGAAACTCACTGGCATTTGTTCTTGAGCTTGGCAACCTCATTTTCCCTTATTATGGTGCTTAACAACTTCAATTGGCAATGTTCGTGTCCTTAACAACCTCTATTGCTCTGGATCTTGTGCTTATAATGGCAAATGAGGTTCCTATGAACAAATGCAAATGAGGTTGATAAGCACAAGATCAAGGGCAAAAGAGGTTGTTAAGCATACGAACAACCCCTATTGAGGTTGTTAAGCACACAAACAAGGGCAAATGAGGATCCTAAGCACAAGATCACGGGCGAATTATGTTGCAAAGCACAAGAACAATGACAAATAAGGGTGTTCAGCACAAAAACAAGTGTAAATGATGTTGTTAAGCACAAGAACAACGGTAAAAGAGGTTAAGAAGCATATCAACAACGATATTTAAGGTTGTTACGCACACGAACAAGGGCAAAAGAGGTTCCTAAGCACAAGAACAAATGCAAATGAATTTTATAAGCATAAGATGAAGGGCAAAAGAGTTAGTGAAGCACACGAACAACGCCAATTGAGATTGTTAAGCACACAAACTATGGAAAATGAGGTTCCTAAGCACAGGAAGAAATGCAATTGACGTTCATAAGCACAACATCAAAAGAAAAGGAGGATGTTAAGCACACGAACAACGTTAAATCAGGCTCATGTGCTTAGCAACCTCTTTTGTCCTTGATCTTGTGCTTATGAACATTATTTACATTTGTTCTTGTGCTTAGGATCCTCATTTGCCCTTGTTCGTGTGCTTAACAAGCTCAATTGGCGTTGTTCGTGTGCTTGAACAACCTCATTTGTCGTTGTTCTTGCGCTTTGCAACATAATTCTCCCATGATATTGTTCTTATGAAACACATTCGCATTTGTTCTTGTGCTTAGGAACCTCATTTTCCCTTATTAATGTGCTTAACAACATCAATTGGCATTGTTCGTGTGCTTAACAACCTCTATTGCCCTTGATCTTGTGCTTGTGTATCTCATTTGCATTTGTTCTTGTGCTTAGGATCCTCATTTGCCGTTGCTCGTGTGCTTAACAACTTATGTTGCCCTTGTTTATGTACTTAACAACCTCAGTTGGCGTTGTTCGTGTGCTTAACAACCTCTTTTGCCCTTGATCTTGTGCTTATGAACCTCAATTTCATTTGTTCTTGTCCTTAGGATCCTCATTTGCCATTCGTCGTGTGCTTAACAACCTCAATTGGCGTTGTTCATGTGCTTAAAATCCTCTTTTGCCCTTGATCTTGTGCTTATGAACCTCATTTGCATTTTTCTTGTGCTTAGGAACCTCGTTTGCCCTTGTTTGTGTGCTTAACAACCTCAATTGTCGTTGTTCGTATGCTTAACAACCTCTTTTGCCCTTGATCTTATGCTTATGAACCTCAATTGCATTTGTTGTTGTGCTTAGGAACCTCATTTTCCATAGTTTGTGTGCTTAGGAACCTCAATTGCCCTTGATCTTATGCTTATGAAACTCATTTGTATTTGTTCGTGTGCTTAACAACCTCAATTATCGTTGTTGATATGCTTCTTAACCTCTTTTGCCCTTGTTCTTGTGTTTAGCAACATCATTTACACTTGTTTTTGTGCTGAACACCCTCATTTGTCGTTGTTCTTGTGCTTTGCAACATAATTCGCCCTTGATCTTGTTCTTATGAACTTCATTTGCTTTTGTTCTTATGCTTAGGAACCTCATTTGGCCTTCTTATGAACTATGGAAAATGAGGTTCCTAAGCACAAGAAAAAATGCAATTGAGGTTAAGAAGCACAAGATCAAAAGAAAAGGAGGTTGTTAAGCACACGAACCACGTTAATTGAGGCTCGTGTGCTTAACAACCTCTTTTGCCCTTGATCATGTGCTAATGAACCTCATTTGCATTTGTTCTTATGCTTAGGATCCTCATTTGCCCTTGTTCGTGTGCTTAACAATCTCAATTGTCGTTGTTCGTGTGCTGAACAACCTCATTTGTCGTTGTTCTTGCGCTTTGCAACATAATTCGCCCATGATCTTGTTCTTATGTCATTCGCATTTGTTCTTGTGCTTAGGAAGCTCATTTTCCCTTATTAATGTGCTTAACAACCTCAATTGGCATTGTTCGTGTGCTTAACAACCTCTATTGCCCTTGATCTTGTGCTTATGAACCTCATTTGCATTTGTTCTTGTGCTTAGGATCTTCATTTGCCCTTGTTCGTGTGCTTAACAACCTCAATTGGCGTTGTTCGTGTTCTTAACATCTTCTTTTGCCCTTGATCTTGTGCTTATGAACCTTATTTGCATTTGTTCTTGTGCTGAGGATCCTCATTTGCCCTTGTTCGTGTGCTTGACAACCACAATTGGCGTTGTTCGTGTGCTTAACAACCTCTTTTGCCCTTCATCTTGTGCTTATAATCCTCATTTGCACTTTTCTTGTGCTTAGGAACCTCATTTGCCCTTTTCTTGTGCTTAGGAACCTCATTTCCCGTAGCATTGCGGGTGGTGACTCCAAATCGAATTTAATTCAAAACTCTAAAGGTTGAGTCAAACGTCAGTTTCGTAGCACGGCAGCTACACCCTTGTTTGTGTGCTTAACAACCTCAATAGTCGCTGTTCGTCTGCTTAACCTCTTTTACTCTTGATCTTATGCTTATGAACCTTATTTGCATTTGTCTTGTGCTTAGGATCCTCATTTGCCCTTGTTTGTGTGCTTAATTACCTCAGTTGGCGTTGTTCGTGTGCACAACAATCTCTTTTGCCCTGGATCTTGTGCTTATGAACCTTATTTGCATTTGTTCTTAGGATTCTCATTTGCCCTTGTTCGTGAGCTTAACAACTTCAATTGGCGTTATTCGTGTGCTTAACAACCCCTTTAGCCCTTGATCTTGTGCTTATGAGCCGCATTTGCATTTGTTCTGGTACTTAGGATCCTCATTTGCCCTTGTTTGTGTGCTTAACAACCTTAATTGGCGTTGTTTGTGTGCTCAACAATCTCTTTTTCCCTTGTGCTTGTGCTTAACAACATCATTTACACTTGTTTTTGTCTTTGAACACCCTTATTTGTCATTGTTCTTGCGCTTTGCAACATAATTCGCCCTTGATCTTGTGCTTATGAACTTCATTTGCTTTTGTTCTTGTGCTTAGGAACCTCATTTTCCCTTGTTTGTGTGCTTAACAACTTCAATTGTCATTGTTCGTGTGCTTAACAACCTCTTTAGCCCTTGATCTTGTGCTTATGAACCTCATTTGCATTTGTTCTTGTGCTTACGATCCTCATTTGCCCTTGTTCGTGTGCTTAACAAGCTCAATTAGCGTTGTTCGTGTGCTAAACAACCTCTTTTGCCCTCGATTTTGTGCTTATAAATCTCATTTGCATTTGTTCTTGTGCTTAGGAACCTCATTTGTCCTTGTTTGTGTGTGAACAACCTCAATTCGCATTGTTCATGTGCTTGACAACCTCAATTGTCATTGTTCATATGCTTCTTAACCTTTTCTGCCCTTGTTCTTGTGCTTAGCAACATCATTTACACTTGTTGTTGTGCTTAACAACCTCATTTGTCGTTGTTCTTGCGCTTTGCAACATAGTTCGCCCTTGATCTTGTGCTAATGAAACTCATTGGCATTTGTTCTTGAGCTTGGCAACCTCATTTTCCCTTATTATGGTGCTTAACAACCTCAATTGGCAATGTTCGTGTCCTTAACAACCTCTATTGCTCTGGATCTTGTGCTTATAATGACAAATGAGGTTCCTATGAACAAATGCAAATGAGGTTGATAAGCACAAGATCAAGGGCAAAAGAGGTTGTTAAGCATACGAACAACCCCTATTGAGGTTGTTAAGCACACAAACAAGGGCAAATGAGGATCCTAAGCACAAGAACAAATGCAAATGAGGTTCATAAGCAGAAGATCACGGGCGAATTATGTTGCAAAGCACAAGAACAATGACAAATAAGGGTGTTCAGCACAAAAACAAGTGTAAATGATGTTGTTAAGCACAAGAACAAGGGTAAAAGAGGTTAAGAAGCATATCAACAACGATATTTAAGGTTGTTACGCACACGAACGAGGGCAAAAGAGGTTCCTAAGCACAAGAACAAATGCAAATGAATTTCATAAGCATAAGATGAAGGGCAAAAGAGTTAGTTAAGCAGACGAACAACGCCAATTGAGATTGTTAAGCACACAAACTATGGAAAATGAGGTTCCTAAGCACAAGAAGAAATGCAATTGACGTTCATAAGCACAACATCAAAAGAAAAGGAGGATGTTAAGCACACGAACAACGTTAAATCAGGCTCGTGTGCTTAGCAACCTCTTTTGTCCTTGATCTTGTGCTTATGAACATTATTTACATTTGTTCTAGTGCTTAGGATCCTCATTTGCCCTTGTTCGTGTGCTTAACAATCTCAATTGGCGTTGTTCGTGTGCTGAACAACCTCATTTGTCGTTGTTCTTGCGCTTTGCAACATAATTCTCCCATGATATTGTTCTTATGAAACACATTCGCATTTGTTCTTGTGCTTAGGAACCTCATTTTCTCTTATTAATGTGCTTAACAACATCAATTGGCATTGTTCGTGTGCTTCACAACCTCTATTGCCCTTGATCTTGTGCTTATGTATCTCATTTGCATTTGTTCTTGTGCTTCGGATCCTCATTTGCCCTTGCTCGTGTGCTTAACAACTTATGTTGCCCTTGTTTATGTACTTAACAACCTCAATTGGCGTTGTTCGTGTGCTTAACAACCTCTTTTGCCCTTGATCTTGTGCTTATGAACCTCAATTTCATTTGTTCTTGTCCTTAGGATCCTCATTTGCCATTCGTCGTGTGCTTAACAACCTCAATTGGCGTTGTTCATGTGCTTAAAATCCTCTTTTGCCCTTGATCTTGTGCTTATGAACCTCATTTGCATTTTTCTTGTGCTTAGGAACCTCGTTTGCCCTTGTTTGTGTGCTTAACAACCTCAATTGTCGTTGTTCGTATGCTTAACAACCTCTTTTGCCCTTGATCTTATGCTTATGAACCTCAATTGCATTTGTTGTTGTGCTTAGGAACCTCATTTTCCATAGTTTGTGTGCTTAACAATCTCAATTGGCGTTGTTCGTGTGCTTAACTAACTCTTTTGCCCTTGATCTTGTGCTTATGAAACTCATTTGCATTTGTTCGTGTGCTTAACAACCTCAATTATCGTTGTTGATATGCTTCTTAACCTCTTTTGCCCTTGTTCTTGTGTTTAGCAACATCATTTACACTTGTTTTTGTGCTGAACACCCTCATTTGTCGTTGTTCTTGTGCTTTGCAACATAATTCGCCCTTGATCTTGTTCTTATGAACTTCATTTGCTTTTGTTCTTATGCTTAGGAACCTCATTTGGCCTTCTTATGAACTATGGAAAATGAGGTTCCTAAGCACAAGAAAAAATGCAATTGAGGTTAAGAAGCACAAGATCAAAAGAAAAGGAGGTTGTTAAGCACACGAACCACGTTAATTGAGGCTCGTGTGCTTAACAACCTCTTTTGCCCTTGATCATGTGCTAATGAACCTCATTTGCATTTGTTCTTATGCTTAGGATCCTCATTTGCCCTTGTTCGTGTGCTTAACAATCTCAATTGGCGTTGTTCGTGTGCTGAACAACCTCATTTGTCGTTGTTCTTGCGCTTTGCAACATAATTCGCCCATGATCTTGTCATTCGCATTTGTTCTTGTGCTTAGGAAGCTCATTTTCCCTTATTAATGTGCTTAACAACCTCAATTGGCATTGTTCGTGTGCTTAACAACCTCTATTGCCCTTGATCTTGTGCTTATGAACCTCATTTGCATTTGTTCTTGTGCTTAGGATCTTCATTTGCCCTTGTTCGTGTGCTTAACAACCTCAATTGGCGTTGTTCGTGTTCTTAACATCCTCTTTTGCCCTTGATCTTGTGCTTATGAACCTCATTTGCATTTGTTCTTGTGCTGAGGATCCTCATTTGCCCTTGTTCGTGTGCTTGACAACCACAATTGGCGTTGTTCGTGTGCTTAACAACCTCTTTTGCCCTTCATCTTGTGCTTATAATCCTCATTTGCACTTTTCTTGTGCTTAGGAACCTCATTTGCCCTTGTTGGTGTGCTTAACAACCTCAATTGTCGTTGTTCGTCTGCTTAACCTCTTTTACTCTTGATCTTATGCTTATGAACCTTATTTGCATTTGTCTTGTGCTTAGGATCCTCATTTGCCCTTGTTTGTGTGCTTAATTACCTCAGTTGGCATTGTTCGTGTGCACAACAATCTCTTTTGCCCTGGATCTTGTGCTTATGAACCTTATTTGCATTTGTTCTTAGGATTCTCATTTGCCCTTGTTCGTGTGCTTAACAACTTCAATTGGCGTTATTCGTGTGCTTAACAACCTCTTTAGCCCTTGATCTTGTGCTTATGAGCCGCATTTGCATTTGTTCTGGTGCTTAGGATCCTCATTTGCCCTTGTTTGTGTGCTTAACAACCTTAATTGGCGTTGTTTATGTGCTCAACAACCTCTTTTTCCCTTGTTCTTGTGTTTAGCAACATCATTTACACTTGTTTTTGTGCTGAACACCCTCATTTGTCGTTGTTCTTGTGCTTTGCAACATAATTCGCCCTTGATCTTGTTCTTATGAACTTCATTTGGTTTTTTGTTCTTATGCTTAGGAACCTCATTTGCCCTTGTTCGTATGCATAACAAGCTCAATTGGCATTGTTTGTGTGCTGAACAACCTCTTTTAACCTTGATCTTGTGCTTACGAACCTCATTTGCATTTGTTCTCGTGCTTAGGAACCTCATTTGCCCGTGTTTGTGTGCTTAACAACCTCAATAGGCGTTGTTCGTATGCTTAACAACCTGTTTTGCCCTTGATCTTGTGATTATGAACCTCATTTGCATTTGTTCTAATGCTTAGGAACATCATTTGCCATTATAAGCACAAGATCAAGGGCAATAGAGGTTGTTAAGCACACGAACATTGCCAATTGAGGTTGTTAAGCACCATAATAAGGGAAAATGAGCTTCCTAAGCACAAGAACAAATGCAAATGAGTTTCATAAGCACAAGATAAAGGGCGAATTATGTTGCAAAGCGCAAGAACAAAGACAAATGAGGTTGTTAAGCACAAGAACAAGTGTAAATGATGTTGCTAAGTACAAGAACAAGGGCAAAAGAGGTTAAGAAGCATATAAATATCGACAATTGAGGTTGTTAAGCACACGAACAAGGGCAAATGAAGTTCCTAAGCACATGAAAAAGCCAAATGAGGATCATAAGCACAAGATCAAGTGCAAAAGAGGTTGTTAAGCACACAAATAACGACAATTGAGGTTGTCAAGCACACAAACAAGGCAAAATGAGGTTCCTAAGCACAAGAACAAATGCAAATGAGGTTCATAAGCACAAGATCAAGGGAAAAAGAGGTTGTTAAGCACACGAACAACGCCAATTGTGGTTGTTAGGCACACGAACAAGGGCAAATGAGGATCCTAAGCACAAGAACAAATGCAAATGAGATTCATAAGCACAACATCAAGGGCAAAAGAGGATGTTAAGCACACGAACAACACCAATTGAGGTTGTTAAGTACACGACGAAGGGCAAATGAGGATCCTAAGGACAAGAACAAATGAAAATGAGGTTCATATGCACAATATCAAGGGCAAAAGAGGTTGTTAAGCACACGAACAACGCCAATTGAGGTTGTTAAATACATAAACAAGGGCAAATGAGGATTCTAAGCACAAGAACAAATGCAAATGAGGTTCATAAGCATAAGATCAAGGGCAAAAGAGGTTGTTAAGCACACGAACAATGCCAATTGAGGTTGTTAAGCACACGAACAAGGGCAAATGAGGATCCTAAGCACAAGAACAAATGCAAATGTGGTTCATAAGCACGAGATCAAAGGCAAAAGAGGCTGTTAAGCACATGAGCCTCAATTAACGTTGTTCGTGTGCTTAACATCCTCCTTTTCTCTTGATCTTGTGCTTATAAATCTCAATTGCATTTGTTCTTGTGCTTAAGAACCTCATTGCCCATAGTTTGTGTGCTTAACAACCTCAATTATCATTGTTCGTGTGCTTAACTACCTCTTTAGCCCTTGATCTTGTGCTTATGAATTTCATTTGCTTTTGTTCTTGTGCTTAACTACTTCTTTAGCCCTAAATTTTCAAGTATTGATTATAAATTTATCATACTTAAATAAGTTTTAGATAGTACATAGTCGCAATGAAGTGTTACACATATATATTATATATTAATTATAATAGTTGTTACATTCTTTTGGGATATATAATTTATGTAAAAAAGAAGAAGTGACATAATGTTACGTATTTGAACCTTCTAACATAATTTTCATATTAAAATGTGCTTGGAGATCAAATTTTATATTTTTTTGAAATTTTTTTACTATATTTTTAGAATTTTTGAAAATCACAATTTTTCATTAAATAAAAAAAAATTCAGAAATAATAAATTCTAAAATAATAGTAAAAAATTCAAAAAAAAATGTAAATTTGGTCTCGAAGCACATTTTAATATGAAGATCACGTTAAAAGATTTGAATCAACTATTTGAACTTTGAAAATGAAAATATGACGGAAAGTAAAACACACTCTTTAATTCTTAAACCAAAGCTCATCTATATATTTTAAAATATTTTTTTAAATAGATAGAAACACAATTGATCTAAACAATTTGGACCATCCAAAAACAGTGATTGTCTACTCATTAGAAAAATTAGCAAAAAAAAAAAAAAAATATATATATATATATATATATATATATATATACAGGATTCGCTCAAATCCCAACCATACGCAACTAATTTATAAACTTTTCTTTTCATTGTTCTGTTCCGGCTCCTCAATTAAATATGGTGTTATTGTTAATTAATTAGTAGCTACTGGCTAGTGATTGCAGAATGAGAACACTTAATTGGTAGGTTCCACCTCCTTGAAATGCTGCACAAACTAACTTGATGCCTTGTTATATTACTACACAACACAACTAATGCAAATGAGCTCCTTAAAATGACTTGCTATATATATATATGACAAGAGATAAACGTACTGTACTTGGAGACCATATGAAAACGTTCAAACTGTTAATTTGAACTGAACTGTTAAACAGTTGATACGAACAAGAACCATTAAACATGAGGTCTATATGAAAATGTATTTGGAGACCAAATTTAATATTTTTTAGAATATTTTTACCATATTTCTTTAGATAAGTAGAAATCATTAGCGTTGGATAGTTCAATTTTTTAAAATTAAGTGATTTATCTATCTAAAACATATTATTTTTTTTAAAATATGAATTTGAATATAAATATATTTTATATGAAAATTATGTTGAACGGTTTAGATCTATATTTGAACTTTGAAAATAAAAATACAAGTCCCTAACACTGGTCGCTATTTAATATGCATATTATAATGGCCGCACTATTTTAGTAAAATCAAAATGCAAAGGTGCACTGGTAGCTGGTAGCTGCAGTTTCCAATTGCGTCTTGATTTGGAGAACTGGAGTACCCATTTTGGCACAAGTTCATATATAATAGAATAACAAAATGAAATTAAGATGCAAATCAGCTTACCTTAATTGGAGCAATATTTTAACAAAAATAATTGGAGAAAATTTAATATGACAGTTTTAGCTACGAGTTGTTTCCTTGCCCTTCCGGTTTCTTTTCTTAATTTGTATAAAAGAAATTTCTTCAAACAAAGAACACAACTTAAAAGTTGCATCTGGACACTTTAATTTCTCTTTTCTAAGCACCAATTGCAACTTGAGTCCGGATATATCCTCTGCATTACCTCATCATTTGAGTTTGAACCGGACCGTTCGATCAGAATTCGAGCAAATCCAGTCCAATCCTATAATGCAAGCTAGCTAGGATGGACCGGATTCAAACTCGGTGAAGTACCTCAGGTGATTGATATAAATTCTTGCAAATTTACTTTTACTTTTTCCAAATAAAGTAAAAGTATTGAACTATATGATGGTGTGTTAGGGAAGCAACGATAGTTTCCCCAAGCACAAGCGACCAACTCTAATTGATCACTTAATTCAACCTATATAAACATATATATATTAGTGTTGTCGTTGTCACTTATTCCCACAGGCCACAGTGCAAAATTGGTATGCCATCTTAATAAAGCCCTGTGACAATACTGATTGGGCACTCCACTAAGCAACTAAAGTCCCCACACTCATCTTCTTCAATTTCTTCAAAGGAAGGTCCTCCTTTGGCTTTACTTCTTCAATTCATGTCAATCACTATCTTTCATACAGATCACATATATATATATATGTACAAGTCTAAGATTCACTCATAAGTATCAAGATATATACTACCATTTATGCATGCAGTGTGAAGATGAAAGACCAAGGAGAGTTGGTACACTTGTTTGTTTCAGTCTTTATGTTTCATTTTGCGGCATATATGGTGATCCCGGCAACCACCGATATTACCATGGAAGCATTGTGTCCTGGTCAGAATGAATGTTCTCTTGCCATTTATCTTACTGGCTTCCAACAGGCGGTATGTATGTAACCCTCTAAATTAAATTTTTATATATATATTTTTTTTATTACTTGAAAACTGTCCTCTGTGTTGTGTTGTTTTGCAACATTTTAATGGGTGTTTTCCTGACAAAAAAAAAATTAATGTGTTAATTATCACTAAAATCTTGTTAAGTTTGCAAAAACATCAAAGAGATACCAATATCAGGTACCAGTCGATGCATTTTCCTCTTAGTTTTTTGTGGTGAAATTTATCAGTCACTTTCTGATCATTTGAAAATTTCGAAATTAGAACTTTCATGCATATATAATTAGACTTGTGATGGATTCTAGCTAGCTAGTTTGTTTTCTTATCTGATGAATAAACAATCCATAAGCTAGTTAAAATACTCGGGAGTTTGCTCCTAAGTTTCGGGAGAAGCAAAATTAATTAATTACAATATACAAGGAAATGTTTAGTGCCACCAACTACTGTCTATATATATAACCATTCACTTATCTGTTAATTAATACTACCTAATTATTTTTCATAACAACATAATTAATGTTAATAATGGAAAAACTAATTTTATTATTTTTAAATAGTCATTGCATGCTGATAAAAATATATACTATTATCTTTTATTGTTAATAGTTGTATGATTTCAGAGTACTTGTTATTAACATATAAACATACGGTCGACGCAAGGTGGACAGCCTAGGAAAATGACAGCATAGAATTAGCAGAGAGTGCTACATCATATTCACCAAGGAAAATGACTACTCCGAAGACTAATTAACATGTAATTCAAGCTAGGTTGTAGCTTTCATTAAAGCATTGATTTGATTTTTTCTGTTACTTAATTTATCTGCAGATAACGGGTAAAGATTTTAATTGAGTAGTTTTGGATTCATGCTTCTCACAGGCAATAGAATTAAAATAGCGCTGCATGAAGCCAAAACTACTCTGTTAAAATATTTATCCCAGATAATGTCACACAAGTCCTTTTATTATGGTTATATTGCTTAATTTGGAACACAAGGTCAGGAAGTTTTTTTTTATGGTTGATAGCAAAATACCGACAATAGATATATTAATTAAGAAAAATAATTACAGAGAAAGTTTTTGTGGCATAAAGTACTCCCTCGCTATCGACCTATAATATACACATGGAGTACCTAATGCCTTGTAAAATCCCCCAAAAAAGAAATTAGTTGTTCCCTAGCTACCTCCCTACCTCTCTAAAGATGTGTCATTAATAAGATAACTCACTCTCTTCTGTTTATTGGAGAAAAATCTTCTATTTCTCTCCCTCTATAGTGCCCACACACCCACTGCCCAAATAACATCCCAATGTCCCCTCTGTTGCTTGGACATATACATTCCCGTCTTGATACAAGCTCTGAAAGTTACATAATATATACTTTGCTTTTGGTAATGAAAGTTGCTTTTTGGAGCTAACCTAACAAAAGTGACAACAGGAAAGAAAGGATAAGACTATTTGTCTGCCCATCTAAAAAATGGACATGCTCTGGTGCTTTCATAAATAAGGTCCTTGAGGAAACATATACTTGGTTAGGAGAGAAAGCATGAATCATAAATTCAAAACCTTATATGCAGGGGAAAAGCTAGAATATTTAGATTGGGAAACCCCAAAACATAAAACGGATCGGACGGTCTTGATCTTAACTCAGCCCTGCTTATATGTAGTCAGTTTAATATAATTGGCTGGTTGTATATATATATATATATATATATATATGGACATACTCTAGTGTATTACAGAATTTTGAGCAATTCTTATCGATATAATTGAATGGTTGTTAGTTGATTATGAAATATATCGTTAAGGATTGTAAAGTAAATTTATCCAGATATATTCTTTGCAATGCGTTTATGTAAGATTTAGTCCCCTGATAACAGAGAAAACAAATCCAAAAAGGAAAGATAACAGATAAAAAGTCAAAAGAAAACTTTTTTTTTTTTGAAAGATTGGTAGAAGCTACCAAATTACAATAAAATAGTTGTGCTTATAACCGCAAATTAAACTACTACATCTCAACGCCTTTGCCAATCAACTACCTTTGTCCAAAGTCAAAAGAAAACTTGAACAGTGTACAAAGGCTCTCTACACTTTACACTAAATCAATATATTGATACACAATTCCACAAAATTTAGTTAATTAATTATATAGTGGATCGATAACCATGACTTTCAAGAATAAAGGTGGGATTTGGAGACCACTGTCTTTTGAATTGTTGTTATCTTCACTGATTACGACAATTAAACAAAATAAATATTAAAAAATTATTTAAGTACTTTTCACACAATTCAATATATTAACTTTATTACAATAAAGTCTATTTTTATTTTTCTTAAGGTTGTCCTCGGATATCCGATGGTTAAAATCAATTTATTATATATTTTTATAAACAAATGGTAGCTGGAGCAATATTCAATATATGAATATGCATATCAAACATAAATCATTTTTTTTTTCTGTGCAGGTGACAGGACTCGGGGCCCTCATAGTAACGCCTATTGTTGGTAATCTGTCTGATAAGTATGGTCGAAAGGCCTTACTTATGCTTCCAACAACAATCACTATTTTACCATTAGGTACACAAGGAAAAAAGTTATGACTGGTTATTTGAGCAATTTCATTTTGTTGTAGTTCATCAAATTTACATCCTTGGGAAAAAAAAATTGAAATTCCTTTTTCCTTTTAAATGCAGCTATATTGGCTTACAACCAGAGCAGAGAATTTGTTTATGCATATTTTGCAGTCAAGATGTTCGCAGGGATGTTTGCGGATGGATGTATGCAATGCCTCTCTCTTGCCTATGTGGTAATTTCTCAATTTCTTGAATGTTTAGATTAACGAACCAAAATTGAAAAAGATCAAATTATTTTTATCAAGTCCTGAATCGACTGTTACTTCAATTTGTGACTTCTTTTAGTTTCCAACTCTAACAATGCATTAGGACTTGGGTACTTGAGAGGGCCATAAATTGTGCTAAAATAACTAGGCTTAGGCTCTACAGTAAAATAATTACTTTTTATTTCATTAGTGAACTTACACACGAGCATAACGACCGTCTAAGCTTTTAGCTGATTAAAAAAATTCTAATATAAATGTTGAACTAATTAGGCTTTTTGTGAGGAAAACAACTCCAAAACCCTACTGGCAAAAAAAATTGTAAAGCACAGCAGGCCTTGCGGTAACAGGTGTCCTGTCTGCCCAAATTTCTGATTATTTGATTGTGATGTGAACTGTGTACATTATATTAACATGCTTGATATACAGTTTTATACTAAATTTGAAACTAAACTGTGCCCGTATTATGCTTATCAATCATACTATCTATAAAGCAATGTGATAACATGACAATCGATTCCGGGTTTTCTCCATGTTTTATTATTTGTAACTCCTATATACTCAGGCCGACAAAGTGTGTCAGAGCCGTCGTTCGTCTTCCTTTTCCTTGTTACTAGGTGTCTCCACTGCTGGATTCGTGTGTGGCACTGTCCTTGCGCGTCTCCTCCCCGTCTCATCCACTTTTCAAGTTGCTGCGGTTGCCGCTGTGGCCACAGCAGCTTATCTGAGACTGTTCCTAGAGGAATCAAGTACTTGTGTAGCACAAGATGATGATGAGAGCACTAAGCCTCTCTGCTCAACTTCTTCCTTGGATGAGGAATCATACCCGAGGCTTACTCTTTTGAGGAAGACACCATCTTTTTCTGAGATGATTAGCCTTCTTACCAGCAGGTGATGCTTCCATTTTCTTCTTCTTTTTCTTAATTGTGAGATCAGAGAGAGATTAGTTCATTTGTACCCATAAGATATCAAAGGTACCTCATATTCTTGTAGATTGAGAAACATGAACATCTATCAGTAGAAAATGTCGGACATGTTCCCAGGAAACAAAGCATAGAGTATGTTTTATTCCCCAATTTTGTGGAAAAAAAATGCTAAATCTGTCCATTCTTTTATCACCTTTTCAACCTAAATGAATGAACTAGCAAGTTGTCCAGGAAGGGTAGTTTGGCATTTTGGAATATTAGGTTTTGCGTTATTTGTTTTTCAGGATAGAATAAATATTCTGAGGTTTTACAGATAACTCTTTTGTCCTTGAAAATTTTAGCCAAGTAACAATGAGAGTTCAATCAAGTAGTAATCAATGCAGTGCAAAACATGTAGTTGTATCTATTAGTTAAAATTTCAGAGGCTAACTCTGTTTGCAAGCCCAAAAAAATGAAATTAATTTGTTCAATGTTAACATATGAACAAGGAAGCTAAATATAATTTTTTTTTGCTTCAAAATTATTTTAATCATCTAAAAGACATGCAAATTTATGTAGCTTGACCTTATCAAGAGCAGCGGTAATTGCATTCTTTCACAGTTTGGGGGAAAATGGCCTTCATACTGCTCTATTGGTATATTCCTACTTGTAATATAATCCTCAATAAATTACATGCTGACATGAGCTTGATTTTAAACAACTGCCCTGTTGCTTAAGTTTCTATTTTTGTTTCAAAGTTGCTTCTTTCAGTTATCTATAGGTGACATATCTTTTTTTTTTCTTATTACAAAAGTTGCAAGTCCTTGCACCACGAAAACTTTTAAACTGTTATTGTTTTCTTCACCTATTTTAAAAAAAATATCGATTGGTTTCTTTTTCAGTTTTGATAAGATTGTATTCATAAATCTAATCATGAGTGCTGCTTCTTCTTTATATCAGTACTACCTGAAGTCACAATTTCATTTTAGCAAAGATCAATTTGCTGATTTGTTGCTTATCATTGGGGTTGTGGGGACATTCTCACAGGTAAACTTTAACAGTCTTCTTAGCCTTTCTTCTAGTAATATCTTGTAGAACTGAACCTTGTTAAAATGGCACATTTCATAAAAAGTATTGAACCGAAATGGCAAAGACTTGCCACACTAGATAACAATAAATTAAGACAATCAATTTTATCTGACAAGCTACTTTATTTTGCAGCTTACTTTGATGCCCTTCTTAGCCCCAAGGATTGATGAAGAGAAGCTACTAACTGTTGGTCTCTTTGCAAGCTGTGCCCATGTAACTTGTTTCTCTCTCTCAAATATCTACTCTATTTTATATTAGGTGATAAATTATTTGACTCTCTGAGGTAGTCTGAAGACAGTTTGTGGCATTTTTTGCAGGTCTTTTTGTATAGCATTGCTTGGGCCTACTGGGTATTTTTTTTCTATCTGATATTTTACATAGTTTCATTTCTTTTGTCTCGTTTGAGTGTTGATTGGGTTTATTTGCACATATGTAATCAATTGTGGTAGCATCAGTTTTATATATATACCAGCACTTGTCTTGTCCTGACTGGTCTGGCATGGGACTTGGCTGAATAATCCCAGGTCTGGTCCAAAATCTGAGACCAGATTTAAGATGTTACGTCCTAGTTAATTTCATTTTTTTTCCTTTATACGTCTCGAAGTTTCTCGGGGAAGTTCCTAAGTTTTGAAGTGACAATTAAAGAAAAAAATTGGTAGGGACAGATTTCAGCTTTAAGCTCCTATATATATATGCCCCATATTACTCATGAACAAACCATTAGATTAGTACATAATTTTGTGACTACTTTATGCTTTTAGCATTGAACTTTATCATTTTTGTAGGTGCCTTACTTAGCTGCGACTTGCGTTTTGCTGAGCATTTTTGTGAACTCTTGCGTAAGTCAATTGTCAATTACCTTGGTTTTACTGTTGTTCTTACACCGAGTAGAAGAAACTTATATGTTTTTTCATTATATATATATTGAGCAGATCAGGAGCATGGTATCAAAAAAGGTTGGATCATTTGAACAGGTATATTAAAATTTTCATCATCATGTTATAGGAATGTGTTTCTTTTCCATTTTCTTAGACTGAACCACACCGTGGTTTAACAATTTCTGAGCTGCTAGACATGAAAAGGCAGTTCACAAATGAATTATCAGTACTTAAAATCCATTCGCTCTTTATTTTCTGCAATACTTAAGTGCATTATTTACATTATATTACATAAATTCTACCTTTCAGGGAATGGCTCAAGGATGTATTACAGGAGTGAGTTCATTTGCAAGCATCATTTCTCCTCTACTCTTTACCCCTCTTACAGGTTAGTGTTTCATCCCTCTTTGCCGTTCAGGTGAAATTTTGATCCATCAACATGACTGATTTCTTTTTTTGTTCTTTACTTTATTCTTTCAGCATGGTTCTTATCAGATAATGCTCCATTCCACTTCAAAGGATTTAGTATCATGTGTGCCGGATTTGCAACTGTAAGCAGTACCTAATTTCCTGTGTTTGTAATGTAAATTTTTTGTCCTACTGATGAACCTTATTTTGTTTTTGCTCAGCTTACTGCACTGGTGACGAGCATAACAATTCAGACTGGAGAGTTAACTAAATGTGATGGTCTAACTTGTGCTGGAGAAGAACAAAACTCAGGCTCAGAACAACTTTCCTCCCCAAAGAATCAAGCTGGTGAAAGGACCATTATATGAGTACAGATACCAAGCTGCTTCTGAGGTTGCCATTAAATATCACCTTCTAAGCAGAAACTGTATTCCCATCAATAGTTAAAATAGAAATCTACATGTATAGCTACAGGTTTCTATGATAGGTAACAGAGTAAGAATTAACACTTCATGATCAAGCAAGATTACTGTTAAGCTACTCCACTCTAGCAACCAATCTCTAACCAAAACTGAAAAATGAAAGTTCCGACTGATTAACTGTACAAAGAGCATTGCTGAGACTGGTCAAAAGGGTGGCAACAGTCATTTTTCATATATGACAGAGAGTTCCAATATTCCTTATTTCAACTAAGCATGTTTTATGTACAACTCATTAAATTAAAGCCCCAAAGGTATTAATTAACTCTGCAATCACCAGGCCCCTCGGAGCTTTGGCCACTATTCTCATCAGATGAATCATCTCCATTTGCCATCTGCACTATTAAATTGATCAAATCGGAGTTGCTAGGTTCAAATTCATCGTCACCCCTCCTTTGCCTCCGCATTGCCAAAACCTGTGTTATCAAATCCTCCGGCAACGCAAATCGCCACAACCTGTTTCTTCTCTTGTGCTTCAGCTGCCAAATTTTTAACCAACATAGCTATATCAATATAAAAAAAAATGCTAACTGTTACTCTCTTACTGATAAAGTTGCTTCATATTGATGCACTATCTAATATTGTTTGATTTATACATAGCCCATAATGTCTAATCCACGTAGAATGTTTCATTAGTACCTAAACATGTGTATTTGTATCATTTTGGTCCTTGCTGTGATCTTTCAATCAAACAATGGACAGAAATCCAACCATAAGTTGATTGAGCATTTGAGAGATCTTTCAGTCAAAAGGAATAATGCAATGTACTTGTCTTGACAAGGATTATTTTCCATCTTTTTTACTTTTACAGAATGGCACAAACCTAAACCTAATGATTTTAATGTTAAGCAACATAATGGAATTTCCAAAATTAATAGCTGGATATAAAGAGCATATCATTGTGAATTTCATATTAGCGGAGTGACATTCAACTTGATGTCATACTAGCAGACCATTACACATGAGCAGGGAATAAAAAGAAGGAAAAAAATAAAGAATGAATCTTGTAAGATCAACCAAATGGAACAGTCATACAACAAGTTATCAAGATCAGAACAAAAAAAGGTTACACACTTCTGGCAAAAAAAATGTTTGGGAAAGAAAAAGATAAAAATCAAAATTTAAATTGGAGAATTGAGGTTAAAAAAATTGAAAACAAAACTGGACTTTAGAAGTCCAGCCATAAATTTCAAACTCCAGCCGGACTTCGACAATTTGAGAATTGACATTGAGAAAGTTTTGAAAACAAGAACCAGACTATGAAAGTAGGGCCATGGATCTAAATTTCTCTGGTCACAGATACAAATTTAAAGTGTTGACACGGTCTAAAAAAAAAACCATTACAGAAGAAAGTCTGGTCTGAATATATAGGCCGGACTTTTGAAGCCCACTCCCTGTTTTCAAGTTTCAATTTTCAGTTCTCATTGATTTATTTTTTTCAAACACAAAATTTCCAAAGGTCCCACTAGGTTGTTAACTAGTGCTTTAACATGACTAAGATTAATGAAAAGATACATATTGGAATGGTATGACTAGTAACAAAGCAACGCTTGTAATTAGCAAACAGCTGAGAACTTTTGATCAGGTAGAAAACTACATTGATTCTGTGGCACCTCTGGAAAAACAAAGGAGGCCTTCTAAAGAAAGTATAAAAGCATCTGCAAGTGACCACTGTCATTCTGAAACTTATAATGGGAGTGGTACGTTAACTGTCAAATAAGCAATTAAATAGTTTAATCAAGTCCCTTGAAACTATAATATGCAGAAAAACCAATTAAATTTCCATTGTTAACAAAGACATTGGAATGCAACAGAGGTCTGTACTACTGCAATTTTCTGATGGAACAGGCATTTGTTACAATTAGAACTGTGGTACCAAAGTTGGCCTGTCCGGATAGACACACTTAAATAATGAGGGGTGAAAATGTGAAGCATAGTTTTTAGTCAAAACTACCACAATCCATAATGGCAGAAAATGCACATTCAACATACTAGTGGGGGAATTCGTACTAAAGTTGCAAGTATTAAAAATAACAGAAGTACCATAGTGTTCTCCATTGAAGCTTCATCCATGCAAACATTTCACAAGTAAACAAATGACTCCGCTAATCTCATACTACATTATTACTTCTAATATAGAATACACTGAATGGCCTTCCACAGAAACAATAGGATTATTCAGTGTAGGACCAAACAAATGTGAAGACAAATAAAAAGCAGTCTTAAGCAAGCAGAGAACAGAGGGAAAATTGATTGGTTCAAGGTACTGTTCAATTAGAGTTGGCGTAAAGACAACTCCAAAGAAGGTGAGCTTGCAACCAGCATTTTGAATATTAAAACTATGCAAAAATTAATTTCCAATCCACCTTATTAGTGACTATGTCAGACTTCCATGACTATTGGGCACCGGTGGCAAAACTTACATGTGGTTAACAATGATTGGCAAACCTTAATGATACACATGCCTGAACTGATACAACCAGAAGGCAGTTAGCAGTTTGAATAAATGATGTAAGCAATGTACATTACCTCAGAGTAAATGATAAATGATGTAAAACAAAGTACATTACCTCAGATACATTTACTGGAGTTGCAGGCTCTGTCGAATTGGGGATCCATATCTTAATATCATTGTCAATCCCACTACTTGCAATCACTGTCGCATTAGGGTGTGATTCTATACAGTTCACAACATACTTGTCCCCATCAATTGCTCTCAGCAACTTGGCATCACTTTTCCTCCAAATAAACAGCCGTCCACAGTCTGACCCACTTGCAACATACTCGCAATTTGGCCCAAAGAAACTCACCCCCTTTACAGTGTCACAATTTCGGTGCCCTTCAAAAACCCTAGGCCCTTCAGAATCAGGATCGGACCCTTCTATATTTGGCCCAAGCCAGGAGTCAGACCCCAATCCTTGTCCCTTCTGAAAGAGGTAGATGTTTTCATCATTATATGATGTTAATAACTCCCCGTGGTGAGAAAATGCTAGGCCAGTTATTCCAAGGTGGTCTTCGCCGAGAAGATGAGCTGGACAAAATAAGTTGACTGGCCGGCCAATATCAGTTGAACCATCCCATTTATATCTGTGAGTGACATGTTATTAATGACATGCCAAAAGATCTAAAGAACTTCGGTATAATTCTTAGTGTCCCGTGCTATTAAACCAGTTCGATACTTGTTACAAATGACGCAATTATTATTATTATTATTATTATTATTATTATAATTATATTAATGCAGCAAACAACAAATTTGCATACTTCAAACTCTCAATAGGCCAAGCGAAACCTACCATTTGCTCATTCTATAGACAAACCAGACTATTGGTTTTTTACATTTGAATGTAACACCCAAGTTTAAGGTAATACACAATTTCTACACACTACTTGAACAACAACTTTGTTCTTTGAGATAAAAAATTTAGTCCAATTATTTTTTGATTGACATGAACTCATTTTTACAGTTTGGTAATAATTGCAACTAACATACAGAAAGTCAGGTGTTTGTGAGATATTCCGAATGTAAAAAATCCGGTATTGGAAAACTCCATTATCAATTGAATTGAGTAATTGAAGGTACCTTCGAATATCGTACATGCGAGCATACTCGTCAGTACCACCCACCACAAATAGATTTGGGTCTGTTGGATCGATTGTGATTGAATTTAGGTGGATAATTGATGGTTGATTGTTCTTGCATGTCAAGAGTTTTGTTGGCGTCTTTGATCTCAAATCAAACTGTGTGCAAGTGAAATAATCCTCTTAATCAATTTTAAATATAAATGTATTTCATCAAAATAAAATGTAAATGTACTAAATGTAAATATACTAAACCAGGTTTTCAGTTTCTTGCTTAAAAAATAGTTTAGTTTAAAAAAAAAAAGCATCCATAGAACTTTGCTAGTCCTCAGTTATGCAATTAAGTAACAAAGATTCAAAAAAAGAAAAACCAGTAACACTTGAGGTCCAAACTGGTAGCAACTAGTTTGCATTTGGACAATTTTGAAGTACAAGTTATTCAGTAGCAAACTATATTTAAAACCTTCAAGCAAACTAATAATTTTGACCACAACCAGTAGCCAGTATAACACATCATTAACTATGTCACATAATACATTGACAATTTACAAAAAATATCGGATACTGATGAGATTTGGGCACATGAAACTTCAGAATAATATCTATATTTTATTTGGCTTTAAATTGGTAAGGAAGGAACTTACATGCTGTACCAAACCATCTTCACCACAGCTGTAGAATATGTAAGGACTACCTGGCTCTATAGCCAACTTGTGGGCTCGTCCCTCATGTACTCCTAGCAATGTTGTGTGCACCTTACCGCCTTCTAATATCTTCAATTGTCTAACCTAGAACACAATAACACAGAATCTGATTGATGCCTAAAACACTAAGAGTAGCATTGAAAACTAATAGAGCTTAGGAAATTACCTCTCCATCAGCAGCACAAGTGACCATTACCCTATCATCAGTGAAGGACATAAATCGGGCCTGAAAAACATTATTTGAGTGGCCTGAATGAAACTGATGTTTGACGGTGCCGGCATCCCAGTCCCACAAAATAATCTGGCGGTCATCCGACCCCGATGCGAGAATACTCCCGTCAAAATTAAAACTCACTGTGTTCACACAACCTCCGTGCTTATCAAGCCTTTTGTCATTCCTGAGGCGCATAATCAGAGCCTGCATGATTTGTGCATAAGGTGGATGCATCATATTTTTCCCAATCGAAATTATGTTTATTTTTATCTTTTTTAAAAAAAAAAAAAAACTAAAATAAGAGATTGTTCTTGAGATGTACACTATCTTTTTATCCCTTTGATCAAATACTACCCTTTTTCTCAATCAATTTGAAGAAAAGCTATGCTTCTATCTATTAGTTCGTGTCTAGCTTGACAAAAAAAAATATCCCAACATTGCTCCAGCCTTAAACCTCGTGGTGCTCATCTCCCAAATTTACTATAAAAATGCATTTTTCTATAACATCCCAACAACGAGAAACAGATAATAAGTCTAACCGATCAGATCAAGCAAGCGGGAAATGACAATAAAAAAAAAAAAAAAAATCCCATGCCTTAGCGAATCAACAATTGGCAAAAAGGTTGATAAGTAGCATACTAACCTCAGAACCCCCAACGCGACGAGCGAAGCATCTAGACGATAAAACCCCATCCTCTCGTTTCCATAGATCGACGACCGCCGATTTCGCGCCGGTTTCCATCGCCAATTTTCACCAATTTCTAGTGGCTACTGCGATTAATCGAGAAGACGGTCGGAATAGGTAATAATAGCCTGTTCATTTATTTTTGTCTAAATCTACCGCCCACGGGCAGTAGGTGACTTGATCTCTGTGGTAACTTAAATTTTGAGTTTAGATCTGAACTGTTCGATCAGAATCCGGGGGAATCTGGTCAGAGATGAAATGCAGGTGTTTCTTTATTTCGTGCCGAAGAAAATTGAACGGTCTGGATACAAATTTTAAATATGTGCTACTTTAGGGAAGTTAATTCCACGGGCAGCAGGCAATTCCGCTTTGCGTACTGATTGGTAGGCCCGGAATTTGAGTTTTGAGCACATGTCAGTGAATAAGGTATAGACCACCCCCGGCCCCGGTGGTCAGAGATCTGGCGGGTTTTGCTTTGCAGCTCTGATCCAGGCGCGAATATTTGTGGCCGATGCAACTTATTAATATGTGATGGCTTTGAAATTCAGGATCGATATGGCGATATCTCAACACAACCGGAACCGGTTCAAGATGCTTTTGTCAGGTAAGAGCAACAGAAACGAGTGTTTACTTTTGGCGCAGAGAATCCTTACAAGTAAAACTAGGCTCTTCGATAATTTTTTTTTTTTTTTTTTGTTACAGCCATGGCCCGTAGGCCTCTCTTCCCGTCATTTTTATTCATGCCCATCAAATCTTACATTTCACCAACTCTGCCCATCAAACTCAAATTTTATTAAAAATGTCCAAACCGGCGGCTATACTGCCGGTTTCCAATAAAAATTAGTTTTTTTTTTTTTTTTTAAATCTGGACAGTAGTTGTTATATAATTTTTGAGTAATTTGTAAGTATCAAATTCGATCTGAATATTTGAAATATAATTTTGACATTATAGGTTACGAATCGTTTGAAATTCTCATTTTTAAATATTTTTTCAAATAAATATTGCACTTTGAATTTAGCACAGCGAATTCTTCGAACATCTCCTTTAACCTCCTCGGCTTCTTCTTCTTGGCTCCTCGTCTGAACCTCTGGCCATACCACTTGTCTCCTCCACAATTCTGGACCAGGTTGGCTGCAATATCTTCGTGAACGTAATCCGTGTTTAAAAAGTTCTTCCGACCATCCGTATTCTGGAGTAAGCGCAGCTCTAATTCCTAAGTGTTGATCCGATAGAACACATACAAACGTGTTAACTCCAATCACTTCCTTCCGTAGCCACTGTAAAAAAAAAAAACCCCATGTTGGGCCAGACTCCTTCTCCACAATTGCAAATGCCAGAGGCAGCAATTGGTTCTCGGCGTCATATGCGCAAGCTATCAGAAGCCTCCCTTCATAACGCCCAGACATGAAACATGCATCTATACTGATCACTGGTCTCAAGTATCGAAATGCTGCAATACATGGATCAAACGCCCAAGCTACTGCAACGAAGTGTTGAACACCTTGCATAATTGCACCTGTGCTTTCTCGGATTGGACTGGTCAAAAACTGGTACTTTGAGCCGAGATTCTTATCGCATATACCTCTTAGTAATTTTGGCAAGAAGCTGTATAAACCCTCCCAACTCCCGAATTGTCGTGCTATTGCAAGCTCACGACCTCTCCACAGTCGGTTGTATCTCGGTTCACAGTTGTTGTATTTAACCCTCACACAGTTTGCGACTGATTGGATGCTCATAGCCGGATCCTTTTTAATAGAATCCTCAATGATATCAGCAATAATGGACGCTGTAAGCATTGCATTGTTTGTCCTTGTCGAATCAGTCCTGCATGTGTGAGGATTGTCTTGCTCTGTGATAACCCATGCATCCCCCTCACCCGTTGCTTGAGCTCTGAGTTTGAAACTGCACTCTTTAGCCTTACAAACCACAACCATTCGACTCGTGTCACTTTTTGTCCTTTGAACCTCCTGATTCTTATCAACGTAGTACTCGTTTATCTTCTTATTCAGCTCAGCTTTGTTTCTAAAATATAGCCCGGCTGCCAGCTCACTACTGTACTCTATCCGATTACCGAAAAATCCGATATCAGCTTCTTCAAAGCCAGATGTATCATTGAAGCACTCGAACGGGTGCGTGCTGGCTAGGCCATTGAATGGGTTGATACGAACTGATCCTTCTCCACCCCCTGAAGCACCCCCCGAAGCACCATCTTCACATAAACCCTCAAAGTGGTCCGAATCCCATTCTCCTTCATATTCATCCGCTGTTTCCAGTGTATATTCTGGAATTTCATTCATGTTTTCAAAATCCGACCCGGCATGCTCATCTGCTGGTACTGGTAACGATCTGGGGTGAGGTGGTGATTTTCTTAGTGGTGATTGAGGTAGCGGCAATGGAATTGTGTTATGGATTGGTGGTTCAGGGGTTGGCTCGAAATATGGACCAACGGAGTTGTATGGGTCCCTGTCTGGTGATGGGTGTGATTTGAAACTTGGACCACCTGCGGTGTATGGGTCCATAACTGGGGCTGGGTGTGGTTGTAAACTTGGACCAGCGGTAGTGTATTGTTCTATGACTCGTTCTTGTCCATAGTTTGGCGTCACCGAATTTTGTCCCGAACTACTCCCACCTTCGTCTTTTTTAATTATTTTCACGTACAGTTCCATAAAAGAAAACCCCTGTTCCTTAAACTTGTTGCACAATTGACTCCAAAATATATCACAATCTATCGGAACTTGGATATACATTGGTCCGTTCATGGCTCGGGTTGCCAGTTTTAAGTCACATCGATTCGGGTTAAAACCCACACAATCATAAATTTGAGACTTCAAGCCCGAAAGTGAGGTACCCTCTTGAACGTACTGTTTAATAATACTGTAGACCACTATAGTTTCGCTTCATCACGTCGTGTCTCCTCGTTTTCTCTTCCTCTCTCTTCTCTTCTCTTCTCTCTTTCTCTTCTCTTCCTCTTTTCTCTTTTCTCTCCTCTCTTCCTCGAGATATAATGTCTGCCTGAATAAAACCCAAAAACCGGCTACTAAGCTGCCGGTTTCTAATAAAAATTAGGAACCGGCTATTAAGCCGCCGGTTTGGGCATTTTTAATAAAATTTGAGTTTGATGGGCAGAGTTGGCGAAATGTAAGGTTTGATGGGCATGGTTAAAAATGACGGCCTCTCTTCGATTGAGTCCGTGACACCGAACGTGCGAAACAGTTGGGTATAAGGTTTGGTCCAATTGACTATACCGTCCAAAGCTTCTAAAAATCATATGATTAAAATTTGAACAGTCAATCCGAACGGCTCAACATGATTTTCATATTAAAATTAGCTCAGAGACCAAGTTTTATATTTTTTGAAATTTTTTTACTATTTTTTAGATATCTACAAAATCATTGTTTTTGAACCGTTCAGAGATAGTAATGTTGTACGTATCTAAACAAATAGTAAATAATTTCCAAAAAAAATATAAAATTTGGTCTCTGAGCACATTTTTATATGGAAATTATGTTAAGCAATTCAGATCGACTGTTCAGACTTTAATCGTACGATTTTAGAGACTCTAGATACAGTGTCCGGTCCAAAGCCATTTGGACAAAATCTTATTCCAAACAGTTGATGCTTAATAGAGCCTCCACGGTGCGGAGTGGACGGATGACTGAATGAGGTTGTATTTGTTTTTTTAAAATATAAGTTGGAGGCACCACCAATACATTTCAAACTCCTATTTGATGTATTAATTTAGATAATTTTTTATTTTGTTAGTTTTAAATCTATGATGTCTTATATGAGAATTACGTGTCTTTACCGCTAGATCCAAAAGTTGTATTTATTTAAAAGTCATGATAAAACCATCTAAAAAAATCCAATGGTTTTGACACTCCCTGAATCTGCTTTCTGGTTTTTTTTTCTCTTTTATTTTTTTTTGTCTCAAAGGATCCGTAGGTCAATTTCCGTTAAACAGAAGAGTGCTTACATTGTTCATACATTTCACTGGTAATTCTGAGAAAAACTTTCTGCACTAAAAACAAAAGCTATAAGTAAAGCTATACCCTATGAAATAAAGGAAAAGTATATCCAGAAATATCCCAGCCCTGGATTCTACCTAATTGAGCTAAGCCATCAGCAATCTGGTTATGCTCTCTTGTAATGTGAACACAGGAAAATTCCACATCCTTTCTGAGAGCCTCCCAGATACTCATAACTTCCATGAATGCTCTCCAATCAGAATTAATCGAAGGGGAGAGAGATGCCACATCGTCAGTCAGGGACTTACAATCTGAAAAAAAAACAGCAGTTGGTAATACCCCTACTGTGAACCATAGCAATTGCGCCCTTCAAAGCCAGGGCCCCATGTCAAGAATATCGAATTAATCTAAATAACACAAGACTCCCCAAACCTCCCTCCCTTTCTTTTATTTCATATATTTCAATCACATTACAAAACAGAGAGCCGTGCTCTATATATTGAGCCATGGTAATATTTTCTTTTGGAATTATTCTAAACATATAAGGAAATACATGATTTATTCTTAACTATAGGAAAATATAATCTACAGCTATTCTTCCAATTCTCGCTCCCGCGCATCCGTCAAGATTTTCTTCTTTTCTTCTTTCGGATCTAGTGTGGCGGGTGCCAAGTGTACCGTTAACACTCCCCTCACGAAGGCACATATATATCTGTCATTCCAATTTTCTCTAGATTCTCTTCAAATGATTTGCTTGCCACTGCCTTTGTTAAAATGTCAGCTACCTGTTCAACAGATCTAACAAATGGTAGAGATATAATATGAGAGTCAAGTTTTTCTTTAATAAAGTGCCTGTCTACCTCTATATGTTTTGTCCTGTCATGCTGTACGGGATTATGTGAAATATCAATGGCAGCTTTGTTATCACAATATAACTTCATCTCATTTTTTGGATTCATCCCTAGCTCAGCTAGTAATTTCCTCTCACCCACGTGAGCTCACAGATTCCCTTTACCACGCCTCGAAATTCAGCTTCTGCACTAGATAAGGCAACCACATTTTGTTTTTTACTCCTCCAAGTTACCAGATTACCTCCAACAAATGTAAAGTAACCAGAGGTTGACTTTCTATCGACAATATTTCCAGCCCAATCTGCATCAGTATATCCTTCAACTTCTACATGTCCATTTTTCTCAAATTTGATTCCTTTACCCGGTGTTCCCTTCAGATATCGTAGTATTCTTGTAACAGCCCCCATGTGATCCTCACTTGGATTATGCATGAACTGGCTCACTATTCCCACAGCATAAGCAATGTCGGGTCGGGTATGCGAAAGATATATTAGTTTTCCAACTAACCTTTGGTATCTTTCCTTGTTTGTTGGACATTGTTCAGGACTAATTTCAAACTTCATATTCTGTTCCATTGGGGTACTTACTGGCTTACAATCCACCATTCCAGTTTCGGCTAATAAATCAAGGATATATTTTCTCTGAGAAAGAAAAATACCTGTCCGGGTTCGTGACACTTCAATTCCTAGAAAGTATTTAAGGCCTCCCAAGTTTTTCATATCGAATTCTTTCGATAGTTTGCACTCAAGTCCATCAATTTCAACTTTATCATCTCCAGTTATAATCATATCATCTACATAGATAATAAGAATTGCAATTTTACCTTCATTCCTCTTAAAGAACATCGTGTGATCTGAGTCTCCTTGACTATATCCGTAGTCTTTCATGGCTTTGCAAAATCTTCCAAACCATGCTCTGGGTGACTGTTTCAAGCCGTACAATGCTTTGTCTAATTTGCACACCTTGTTGCCTGACCCACTGTATTCGTACCCAGGAGGGATCTCCATGTAAATTTCTTCTTCCAAATCTCCATGTAAAAATGCATTTTTTACATCAAATTGATGTAGCGGCCAATCGAAGTTAGCTGCCAAAGATAACAAAACTCGAATCGAATTTAATTTTGCAACCGGAGAAAAAGTTTCCTGAAAATCAACCCCATATGTCTGTGTGTACCCTTTCGCTACTAACCTGGCTTTATATCTCTCAATTTTTCCCTCTGCATTGTATTTTATCGAATACACCCATTTACAGCCTACTGTTCTTTTCCCAGGTGGTAAATCAACAATTTTCCATGTATTATTTTTTTTTAGGGCTTCCATTTCTACTGTCATTGCTTTATTCCATTTTTCACTTTTAAGGGCATCTTCAACTTTTTCCGGTATGGTAACAGAGGACAATTGTTCAGCAAAGTTTTTTAATGGTTGTGACAGTGGTTTTGTTGAAGTGTAATTTGCAATAGGATAGGTTACTCTTTTACTTGTCCCATCCTCTGGAATATATCTCTTTGGTGGTCTGCCACGATTAATACGGGAAGGCAATTTAGACTGAGTTTCTGAGACATGTACCTCTGTGTTATTTTCTGAAAATTGCTGCTGTTCTGTTGAATTTTCGGTGATTGGGTTTGGGGCATGGGTCAGATCCAAGCAACTTTGATTTTGGGCTTCACTTTGATTTTGGGCTTCACTAGTTGGGTTTGATAGTGATTGGGCTTCACTAATTAAATGCCTTGAATTAAATTCGGCAGAGTTTGGACTTTCATTTGAGTCAATTTGAATTTGATTCGGCAAAGTTTGGACTGTTGTTTGATTCGGTAGGAAATAAAGAAGGAATGGATTTGACTTGAGAAGGATGGGATTTGACTTGAATATCTTCATGAATTAAATTCGGACTACACAAAAAATTTGGATCCAAGTATATTTCACTCTCCCCCTGACTTGGAGACGGATTTGAGAAATACCTTTCATTTTCAAGGAATGTAACATCCATTGTCGTGTGGAATTTCTTAGAGTCTGGATTGTAACACTTATAGCCTTTCTGATTTGTTCCCATTCCTAGAAATACACATTTTTCTGCCCTAGGTTCAAGCTTCGTTCGAAATGGTTTTTGGATATGAATATAGGCAACACACCCAAATATTTTTGGTGGTAAATTGAGTATAGATGGTATGTTTATATGAGCAGAGAGGGTTTGAATGGGTGTTTTAAATCCATTGACACTTGTGGGAGTGCGATTTGAAAGGTACACAGCAAATGTAAGTGCATTATCCCAAAAAATGTGAGGTACCTTATTTTCAAACAACAGTGCTCGAGTTATTTCAAGGAGATGCCTATTCTTGCGTTCAGCAATTCCGTTTTTCTTTGCGGTGTTCCTACACAGGGTTGTCTCATGAATAATTCCGTATTCGTGGAAAAAAATCTGCAAGCACTTATTTAGATATTCTGTCCCATTATCACTTCTCAGGATTTTTATTTCTTTCCCAAATTGGGTTTTTACCATTTTATGGAAATCTTTTACAACTTTGGGAACTTCATCTTTTGTTTTGAGCAAATAAAGTCATACCATTCTAGTGCAATCATCAATAAATGAAATATACCATCGACAACCGGATTTGGAAGTAACTGGAGAGGGCCCCCAGACGTCTGTATGTATAATATCAAAAGGAATTACACATTTATTTTGACTGCTATAAAAGGTTACTCTATGACTCTTAGATTTGATGCAAGTTTCACAAGAAAAATTCTTTGGATCAAGATTTAAAAACATATTAGGTAATAACTTTTCCATATACCCAAATGACGGGTGCCCTAGTCTTTTATGCCACAACCAAATGTTTTCTCTATTAGATATATAATCTCCTCTTACTACAAAATTATTGCCAATCTTTAGTTCATCCAAGTAATACAGCCCGTCTCGTCTAGTACCACGGCCAATGATCCTTTTCGTGAGAATATCCTGAAACACACAATAGTCAGGAAACATAAGCACTGCACACTTTTGATCTCTTGTGAGTTGACTGACGGAAATCAGATTTGTTGCCAGGGAAGGAACCACAAGGGTGTTTTTCAAACATAGCTGATTTGATAATACTACATCCCCAGCAGTTTCAACAGGATAAATTTTTCCATTTGCATTAATAATGCCATTTTTATGAGATGTATGCACATTTCTTAATTCTTTGTTATTATGTGTCATGTGATCAGTTGCTCCCGAATCAATAACCCAACCTTCATTATTTTTGCTAAAATTTGTGATATTGCACTTAGCAAGATTATTTTTTAGAATACTCTTACCATTACCGTTTTTACCTTCACCATTTTCTCCAGTGCCTTGTGCATAGTTGACTTCTGCAGCCTTCACGTCCAACTGCTCATGAGGCCCCTCCTGTTGACCATTGTGCTTTGGTTTCGAGGGGTATCTCGTCGCTACAAGACCTCCCACGGAGGAAGTAATAGCAGCTGCCCCTTTGCCCTTCTCCTCGTATCTCTTCTTCTTATCGCCCTTCCACCACTCCGGATAGCCTACAATTTCGAAACACTGATCCTTGGTATGCCGTCCTTTGCCACAATTTGTGCACTTCAATTTAGTTTTGTCAGGATGAGAAGGGTTCTTGCTCTGGAGATCATATGTTTTACCGAATTTGTACCCTTTGGATACCATAGCTACTGAATTTGACTCAATCCCTTTAATCATTATTCCTTGACGGGTTGCCTCTCTTCTTATGTATCCATATGCCTGCTCAATCGTAGGAAACGGACTTAGTAGCACCACCTGTGCCCTCATGCCATCTAATGTGTCATCGAGGCCGTCAAGAAAGGTGTACACCCTCATTTTTTGAATAAAAATGTTGAACTTATCGATATCAGCTGCATGCTCCATGGGATTTGGGCATCGAAAGTCGATCTCTTGCCACAATCTTTGAAGTTCATCGAAGTATTCCTCAATTGCTCGCCCTCCTTGTTTCACACGACTAACTTGCCGGTTGAGGGCGTAAACTTGAGCCTCATCGCTGCCATCATGGTACGTTGTTGCGATGGCCTTCCATACATCCCTAGCAGTAGGATATCGAATGTAACTCCCCCTTAATCGAGGTTCAAGGGAGTTAATAATCCACCCTTTCACCACCACATCATCGGTTGCCCATTTCTTGATATGATGCGTCGGTTATATCAGGTGGAGTTGGCTCTCCTGTGAGGTGATTCATCCTCTCTCTTCCACGGACGTGCATCTCTACTACTTGGCACCAGAATGAGTAGTTTGTGCCATCAAATTTGGTTTCAATAGGAGGTAGCACAACCGGTTGTGGTATCACTTGAGACGGTGTTGTTACAACAGCCTGCATAGCCATCATCTGTGACATCAATTTTGTCATCTGTTCAATAAGAGTGGAGGTATTAGAGACTCCTTCATTATCATCTTTGTTTTGAGGATCCATCTTTTGATATTTTGAAGCGGAAAAAAAATCAATAGCAGGGTAACTCCTTGGAGCGTTATAATTTGAGAAATCGAAGAGGGGACAAGAAGGACTCCAATTTCTCAAGTTATACCACCAGGTCACACCTGCTCTGATACCATGTCAAGAATATCGAATTAATCTAAATAACACAAGACTCCCCAAACCTCCCTCCCTTTCTTTTATTTCATATATTTCAATCACATTACAAAACAGAGAGCCGTGCTCTATATATTGAGCCATGGTAATATTTTCTTTTGGAATTATTCTAAACATATAAGGAAATACATGATTTATTCTTAACTATAGGAAAATATAATCTACAGCTATTCTTCCAATTCTGCTCCTGCGCATCTGTCAAGATTTTCTTCTTTTCTTCTTTCAGATCTAGTGTGGCAGGTGCCAAGTGTACTGTTAACACCTCACAATGAAAATGGCAGCATCCTTTAACCTTGGCTGATCTGTATTCAAGTAATTCCCCTTTGAAATAGAGGCAGATACCAATACCTCCCTCCCATCCTTTCTCCCAAGACCCATCAACAAAACAGATGAAAACATTGTTTGGATCAGATTGAGGGTGAGAGACCAATACCGGTACCCTAGTGATCCGTTTCTTGCACACAATAAAATTGGACTCCTATAAAATGGCTGTCAGAAATTTTTGAAAATCAGCAAAGTTTACTGACAAACCCCCATATGCTCTACTGTTCCTGCATCTCCAAAGTGCCCACAAGGAATTTGCATAGATAGTCCATTAATTGTTCATCATCTAAGCTTGCAATCAGCCACTGAACAGCCAATAAGAAGGAGGCAGGTAGGGACTCAGTTCTCATTGCAAGGGGACCCGCAAAATGACAAGCTTTTGCCAGCTGACACGAATGAGTGAGATGGGAGACATCTTCATTGCTGTCCCCAACATGGCACACACAGCGCTAACGGATGGAAATCGACGATTGAGGGTTGATGCTAATGGGAGACCATCATGGAGCAGTTTCCAAAGGAAAACCCTCACCCTGTGAGCAATGCTTCCTTTTTGCCAGATTGAGTCCCACATTCTCTTGTCTCTTATCATTAGAACCTAGGAATTTGAAGCAAGGAGAGTGTAGGCTTTCTTGACTGAGTAGGATCTGTTTGTTGCATGTTTGAATATTAATCGTGTTGGCCCTGCATCGTCAGAAGGTGGTTGGATGTTTTGCAGGATATGCATAGAGTTGACATGCCCAAAGAGAGAGATAAGTAAATTCACATCCCACATCTCTGTTTCTTGCAAAACCAGATCTCTGACCTTTAAATACTGCGGTGTGTTGACTTGACTGGGGCAAGAAAGGGCCCCCTCAAACCATGGTTGAGCCAGAGCGGTACAGCTATTTCAGGAACTGCAGATTAATAAAAACGGGTGACTTGGCTTATCTCTGAAAGTTTCGTAGATATTTGAAGTGAATTTAACCCCTAACATCTCCCTCTATATCTAGCCATTTGATATAATTAAAAATATACACTTACAATATTGCAGTATGAATAATTGTGTGCTTTATCAACTGAACCTGGCTATACAAGTTGTGGATTGGCGGTGTTACACAGAGCTCAACAGGATAGCTCTACTTGTGAATTCTCATCCCAAATTTCGCATCAGGTTTATCCCAAGAGAGGAAAATACAAGGACCCACTTATTGGCTAATCAGGCAAGAATGCAGTAGTTCGGCTACACGGGATTCACATTTCCTATTTTCTTAGAATGTAACACTGTGCAATAGGAATAGATTTACCATGGGATGCTTATCATTATTTGTACAGCAACCCTGATATAATACTGTAAACACCTGTTGGGTTTTAATGAAACTGCCTACGGGCTTGAATAAAAATATATATATATAATAAATAATTGTGTGCTTTATTAATTATTTATCACACATTTTGGCAGCTTAATTTCTTAATATTTTCAAATCACAAATTACACAATTATTTATTTATTTAATGATTGCATAATGCATGCTTGATGATTAGAGCATCTGCATCCCTGAAACTCTTGGAGTTACTACATAACTGTTAACAGAATTTTAGAAATTTTAGGTTAAAATTAAAATTAAATCTCTACATCCCTAAAATTAACTCTTTGAATTTCTAAATCTCTACGTCCCTAAAATTAAAATTAGAGTTTTTTCATTGCCATATTAGCATTTAATTAAAATAGTATTAAAAATTGAGTGAATACGGGTTAATTATTTCACCACATCAGAGTTTTGAAACAGTTTCATATTTAGAAACTATTGAACAAAATTGCTAAATATGAAATCCATCCACATCCCTGAAACTGGTGTAGAAACTGCCAAGTCAGCTTTGAAACTTTAAGGGTTTCAGGGATGCAGATGCTCTTAGAAGCGAGGATATCGGAGTAAGCATATGCATGCAACGCCAGTATGAGTCACACTATCTTTTTTTATGCGCCGCAATTTTGATGCATCGAAGGACAAAAAATATATAAAATTAAGAGGAGGATTAAAATGTGTTATTGGTTTTGTGTCCCATCATGTCCTAACATCGATATCTCTATTTTTAAAGTTTAAACAGTCAATCTGAACCACTTAATATGATCTTCATATTAAAATGAGATTGGATGCAAAATTTTCTATTTTTTGAATTTTTTTTTTGTTAGTTTTTAAAATAGTTACAAAATCACTGTTTTTAAGAGATTCTTGACCATTCAAATATAGTGATTTCGTATCTCTCTAAACAATTAGTAAACAAGTTTTAAAATTTGTTGTCAAAACACATTTTAGTATAAATATCATTTTGAATTCTGCTAGATTTTAGTATAAAGAACTGTTGCGGACGGAAAGTGGGGGGAGAGAGCTGGTGAAGAGTGGAGGGGATGGGGATGTGTTTCCGGGAGAGACCATGGATCATACATCGTTTATTCAACAATGGTGATTATATCATATAACAGTTTGAAAAAATGGTGGCACGACCGGGTTTGCATTTCTCCACTTTGTGTGATTTTGTGCAAGTATTATGGCACCTTCTCCAATAATAATTATTATTGAGTATTGGCATTTCCTCAATCAACTATAGAGAATGAAATCAGGTTTAATCAACTACATGAAGTTGATGAGATGACTGTTGAGTATTTTAAGTATAGGGTTTTGTCTATAATTTTACACTTTTTATCTTTTAAATTTATAAACCTTGATACTCAATGAAAGGGTTGATTGCAAGCGCACAATCTATCAATGTAGTACTTAGGGTGTCGAACCGTAGAGAGAAATATAGAATTTAGTTTAAAGCCTTAATGATTAAAATTAGAGTTGGTGGTTTCAAAATTCGGTTTAAATTATGTTTACAAAAAAAATCCCAAGGTTGGTGGGTTCAACACCCAAGGAATTGAGAGTTTAAACAAAAATAAAGGAAGAGTAAAATGAGATTAGGGTTTTAACAAAGATTGGAGAATATAGGGACTTTCGGTCTACAATCCCTTGTTTAATCTTATCTATTCGGTTTGTTTAAATTCATGTTTGATATGATGGGGTTTCTAACCTAATATGTTAAAAATAGTCACTTCTGTGAATTAATAACGTGTCTAAATAATTATATTTATCTAGACCGTGAAGTTCTTTGTTAGTCTATCGTCCTCTTAAATATTGGTACTTAATGGTTTAGTTGGCCAAAGCAACTCATACCAATTTCTAAGTTGATTCAAGATGTCCCTACTTAGGGTTTGGTTTTACCGGTTGAGTCTCGACCTAAACACTAACCTTAATTCCTGTAGTTCCGGTTTAGATTAAAAGATTTGTATACTCTTAACCTAAATCCTAATGGCTTTGTGACATAATTGATACTATCCTATATGATCAATTCTACCTTAAAGTTTAAAAGACCTAAAGCGGGATAACTACAATTCAAGTACAAATTATAAGAACAACAAAGAATAAATCACAGAAATTAACAATCAAATAAAACAATCATCATAAAAATAAAAGATCCAAATAAAATAGAATTAAACAAGTTCTTGCATTTGACCTACACCCCTAGAGAGGAAGTTAGCCTCTCATGGAGATGCAAAACTTACAAAAGAATTTCATAACAAAAAGGGTAAAACAAAGAGAAATTAAAAGAGTAATGATTACAACCCTTACTACAATGGTGATCTCTTGCCTTCCTTCCTTGCTCTAAAAATTCTGCTCTTCTTCTCCAAATCTAAGCTCTAGATCACATATTTTGCTCTAAGGAGATGTGGAATATGGAATGATAGATGGTAGATGGTATAATGGAGCAGAATTTTCTTCCTTTTATAGCCTATAACACACCCTAGAAACGTGAGGAACAGTGTCTCACACGTTCTCTATAATTGGACCCACTAACTCTTGCCAACTGGGCATGATCTGGCTTTCCAAAAATAGCGAAACTGCATTTTTAGTCTGAATGCGGCCCGAACTGCGGTCAATACGGGTCGCATTCCCCTCAGTCTGGCATCTGGTTGAGCACACTCTTGGAGTGTGGCCCGCACTGACCGCAGTGCGGGTCGCATCGGTATGTTGTCTTCAAAATCTGTCTAAGTACAGAGTGCGGCCCGCACTGACCTCCAGTGCGGGTTGTATTCCCCTCAGTCTACTCCCTTCCTTGTGCAGAACCTCCCAGATTTGACTAAGTGCTGAGTGCGGCCCGCACTGACGTTAGTGCGGGTCGCATTGTGTGTTTTTCGTCGTTTTCTGCATTTTAAAGCAAGAAAATGTAATATTTTGATTCAGGATGCAATACAGGTCTTTTATATATCAAAATACAAGATATTTAGAGCATTTTCATTGTAAAACCTAGATCGAACATATGTCTCTCTCTCTCTCTCTCTCTATATATATATATATAGAGAGAGAGAGAGAGAGAGAGGGATCCAACTCCGCTGCTTGCCAAATAGGCAAGCAGGACCCTGCTTTTCCAAATCAAACCATTGAATTTTTTTCATGCACGAATCTCAAGACAGATGAATGGTTTGATTTGGAAAAGCAGAGTCCTGCTTGCCTATTTGGCAAGCAGCGGAGTCGGATCCGAGAGAGAGAGTGGCTAAAGTCAAAGTGGTAGTTCCTGAGTATTGGAGATACCACTTTTTAGATCATCTGATTTGTTTTAAAAATCGCATTCCAAGTGATTTCAGTTTGTCGCTAATTAAAATTAGACGGAACGGAAAATATAAAAATTTCCAGCGCTCCGTTAGACTAAAATTAATTTTGTGTCTGATTTGATTTCCTTCCCATCGGCCGCTCATCTCTTGATCGGCACCCTGTCGTCCTCTTCACTTCTCCGCTCGGCCGCTCATCTCCCCTCTCTATCGGCAGCCTCTCCTTCGTGACTCTTTCTCGTTCCTTCTCTGTTCTATACGTGTAAACTACATCTGTTCTTTAAAGATTAGTTGGTGAAGTCGTCGATCAATTGATGAGCTATTTTCCGAAGGAATGAAGGTATTACACCCAGGTGAGTTTATTTATTTGAAAATAAAATCTGATTAATACTTGGTGAGTTGCTATGATTACTTTGTATAAAAATAAGTTGGCTTTTGGTTTATTCCTGAGTGAACTCTAATATCTAATTGTAACTGAATTAGGATTTTGTTAAAACCCAAATAATGACAAAGTTGAAAATTTGAATTAGGGCCGAATTAAACACTCAAGATAATTCAGAGCCCTTATGATTATTTTTGGTTGAGGGTTAATTAAGCCTTAGTAGAATTGGCCTTAATTCCCCTTAGCTGAAATTGGTACTTTCAATTTTTTTTTTTAGAAATATATAGTAAATTGGCTTAAGCAACTGAATTTGACTCCAATTGATATTGTTTTCGACTCCAATTGGTAATATTGATCACTGTAGTAATAAAGATGCTTGAGCAACTGAAATTTACTCCAATTGGTATTTCTTTTTTATTGTCATTTGTTGTTTAAATTCTGAAATTATTGTGTTCTAAAACTCGTAACTGCTTCTTTGAGTGAGTTGTGCTTAGTTTCAGTAAATGCTGGTATTCGTCACATTTTAGACAGTTTCTTACCCAATTTGTTGTACCAGAGCCACTGATTACAAATAAAAATTGTTTATATGCTTCCATACCTCTATATTTTGCAGTACAATTCTCAATTAATGTATTGGTTGGTGCTGATTTCTTATTTTTTAGGTAACTTGAGTCGCAAAAATACATCAAAGTCGAGCCCTTGTTGCCAGAGATGCAATAGATCGATTGTTGTGGGCTGGTGCGACGATTTGAAGCAAGAGTCACTTTAATACTCAAGATAGGACTAGGATAATTGTACTTTGTTTGTTGTTTCATGTGATGCAGTGGATGTAAAAGATGTTTATGTATTTGCTTTAAAACAACTCTCAATCTATATGGATGCATATGTTTTTTGTTCAATAAGTTAAAAGGGTTCTCATTTTTTCGTTTTTTTTTATATATTACAATTTTTGTATGTTAGGTGTATGCACTTTGTGAAATCATGCTGGATTTGATCTTTTCTTTCCCCAAACGTTAAAACAAGCAAAGCACAATATCATTCAAGCATTTGGCAAAAATAGAAAAAAGAAAACATAATCTAATCAATATCGGAACAGTAATCTTTTCTTCTACTGCACCTATCAAGATTATATAGTGCTATAGTCCAGTACTTGAAAAAAAAAATTAAGATCAAACCTATAGTGCTACATTGTTTACACTCACGAAAATAGTAGAAAATTGAACCAAAAATCTTTCATCGTATGCACTTTCATATGTTCTCAAAAAAACTGAACCAAAAATCTTATTGTTTATTAAAATAGATCTTCTTCATTTCCACAATCTTCATCATCGTATGCACTTTCATCTTTGGCATCTTCATTATCTTCATTCTTAAATTCAAATTCGTCTTCACTCACATGTTCTATCTAATTTGGTTCTTTTCTTTTACGATTGTCATTTTGTACGAGAATTGCCTCTTTTCCTTTATTTGCCTTTTCGTCCTCTTCTTTCTACAATTCAAAAATAAGATAATAATTATCATTTACACAAGCATAAATAAAATAATGATCATGAATTTAAATAATATTTACCTTTGGACATTTTCTCATGTTGTGGCCTTCTTTTTTATGACAATAACTACAAGTCCGTATCTTCTTGGCATCTCTTACGTCGGCTGGAGCCTTGAATCGTTGAGGTATTCTTTTGCCCTTGCATTGCGATACCGGTGGATCACTAAATTTCAGATCATCCTCTTCTTTCTTTACAACTTCTAATTTTGGTTTAGTAAGTTCATCTTCACCATAGACTTCAGCGACTTCTTCTAACAACTCCAGCATCTCATCCAATTTACCACAAGCCCAATCATATGCTATAGTAAGCACAATAGGATTGCTCATGATTATATCAATTCGCTTAGTTAAAGCAGCACGCTTTACAGATTTTAGGTCATTACCGTCAAAACAACGATCGTTCAAATCTTTCTTTGTGCTTGCATTAGCATCACGGATCCATCTTTTGAGAATGTTTTAGGTAAAAATGGCTCCATCCCCACATGTAATGTTTAGGTCACAGGAATTAAAGACTGAATTTAAACAATAGTTCAATTGGTAATCTTGAGGTATGGGTTGCTTAAGCACTACGATTGACTAAAATTTGATTTAATCCAGCCAAATATTGGATGTTTGAAATTCTATAAATAGTTTAATGAGAAAATTAACTCAAGAAGAAAACATATAATGCTTCCTTCTCCAATTGGTACCAAAAAATCACTGTTCTCGAAAAGACTGGAAACTCAAAATTCTGAAATTCTGCTATTAACCCAGCCAAGTAGAAAAAATAATTTTAGAAGGGAAAAAATTAATTTCTTCTATTAACCCCGCCAAGTAGAAAAATACTGGGCTTCAGATGAGAATTGGTAAAAAAAATAAAAAACAAACACAAACCTATTTTGCTGAGAAGTGCGACAGAGAAGATAGAGGTCTTCAATTTAGGGTCTAGCGACAAATAGAGAGAGTCTGGCGCCACAGAGAAGAGAACGACTGCATGATCGAAGGAGAGGAGAAAGGTTGAAGGACAGGAGAACGAGAGAGCCAGAAAGAGAAAGGGGAAGCGGAAGAGGCGGGCAAATTGGGAAGAAAATCAAATCAGCGACAATATTGATTCAGCCTAACGGAGCGCTAGAAATTTTTATACTTTCCGTTCCGTCTATTTTGATTAGCGACAAACTCAAATCAAATAGAACGCGATTTTTAAAGCAAATTAGACGGTCTAAAAAGTGGTATCTCCAAAACTCAGGACCACTTTGACCTTAGCCACTCTCTCTCTCTCTCTCTATATATATATATATTTCACGCTTATCAATGACAGAAATAAGGGCAGTATTTTGAGGTTATTTCATAATATGAGCTATTCAGAGTAGCAATGTGCATTCAAACAATATTTTTGTTATTCGGAATAGTGAGAATAACTGCTATTTTTTATTCCATGAAAATATTGGAATAACTATTATTGAAAAGTGTGAATAGAAAAAAAAATGTTTATTACCGTCAATACAGTTCTGAAATGACAAAATTGACACTTCTTTTATTTCTACATTGTGACAATTCATTTGAGACCACACTTGTCTATTTTTTCTTTCAATAAGCATCTTGTTAACACTATTATTTATCAATTACAATCATTCATTATTTCAAATATGCAATCCAAACAATATTTTTACTATTTTGAATAGCACCATTGTCTTTTACTATTTTTTCACTATTTTTGTCTACTATTCTAAATAGTAGCTATTCTAGAGTGCATCCAAATGTACCTGTGGTATTTTACGAATGAATTGAATGGTTACTGTTGGGAGTTATGTATTCTGTACAGAGACTTTGAAAGAATAATGAGTTAAACTGGTGGTATTCGAATATATCACGCTTTGACGTCTATCTGATGTTCAATGAATCTGGTAGTACTGGTACCACATGGTACAAACCCAGTAAGATTTAATGTTTATCTTCAAAAATTATTATTCTTCTCTAGTTGTCCAGATAACTAACTTATTTTAAGCTATGTTTAATTATGTATTCGATTTCAGAGAAAAATGACGTGTGTGTGATACTAGTAGCATGTTTTATGCATTCAAAACAATATACGCTTCTCATGAAAATGCTTATACTAATTGCATATGTTGCATGCCCGCGTGATGCTTATAACAGTAGAGTGCAATATTTCTTATCTTTGTACCACGTAAACGCCTAAAACTGATGCAATTCCATCACTGAAGCGTTTATTAATGATCAGCAGGGGTACCAAGTTATTGCTCTTATTAATTTGTTTCAATTATTTAGAAAATAAATATTATAGGAGAAATATTAATTGAGAGAACAGAGTAGGTCCGATGGGCATTAGATCTATTTTTGAGTTCAATAAACTTCAACACCGTCCGATTTGCATTATGATATGTGTGTACAGAAATTGAAACATACATATAAATTTTGAAGCGTAGATCGGACGGTGATTGCTCTTAATTCGTTAATTGAAGTTGTTATTTTCATTGAACTCATTAATCTATGAATGCCCATAAAGGCTGTGTCCATTGGTAACTAAAAGATGAAATATGTTAGCTTTAATGGAAATATCTGTGTGAGCTATTGTTTTTTTTTTTTTTTTTTTTTTGAGAAAATCTATGTGAGCTATTTAAAGAGATAATATACCAATCGATAAAGCTGAATTGCACTATGACCTTGCTTTCCAGCGCTCTTCTAATTAAGAGATAATATACCAATTTTTAGAGTCTGATCGGAATAAAACTTAAGGTGAATAGAATTCAATTCAAATAGAAAAGAAAGAATTAGGAATGATTTGGAATTGAATTTCATTGATTGGAATGTGTAAACTGCAAATAAGAATTCAATATTTGACAGTGAAAAAAAGCCCAAAAGTTCAATTAATTTACAAAATAGTGTCATTGTCATTGAGTAAAAATAAATAGGGGTGTTCAAACGGTCGGTTCGGTTGAAACCGAACTAAAATAACCAAATCAAATTTTTTTTCGATTTTCAAAAATAGAACCAAACCAAACCGATTAAACTTATAAACCGGTTAAGAACCGAACCGAACAAACCGAAGTAAATTTCAATTTGTTCGGTTCAAACTGAAGTAAACTTATTGGTGTTATTATTAACGAAAATTATACAAGTTGTTCAAGTCCTTACAAAATATGTAGACGTTCTAAAATATTTAAGCTAAAATGAAAGAAAGAAATCAATGATTGAACCAAAATCTGTTTTTACTCCTTTTATTTTTCTTTTATTCGGGATCATTGATCCATTGTAAATATTATACTATCTAGACACTACTTGTGTCAATAAAGTGAAATCTGGAAGCTAGACTTCCAAATTTCTTCATAAAAAAAAATGATTGAACCAAATAAAATATAAACCATACTTAAACCAATATAATTCGGTCAATTCGGTTTAGTCGGTTTTAAAAAGTCTAAACTGAACCGATCCATTTAAATTGAAAAACCGAACCAATTAAACCAAAAAATTTCGGTTCAGTTGAAAACCAAAACTGAACCGTTTGAACACACGTAAAAGTAAACCTTCGTGACTGAAGAAGAAACAATCATAATTCTAAAAATCAAATAGGAAGACAAATGTGAGAAACCCAGTGCTTGGCAACTCGGCCAAGCCCGCACTTCAATTCTCCCTTCGCCACGACTTTCTCAGAAGGCTGATATCAACATCTTCTTCTACAACAACGTTAGGCAAGGTCAGTGAAAAATATACAACAAGGAGGGTAGCAATGTAATTTCACTTCGGAAAAATTATTTCTCGCCAAATACCTTCAATTTTCTCGTAATTTCGTTGAAGGAAATATGCCCTCTCAAATCTCGCCGAATCAAGTCATCTCTCTTTTAAACTTTTGTTCTGATCAGATTACGAGGAGGAATTTCGATTCTATTTCTCGTTTGAGCGAGAAGCCTCTCATTCTGATCAGAGTCTAATTTCTCACTGTTTGCACTCGTAATAAGCCCATTATCACATCAGGTGCGGACCCAGGATTTTCGTCAAGGCAGGACAAAAAAATATCGAATCGGATTTATATAGTTAATCAGGATTAAACCCATTAATTAATTAAGTACTCGATAAAAAATAATGCTTTAATTTATACTTTCCAATGCCCTGACTTGTAATTCTAATATTTTAACCTATAATTCTAATTACTAATTGTAATTCAAGAAATTTATTTTAATTTTAACCTTAAATTTAGCCCGAATTACAAATCAAACATCTAAAGCAGAGCAAACAAAATTTCAGAGAGAAACAAAGTTGATCAAAACGCCCCGATCTCTACTAAAACGTAAAATTCAGGAAGGGCAGCTGCCCCCTCTAGAACCAGGGGTGGATCCAGGATTTTCGTCGGGGGGGGAATTATCGAATCGGATTTAAATAGCTAATCGGATTTAAACCCATTAACTAATTAGGTATTTGATAAAAAATAATACTTTAACTTATACTTTATAATGCTCTGACTTGTAATTTATGATATTCTGACTTATAATTATAATTACCAATCATATTTCAAGAAATTTATTTTAATTTTAACTATAAATCTAACCCGAATTACCAATTAAACATTCAAAGGGGGGCAAAAAAAATTTCGGGGGTGGGGGGGGGGCAAAGTCAGTCGAAACCGATAAATCTCCACTAAAACTCAAAATCCAGGAGGGCGGCTCCCCCCCTGGATTATACTGGGTCCGCCCCTGTCTAGAACTACATGAGTCCGCCCCTGTATCACATAAATCAAAAGGAAGAATTTGAGTGAAGCATTTATTTTTTAAAGCAAATTGGGTGGTGCATTTTATCAAACACTTTGAAGACATTCATTATTAAATAAGTGTAAATCAATTATTAGCCTTTCAATTATCAATTTCCAAGATAAATTCACCAAGTACACGAGATACATCTAGAGCTTTTTGTAGAGAATTCGGACCGACAAAGCTACAAGTTGTTTTGCTTGAATATTGAATGTTGAGTTTCTATTCTGTCCTTGTGGAGTGCATTTTAGAGACACCACAAGAACCACAAACTTCCTCACAATTTGTTTAATTTTTCTAATAATCGTATATTTTGTTTAATCTTATCTCATGGGAGAAGATGAGAGAAAATTACGAAGAAAAGAGAGATTCCGTCATTTAACGGAGAAGCCTGTCTGTTTCAGTAAAAACCAGGTTTGTTTTTTTTTTCTTTGAAAAAAAACCGGGAAATTAATCCACTTTTGACCGGTTACATAATTAAATTACATGTCCGGTCTTTTTTATAGACCAAATCAGAATGACTTCTAGATCCGGTTTTTTGCGATTTACCCAAAACCGCCGGTTTGGTATGATTTTGATAACACAGCTAATGTTTTTGACAAACTAAAAGTGCAATACCATCAACTTTGCACGTAAAAAATGTGTCATTATTTTACTTCCGATGTCACCTTTTCTTAGATTGCTTTGTTTGGTTATATCTATTTGAATTTTTTTTTTACGAAAATAGGATTACCTTACCTTAGTTCAGAATTTAACTTGAGCTTCCGCACTTAAACTTGGATCTATTTCATTGTTAACATCCTCTCCTTATTATTGACAGATATAGGCGAATTAGAAAATAAATTAGGAATATCAATACTTAAAAAACACAAAAAAAAAGTGTGATTTGAATTTATACCTATTTACCACTCTTTATGTAGTCTTTTGGGTCAAGCATTTGATACAAAATTATGGTTTTATTATTGTCAATTGTTAGAGGAAAATTATGTCACTAATGCTAATTATAGAAGAAATTCAATTACGTCAAAAAAAATTAACATATAAGTAAATTTTAATTTTCAGTATCATAGAGTAAATTATTATGTATTAGTTGTTTAATTAATCTTTGTAGTTAAATTTTAATATTATGGAACAATTCAAAATTGGATAAATTATTGTAAACATTGAAATTTATGAACAACGATGTAATTTGACTATAGTTTTTCAAACCAAATTAAAAAATAGAATAATCTTATCAGACATGTCAATTCCCCTACATATTTTATTTGTTAAATAATAAAATTTGGATCAAATTTCACATTTAGATGTGTATGACATGCGTAATTATAAATTGTATCTCAACAATCAAATTTCAAAATTATAAATGTCTTTGATTTTTGATAGTTACTAAATTATCTCCGGGCTATTTCAAATATTTACTAAATATTTGAATTAACAAAATTGAAGACTATTATTAGTCTAAAATTCGAATTTATTTTACTATTTTCTTAAACAATTTCACTATTGTTTAATTATATTATAGATTATCAGAGTTATTTATTTCCAAAAGAAAGAAAAAAAAACTGAAAAGTATCCTTAATGCGTGCAGCCAAATGGCATCATGATTAACGAATGTCAACAATAAGATAAATATATGAGGAGGGTTCCAATGCCTCATCTTCTCATACCTCATGTTATATATTTATATTTTTAAAGTCCAAACTATTGATCCGAACAGTTCAACATCATATTCATGCTAAAATATGCTTAGGGATGAAATTTTATAATTTTTGCAATTTTTTTACTATTTTTTAAGATAGGTACAAAATTACTGTTTTTTGAACGGTCTAGATACAATGATTTTGTACTTATCTTAAAAAATAGTAAAAAAATTGCAAAAATTATAAAATTTCATCTCCAAGCATATTTTAGTATGAATATCATGTTGAACGGTTCGGGTCGATAGTTTGGACTTTAAAAATAGAGATATATAACATGAGGTATGGATGAAGTATGAGGAGATGAGGCATTAGAATCCTCCTCTAAAACTTTATTTTAAATTCCGAAATTAAATAGTTTATTCATAATTTTATAATATCATATTTATCCTTCTAAATTAAAAAAAATAATAATTATCTAATTTTATTACATTTTCAATTACTTTATTTTGAATTTATAAAATTTCCATTTTATTCTTGATTAAAAAAATATGTTTCTTATCAAATAGATATATTCAGTATTCTAGTTCACTAATTTGTGATGATAAATAATCAGTCAATTAGAAGACTGATGAGTAAAACTACATATTTTTATTTTATTTTTAATTAAAGAGTGAAATTGGAATTTTATAAATTTAAATGAGTTTTATTAAAAAGGACAATAAATAAAATAAACTAACGAGTTTTCAAATTTATAAAAATAATTATGATATTGGGAATTAGGAAATATTTTTGAGGGTACACGTGAAATATTCTCCAAGGACCAAATATAAACCGCAGAAATAAATTGGATTTAAATACTATTTGGTGTCCGGAGTCCAGACTCCGGAAGCTTCTTTGACTATAAAAGGTGAGCGGTCTTACTTTAGAAGTTAGAACCATCTTCTAGTCTCTTCTAGCCTAGGTTCGTCCGATACGAGAACGAGAGAGAGAGCACAATTCCATCGGGGTAAACCGGCCGGGTCTCTAATCCGAAGGTATGCATATTTGTTTGCTAAATTGATTTAACTTAATATCCCTTGTTTCAATTGCTCCTCTTTTTTGTCTCTCGATTTGGAGGAAATATGGTCCGTTCATATCGTGTTAAATTTTATCAATTTTATGATTACATACGGGAATATTAAGAATTATAGGGCACTTGTAGATGTGTTTCTGGAGATTGTTTATCATTTGCAAGAATTTTGTAGGGGTAGTTAACCGAGTATTATCTTGAAAATCCTTACATATGACATACAGAACAATTAATACTATAGTTTGCTAGCTTGCCCCTTTTCAATTTCATGAAGTAATTGGTGCAGCAGACACTGTTTGTAAGGTTAAATTTAGCATGTTAACTGGTATTATTCCTGTCCCACTTTTGATTTTGTTAGATGTCGCGCTCTAGAAGAACATCAAGATCCATATCAAGATCATACTCCCATTCACCCTCGAGGTATAGCAGGTCAACTTCCAGGAGTCGCTCGAGGTAATTTTGTTTTTTTTTCTCCATATTTTTCTTTATAGGGTTTTTGTGTTTGTTTGTATGGCCTTGCTGACAGCACTTTTTATTTCTTAAAAGGATCAGAGAATCAGTTGATGTGGAAAATCCTGGAAATACCTTGTATGTGACTGGTTTGTCATCCCGAACCACAGAGGAGAAACTTGCGAAGCATTTTTCAACTGAAGGGAAGGTATAGTTCACCTCTAAAGAAACAACATTTATAGACTATGGTTTTTTTTCTTTTTTTATTATTCTTATTGGTGCCTACCAAAGCTGTTAAAAATCAGTGTGTATAAAAGCTGAGTGAAATGCGTTGAGGACTTGAAGCCATTTGGAATAGTCTTTTCTTTTGGAGGCTTGAATCTTTATTTATAGATCCCTAATCTTTCATCCAAATGAAGTACAAAGCTGCTGCTTTAAGAATCTATAACATATCTGATATTTGTTTATCTTATGTCAGTTTGTGCCAGATCAAGTAGATTTTGACACTCTGGCCATGTAAGAATATATTACAATTTTTTTATTGCTTCACAAATAAAAATAACACTCAGGTATTGAATAATCTGAGTACCTGACATCTGGAAAGTGAAAGAGATGTTAATTGTGTTGGTTTATGTGCTCTAAGTGAAAGAAATATTGAAATAACAGGTGATGGATGCCCAGCTGGTGTTTGATCCTCGAACAAGGGAATCCCGTGGTTTTGGATTTGTGACAATGAGCTCTGTTCGAGATGCTGACTATTGTCTCAAGTATCTTGACAGATCCGTTTTGGATGGACGTGTTATAACTGTTGAGAAGGTAGTCTCACAGAAGTCCTTCATTACTCAACTTTGGATATTACTGTTTTATTATTCTTTTATTTGCCTGTCTGTACTGCTAAACTTGTTTATATTACCTGAGGATTTAAGAAATTATTATTCACCCTTGAAGCTCTTTTCCAGAAGCAGGATAGATGCCTGTAGATGCTCTTCACAAAAAGCACACAATCAAACAACTATTCAACTCAACATAAAGGGTGTTTATTCATTCATTTATTTATTTATGTGCAGAATTTATTTGCTATCCTTTGTTATTTACTGATCTTCATTTCTGTTCCTGATTTCCTCATAGCTCACAACTACGGTATTAATTGTGCAGTCCAAGAGGAGCAGAGCCAGAACTCCCACTCCTGGGAAGTATGCCGGGTCAAGATCTGTACGGGGCAAGTTATTAGTCCTATATGATACCTCTTTCTTGGTCACTTCAATCTGCGAGAATATCTAATTTCACCCTGTTTTGTTTTGTTTTGTTTTGTGGATTGTGTACCAGGACGCAATGATTCATGGAACGACTCCCATTATGACAGGGAGAGATCATATTCTCCTTACTTCAGGAGGTCCTACTCACGCTCCCCCTCTCCGTATGATAGACGGCGGTTGTACTCTAGTTATAGTAGGCGCCGTTATTCCCGATCACCATCGCCATACTATGGAGGCTATAGGCACTGTTATTCCCGATCACCCTCTCCATACTACCGTGGCTATAGACACCGTTATTCCCGATCACCCTCTCCATACTACAGTGGCTATAGACGCCATTATTCCCGCTCACTATCTCCATACTACTACCGGTACGATAGATCTCGCTCTCCAGTGAGGCGGTACAGGCAATCTTACTCGAGGGAAAGATCTTACTCAAGTGAGTATGACCACTCACCTTCTCCTTACTACCGCCGTTGGAGGTATTACCGTTCTCCCTCTAGATCCTACAGTCCACCGGCATATAGAAGAGGCTACAGGAGGAGTTATTCTTGGAGTATCTCTCCAAGCAGCAGCTTGAGCCGGAGCTATTCTTCCAAGGTGCGGAAGTCAAAAAGGAGCTACTCCCCAAGTTCTTCTCTAGAGGCGAGCTCAACTCCATCTTCACAATATTCACGTGAAAGCTATTCCCATAGTCGCAGTGCTGGTTCCCGTTCTCCGTCTGCTTCCAGGCCTTGATCTCCTGTCTATACTTAAAAAATAGTGTTATTATCCTAACCGTAGCACGTACTGTTGGCAATGTCGTAGCCTTTGATTGGTAGTTGGTCTATGCAGTTCTAAAGTTATTGTCATCTCTTTAAGAGTATTACAAGGCTTAAACCTTTTATAGCTTTTCGCTTTTGATGGAATTCGTATTTTGAAGAACTGCCATGTGCTTTGATTGGTTATAAAACTGAGTACTTATTAAGTGGCTATATCCTCTGGCATTTAAGTCAATGTTTGTTTTGAATTTGTTAGGAAAGCGCTTCAATTTTCTTTGTTATTGCACAATGGTTTCAATTGGGATTCCTTTTGATTGTGTGAGTTCAAAACTGCTACCATAAAACGGACAAGAATTTTCAGCTAAGTGTTTAAATTATTTACAAATGACATACCTAGTGGAGCCTAACATTATCTGCCGGGCCTATCCAATTTTGTGAGTTTCACCGGAGTAAAAATTGGGCCGCTTGGAAGTTGGAAGCAGGCTAGAGGATTTCATTATTTTTCTGGCAGGTGGAATTATCCTACCCTCACCCCTTGTTTGGATGGAGAGTAGAGGAAGAGAGGGAATGGAAAGAAAATAATTTTTTTTTTGTCGAGTTTGGTTGACAAAATTATATTGGAGATGAAAAATATATGAGGTGAAAGGTTTAACCTTATATCATTATAATCAATAGAATTGGTTTTTCTTCCGATTTGGAGTATAACGGATAGAAAGGAATTTTGTTGCAAATGTTATTTGAAAAATAATACAAATATTCAATTTTATATTTTATATAATTCTCATATAAATTTTTTTTGTCACAAACTTACAACAATTACCGAATTTCTCATTAATCTTCTAAATTTTAATCAACAAAATAAGAAATATGAAAGAAAGAAAAATTAAATTTATTTTTTCTCATTAATCATTTTAAACATAAAAAAATTAAATATGTTAATTTTTTTCTTTCTATTCCACTACATTCTTTTTTATTCTTCACCTCTCTTTTCTTCCTCTACTCTCCATCCAAATAAGGTGTCAGAAAGAGCACACCGCTTCCAAATCTATCGATAAAAAAAAAATACGTGAACAAGCACATACGAATTTTAATTTTGTATGAGTAAATTTATGAGGTGTAAATATATGTTGAATTTGCTAGTAAGTTTGATGAGGATAAAGAGTTTGTCCTAAGTTGATTAAAAATATGCAAAAACGCATAGAGATGCACTTGAAATCTATTCTAGCAGAATTTCATGATTTTTTTTTTTTTTTTTTACTTTACACTGATAAATTTACGTACATGTATAAGACATGGTAAGAAAGTAAACTATAAAGTTTTGTGGTTTTAAGATCATAATGCAATTTAAATACATTGTAGAAGAATTTTAGACGTAATATATATTGTTGTACTTGCTTGATTTAGAGACGAATTAGGATTTATATGTCAGTTTCGAAGATGTTGTGGCCTAAATTGTTTGAAAACATTAACAGATCATTCAAACGCCCTATAAATGCATTTTCACATCATTTAGTGCTTAATTTTATCTCATCTGTTTGATTTAGCACTGATAGATCTACGTACAGGTTAAATGACATATGTTAGAATTTATCTGTCAGTTTTGATGATTTTTTTTTATCATTAATGTGGTCTAAATTAATTAAAAACATCAGATAGACACTCGCAATACACTTTTAAGTATGTTTTACAAAAAAAAAATTATACATGATATATATCGTATGTTGCATCTGTTTTATAAACTTTAAACATATATGCAGAAGAGGAGTTAAGATTTTATCTGTCGGTTTTGATAATTTTCTAAAATAATTATTTAAAAAGAGCAAAATCTGTCGTATAAATATTTTCTACAGGTATGGGGAAGCTTTACCTCTCTTCTATAGAGGGTGGATTCGGTACAGGATACATGGGAAGCCTCTTACAGACGATACTGTCAAGTAACCGGGCAGCGGAGGAACACATGGACTTCGTTATTTATGTCAATTATTTGGTCCTTGTGGTGGCAACACAATGAGGTTATCTTTCGTGGTATAAAGCTACCACCAAGAGCAAGGGAGGATGAAGGTCTATGATACTTGTTCTGTGGAAAGGTACCGGGTTTTTACAAGGGCAATTGTTGATGTAATATAGCTGAAATTTTGTAATTGAGTAGATTAATTGATATTGTAAACAAATTTATCAATACAATCTTGGTAGTTCCTACCAAGTGCTAAAAAAAAAAAATTGTCGCGGCACTGTAGTTTTTTTAACATTTTGTGCAGCTTCTATATTTGTTGATATTTTTTGAAGGGAAAATTTGTTATGTGCCACTCAAAAACTTCAAATTTGTCAAAATGCCACTCAAAAACTGATATTTGTCAAAATGCTATTGAAACTCAATCTCTATTTTTTTTTTTGCCATTATCCCTATTTTGACTCAATTTATAAATTCTAATATTTCAAAATGACCAAACTGCCCCTGTCAGATTTTTTTTTTTTTTTCGAATTTCTCAAATTTTTCGAAATTCAAATTTTTTTGGAAAATCAAATTTTTCGAATTTCAAATTTTTATCAAAAAACAATTTTTTTCGAATTTCAAATTTTTCCAAACTTCAAAATTTTCCAATTTTTTCTTGGCAGCCCCCAGCTCGGACTCCCCAAAAAAATTTGATTTTCAAATTTTCAAAATTTGATTTTCAAAATTTGATTTCAAAATTTGATTTTCCAAAAAAAATTGAAATTCGAAAAAATTTGAAATTTGAAATTCGAAAAAAATTGAAAATTGAAATTTTTTCAAATTTCAAATTTTTTCGAATTTCAATTTTTTCAAATTTCAAATTTTTTCAAATTTCAATTTTTTCAAATTTCAAATTTTTTCGAATTTCAATTTTTTATGGAAAATCTAATTTTGAAATAAAATTTTCGAAAATCAAATTTATAGATGAAATTTGAAAATCAAATTTTTTTGGAGAGTCGGAGCTGGGGGCTGCCACGAAAAAATTTGAAAATTTGGAAATTTTGAAGTTTGGAAAAATTTGATATTCGAAAAATTTGACTTTCCAAAAAAATTTGAAATTCGGAAAAAAAAAAATCTGACAGGGGCAGTTTGGTCATTTTGAAATATTAGAATTTATAAATTGAGTCAAAATAGGGATAATGGCAAAAAAAAATAGAGATTGAGTTTTAATGGCATTTTGACAAATATCATTTTTTGAGTGGCATTTTGACAAATTTGAAGTTTTTGAGTGGCACATAACAAATTTTCCCTTTTTTGAAAAGCACCATGGACAGTTATCCTCGAGTAGCTCTTGGCAATTTGGCCGGAATTTTTTATTTATAGGAATTTATGAAAAAATAATATACGAAAATGGATGGATAGTGTTGAGAAATAATATAACCTCAGAAGATTTATCATTGGTTGTAAATAGGCAACAAATAGGCTAGCATGCAAAATACAGTTGTATAGTTCTAATTGGTACCTAGCCTATATTCAGGATGTAATTAGGCAAGAGATCAATCAATCTCTTATTAAGGAAAACAGCCAACGGCTAATAGCATAGAATAGGCTATAAGAATACATGTATAGAGAACTTGTAAATCAGAATTCTCAATAGAAATTCAAATTACATTAGATAGTTTAAATCGAATGACTGATTCGGCAAATTTTTTATAAATAAAGTGGAAATTGAGATATTTTTTTGTGGCAGAATATACGAGTTGATTTGGTACACTAAAGAAATCGAATAATTAATAATAATTTGATTTCATTTCTAAGAAAACCGAATCAATGATTCGTTATGATTTGGTTTCTTATATGATATTGAAATTCTTAAGAGCATCTCCAATTCTTATTGTTTTCTGGTTTGCAATCTAATGTGGCTATTATTTTTTGGTTTGCTGGGTTATGAGATAGTTTGTAAATTAGCAAATTTTCTTTAAAAGCAAATATTTGCTTATTACCAGTATGACAAATTAATTGGCTCAGATTCTTTATGAGTCTTTTTAATTACAATTACTGTGATGGAGTGGTAAAAATTATGGGTTTTTTAAATTGTTAAATTTAGTGACGTGATCAATTTTAATTGCTAAGTGTTTATTGGAATTTAGATGCTTTTCATTTTCCTTTATTATTAAAAAATTGGCAATGGCTGTCTGTACCTCTCTAGAGCCATACCTCATTACCTTGTCACCAGACTAGACCTAGATTAGACTCGATCGTTGTTTTGATCTGTCCGTAGTAGGCTCTACTTTACAGCATGCACGTGAATGCATTGCATGGATGAAACAGGAAACAAACAAAACACCATTCTTTTAAATTTCTAGCCGAGACATTCTCGACAGCAAGTCCAACGCAAAGTTCGGCGCATGATGTCCAAAATTCATCAGTGCATTATGTCCAAAATTTATTATATGTACTGGTAAAATATATACTTGGGGAATTAGTTGTTTTGAGATTGCACATGATGCTGTACTGACTACTGAGTGAGTATGCATAGTGTCCAATATAATAGATGTTCTGAATCTTTTAGGAAATTTTGGAATGTGTTAAGAGTAAAATTAGGCTACATGTTCTTACGTTTCTCAAACTATTTTGTGAACTCAATTTTAAAATTTATTGAATCGATTTCAAATGACAAATTCAAACTGTTAAAATCCATCGAACATCATTCAATTTTACTACTGAGTACTCAGCGATTTCAAATGACAAATTCAAACTGTTGAAATGATGCCAGCAGTAGAACGTGCAGTATGTGTATAGTATTGTTTTTTTTTTTTTTTGAAAATGCTGATAGAAGATATTAGAAGTTACAACAGTTCGGTATGTGTATAATATGAGACTGAAAAATGTGATGTTATGTTTGAATTTTTTTGATGTTATGGATACAAATTTCGGACGTATGAGTATGGCTGTTAAACATTTTGAGAAAAATTAAAGATGCCAATCAGATATTTGAAAAATCGTGATTGGTAATAACTAATAAGTAATAAGAGAAGAATTCAGAAGGAAACAAAAAACGTGACCCATAATTAATCTGTGGGCTGAGACTTGAGAGGCTGAGAGATCATGATGGCAGATTTGAAAAGATGGTTTGGATTTTCAGGCCAGGTGAATTTAATTTATTTGTTTTGAATGACAAGCCAGACGTACTTGTCGCCCGTACGCGCGTGATACCCAGTAACCCAAACGATTATCATCATCAGGACTACTAATATCACGTTAAAAAAATTCGGACTCAATCCTCATTTGTCCAGAGCAAATCTGAACCGTTCATTCAATAGATCTGAGTCACTCATCAAAACGCATCTCAATCTCAGTCTTTAAAAAATAATTTTGATTTTATGTATCTATTTTATGTTGTCTAGCGTGTACAAATCAAAATTTAACTTAAAACATACTCACCACATGAAAATATATATAAAAATTGTTTCATTCAAAACAAACAGAAGACGCGTTTTCTTTCTGGGTGCGTATCCTCTGAGATATCTCAATTTTTGCGTGACCGACGTGTCCGGTGTCTATTCGGGAGAACGTTGGGGGCATTATTATTTTAGCTTTGAGATTCGTGCAGAACGTATTTTAACGATTGAGATATTCGAAAAAGTCACGCAAAGTTTGAGATGTCTCAGAGGAAGCGAATTCTTTCTTTCTGACGCGTTTCTCCTTCCCGACGCAACGCGTTTCAATTTTTTTTGAAATAAGAAAGTCTCACCATTCTCTCTTTCTTTCCGTTTATTCCTTTCTCCCCTTTTGTTTTAGGGTTTCTCCGATTTCCCACCTCCTCTCCTCCGATCGGAGATTGATCGCTCGGTTGCTTGCGCGCTCGCTCGCATCGATCGATTGGTGCCATAGCATGGGGAGGAAGAGGAACAACGATAACTAGACTCACCTAGATGAGGCCGACCGTACGTTCTACTCAACGTTTAGGGGAGCCGCCGACGCTCTATCCCAGCTCTACACCTAATCGATGATGCAGCAAAAGCTCCTCTTGTTATTGACTAATACATGATGAAGAAATCAAATAAAAAAATAGTCACATCTAAAAAATGTGATTAAAACAATATTTCAATCCCATTGCAACACATGGACACTTAACCGGTCAATTTCATAGATATACACACCATATAGAGAATAGTACCAATTCACATTAGAATTAGGAAAACCACTATGTGTTCTTCTGAGTTGACAAAGTACTCTATGTATCATCAAAAATCATTTAATTCATTTTATTCCCCGTTGCAAAGTACGGGTACTTAACTAGTCTAATTAAATCACTGATGAGAATTTGGGATATGGCTGTCAAGCTACAAATTAATTAAAATAGATCATTAGATCAGGTACATATATATGTCTCGTAAAATTGCAAGGCAAACGCCATGAGCTAGCTATTACATTTTGTATCTGCTATTTTTTTCCTATGTAAACACATCACTCGTAAGGTACAATAATTTTAACAATTTGAATTCGTCGTTTGAAGTCAATCCAATAGATTTTAAAATTGAGTTCACAAAAAAGCTTGGTGAACTTAGGAGCACCCTACTTCTACTCTATTAATTATATTGAACAGTATAGGTTGCACCGACTTATGTTCCAAGTTCCAACCATTCGCCAGTTCAACTATTCTGCATGGTACAATTTAGAATGGCTAATAACATAGGTGCAGTTGTTCAAGATTCTAATCCGGGCACATACGTCAAAACATGATGCATAAATTCTATCATCTTTTCTCGGGATATGAAGTACATTTAGCATGAACATTGATCCCTAATTAAAGAGCATAATAAGATTAATTTCAAAGTTCATTGAATCAACTATAAATGAATAATACAATAAAGAAATATAATGTTTATTTTGATTTACATTATTTATTAGTATAATTAATTAGATCGATGGTTGTTAAAGTTTTTAATTAATTGGATTTGTACACTGATCGATGAGCTGTTACACTAATGGTTGTGTTCACTGGGCCTTGAATAATTTAAATTAGACAAGTCAAAGTTAAAATTATAAATTGGACCCAAGCCTTTTCATGTTTTTTATGATGGGGAAGTCTCAGAGTTCCGAAATTTTTATTAATATACAAAAAAAATAATAAATTTAACAATCTATACAATTTATTTATGAAATTCACAATCTATCCAAACCGATGACACAGTCATGGGTTTCAGAAGCTAGAACTGATGACACTGTCATCGGTTTAAGCCATGCACGATTTTTAATGCGTTCTGCACACTTTTTGAAACAACGAACGACTCAGATTAAAAATACTGTTTGTAATGATTAAAGACAAAGCGACTTTCTGCGCAAATTTTTGTTAAAGTTTTATTGTTTCAAAAATAGAAAGACAATAATATTTTATGTATTTACTTAGAAGTGATTTTTGAACCGGGATCAATAATTCAGGTTCAAAACATTTTTTTTTTTCTAATAACACATAAATAAATATTTTAATTTTTCTTACAGCTATGAAAAATCCGATCTGAAAAATATTGATTCGGGTTATTTGTTTATGCCTTTCTAATAAATCAAATTATATGGTATTCTATCTAATTTAAAAAAATATATAAAAATATTCTTATATTTTAATAAAAATAAATAAATAAATAAATTATAACATTTTCTAATTAAATAAAAAAACAATTATTTTAAATTAAATTTGGATTAAAATATTATAATTTATTATTATTTTAATATGTAATCATTACAAAATTGAGTCGTTCGTTGAATCTGTAATCATTACCAACAGGGTTTTAATCTGAATTGTTCGTTCTTTCAAAAAGCGTGCAGAAAGCATCAAAAATCGTGTTTGGCTTAAACCGATCACATTGTCATCGATTCTAGCTTTCTGAAACTGATGACATTGTCATCGGTTCTAGCTTCTGAAACCGATGGCATTGTCATCGGTTTGGATAGATTGTGAATTTTATAAAAAAATTGTATAGATTGTTTAATTTATTATTTATTTTGTATATTAATAAAAATTTCGGCTCAGAGTTACTTATATCTTGTCAATTTAAATGACTTTTTATGAATATTATTGTAACAGTCCATTACTCAAGCTCCTAATTAATAAGTTAAAATAATCTTTGGTCATATAAAAATTTACCCAAATTAATAATCAGCATATCATCTAGTAACATATACTTTATTTGAGAGATTACAGGTTTAAAAACCAGATGAATTTTCTTTTTATAGAAATTAAATAATTTTGTGATTTGACCTCCAACCATTACTTAAAAGAAAAGAACCTAAATAATTACTGTACTAGAAAGCCACCTGTTAGTGCTGATCTATGATGATCGATGCTTCTTTCGAGTTATGTTTGATTGCTATTTGAAATTTGTCAAATCATAATTAAAACGTAAAAGATAAAAAGAAGTTACGAAAGCAAGGTTTTTTTTTTTTTTTTTTTTGAGAGAGCTTGATAGTGACTACGAAAATATGAGTTAAACCAAATATTTTGGTTAATTAACTTTACATTTGAAGCTAACTTTTAGAGGCATACATACATTTGGAAATAAATCTGCTGTTATTTCTAGGGAATAACGAGAATCTGTTATTCTGATCTCAAGCTGTTCAATTTTTTTCATACGCAAATCTCAAAGAAGAATTCATGCACCTCAATGAAGACCAATGGTTGAGAATAACAACATATTTATTTCCATAGATTCAGTCTCCTCGGTATTTGATAATTTAAATAATAAACTCTTATCAAACAAAAAATAACTTAAATCACGTTAGTTTTTATTTTATTCCTTAATTTAAATTTAAAATAAACAACTAATAAGCATAGCTTTGAAGACTTAGTAGTAGATAGGGACGTCGCCGTTATCCGGAAAAGGCATATCTAGGCATATGCCTTTTATATTAATTAATTAGCTTCAATAAATTTCGCTTGATTAGTTGATTATAAGCGTTAAACAAACAAATAAATAATTACACAATTTGCACACAAGGCTGAAGCATCTGCGCTCTACCTGAGCCAAGCCAAGAAGCACCCTGCCAAGGAATCTAATATAAATTAGCGATAGTGGTCCTTGCGCATCACATACCTCACAATATATAGATCTCGGTTTTTCTGTACAATTTTCAGGTGTGGCTTTCCAATTTTCAACTTGGCTGTGTCAAATGTCAAGCCCTTTTTTTTTTTTTTGGAATAATTGGTGATTAGGAGTTAAACTATCTAACATCTTTTAATATTTAGAAGAAATTTCTGACCGGATTCTGAATTTGCAACTTTCCATACGTAAAATATTGTTTTTTGCTACTAGACTAGAGATTATTTCTCATTTATTTAATATGACAATTGTGTGAAGTTTAGCGCCATGTCATTGTATACGTAGTTTGTCAAGAATACTATTTAAGAGACGCATGGAGATGGAAACGATTTAAAAAAAAAAATCCAATTCTTCCATAAAAATACCATAATATATACTCAATATCTTCACGAGAATTTAAAATTCTTTCTTCTATACTCTTTTAATTATTTAAATCTTTTTTTTATTTTAATTACTTTAAAATTTGAATTGATCAATATATCCTTTAGTTTTAAATATAATTATTAGAATTATTATGTAGTTCTAATTATCTTCTTTGTTTCCTTCTCTCTACTTCACGTCTAATTATCTTTCGTCGATTGGAGATCAATTAGAGCACCCCTTTACGAAACTACGCCTGATCTATCTTCTGCCCTTTAGCTTTCAATACATAGAGGTAAGACTCAACAATATATATATATACAGAGAGAGAGAGAAAGAGAGGAGGGTTCAAATACACCCAAATTTTTATGTTCTCATTTGCTTCTATTTTTTTTTATCTCTTTTATCTTTATTTTTAAAATCCGAATAGTCGATCCGAACCGTTCAACATGATCATTATAATAAAATATGCCTGGAGACCAAATTTTATATTTTTTGGAATTTTTTTACTATTTTTTAAGATAGATACAAAATCATTGTTTTAAGGAGATTTTGGACCATCCGATAAAGTGATTTTGTACCTATCTTAAAAAATAGTAAAAAATTTTCAAAAAATATAAAATTTGGTCTCCGAGCATATTTTATTATGATGATCACGTTGAACGGTTCGGATCGACTATTTGGACTTTGAAAATGAAGATAAAAGAGATAAAAAAAATGAAAGCAAATGGGAGTATGAAATTTTGGGTGTATTGGAACCCTCCTCACACACACACACACACACACACATATATCAACTTAAAACTTCATTACTAATATATTAAGTAGCTTACAAAACATAAAGACCAAAAAAGGACTCGTGTAAAATTGAGTTTAATTAAGATGAATGGTTACGAGGAGGTAATAAAATTTGTTTGGAGGTTGGGGCTATATATATCGATCGGTTGAACGATATTTATAAAATTTGCTTGGTGGCCGGTGACTTTGAGGATGAGTTTAGTTTCGTCAATTTTAAGATATATTGGGTCGAATCTCTGTTTTTTTTTAGGTTAATATATATGACAATTTCTAATTGAAATTTGAAATATAATAATTCAAACTGTATTTTTTCTTCAATGGATTCTGATTTATGAAATCACATCTCTTCCAGCACCACCATACGAATTGGGTCAACAATCAATATGCATGTCTCACTAGATAAATTCCACGAGTTTGACATGATCTATTTTGTTTGAGCAACAAAAAAAAGAAGAAGTTTGTATTCAGTGAAGGAGAAGGAGAGAAAGGAAGGAGAAGGGCATATTTGTTAATTTTATCCTCAAATAGCTACATAAAAAGTTAAATAAATCAAAAGGTATAGAAGAAAGAATTTTTAATTTTAATGAGTATATTCGATATTATGATGTTTTTATGGCAAAATTAGCTATTTTGAAAGTTTGTATGGGCATATCGGAAGTTTTTCCTAAAAAAGATTAGATAAATCAAAACATGATAAAATAGAATATGCGCAACGAAATCATATATTTTTTTTTTATTTATGTACTACTATTCTATAATAAATTAATTACTCAAAATTTATCACGACATTTGGAAAGATTTGTACTGCTTAATATAGTAAGAAGATCTCCAAATAATACTTTTATATAAGTGAGACTTAGATGCTTTGAATAGCATAAGGCTTATGTGCTACGGCTTTAAAAATCTATTGTATTAAATTTCAAACTCCGATTTAATTAGCTCAGTAAATTAGTTATATAATGAACTTATAAAATACTATTTTTTACTATTTTTGAATCTTTTTACTATTTTTTATGATTGATGAAAGATGACAAAAAATGGACTAAAACATTGGCAATATTTTTTTATTTTTAAGCCATTTTTTTTCCATGTTTCATAAATTATAAAAAAATGGTAAAAAAATTCCAAAAAGAGTAAAAATTGGCATTCTACAAGTTCATTATATAACCAATTTACTGAGATACTAAGATCAAAGTTTGAAATTTATACGATAGATTTTTTAGACCGGAGCACAAAAGATCTTATACTATCCATAGTTGAATTATTCTTTCGACAACTCTCAATTTTTTTTTAATTTAATAAAATTTATAAATAATGCACCATTTATCGCATATAATTAGGGGTGGCAACGAGCTGGCTTGCTACAAATTTGGTCCAGCTTGTAATCGGCTCGTTTAGCATCGAGTGAACTGGACCGAGCTGAAATCTCAAATTGTAATCGTGACGAGCCAGCTCGCAATCTGGACCAAGCTAACGAGCTGTATCTAGCTGGGCCTATAATAAGAACAACTTCTACAAACTTATTAGTCCGAGCTAGACTGAGCTAGACAACATAAAATGCACAAAGATTCATATAAATTCACAAATTCATACCTAGCCGAGCTAGCTTACGAGCGAGCAAGACCTCAAATTGAACTCGTTTAATCTAGACCAAGCCGCTAACGTGCTAGCTCGTTAACAAACCATGCGAGTCAGATGCGAGTCACGATCACGAACTATGAGCTTCATTGTCACCCCTACATATAATTCGTGAAATTTACAAACTGCTTTTCGTTTATTATATATATACAAGTAAGAATTTGAATATTTTGATAAATATTTCGTACATGAAATAACGAAGTATTTCCAAATTATATTTGATGAATTATAAATTTTAGATCTTACCGATTATTCCTTAATTAATTATTACAGATATCTTTGTTACGTACTGTGCTGCTCAGTTGTTCTTGATATGCATGTTTGCTGCACCAACGAGTGCCACATAAAAGCAAGATTCTAGGTTGATATATAGTTGTCATAGGTGGCCGTGACAAGTGCTTTTTTTGAACTCTTTTTTAATCTTCCTAGGGTTCATGCCTCATGCCTCACGCAGGACCAAAACCCTTTTTGAGTTGCTAGTTGCTAGTTGCTAGTTGCTACAGGTACAGGTCCCTGGTCAATGCTTTTCAGGGCTCCCCAATCAAGATTTGTTTTTCCTGTCTTGCTATTATAATAAAAGAAGACTGAAAGAGTGTGTATGGTTTTATCCAGAGAAATAATTCACCATGGTATGTATGGATAAGGGATGGACCGTGGTGTATAACACCAGAAAAAAAGAATTCAAGAATATGATCGGACAATTTTAGATTGGATTCTATACAATTAGTTGTCATGAAGGTGAAGTTGTGAAATTGGATCTACTAAAATCTAGATTGGATTTACAATTGCATCAATGTTAATTCAGATCTACCTGCAAATTGTGAGAACCAAGCTAGATATGAGTTTTGGTGCAATTGATTCTGCCTCAGTAGTTCAATTTCATTCAAATAAATTAGCATTAATTTGAGACCGTAGTACGTTGCAAGACAAAGTAAACAACAAGGGTTTTCAATGTTAATAAGGTAGATAAGGCATGTCTTGTGCCTAAAAAATGTTGATTATTTCGGCGTGTTTTATTAACTTCAAATCGTTTAATTTTAGGGAGCTTCCAGCATATATTAATCTATTGATATCATAATTAATATAGTTAAAAAAAGAAGTGAAATTGTCAATTGTATTATAATATATTTAGATATAAATGACATGTTTCCAATTAGGGGTAATTTGAAATTCGATTGTAATCTTCTATCATTGCAATTGAAAGATTAAATCTCTACCGTAATAAATTTTAAATTATTTAACAAAAGACAAAAATACTTCAAAATAATCTTTAACCATGTTAGAGCTCGCGGTCATAGATAAAATTTATTTTCCAACATCTTCCTCCTCTAAAAAGATTAATTGAATCAATGACTTAAACTATCAAATGATATGTAAAATATGAGAAGTAAGATAGAGTAAACAATTTAATCATCATTAACTTTACTTCATAATCAAACATGACCCAAATTATTAGATGATTTGAATGATTTAATAAATTTTAATTCCAACTAGATTAGCGTGATATATAAGAAACAATAAACAGTAGTATAATTTAAATAATATCTTTCCAAATATTAAATTAATGTATACATAATTAGATTTATACTAAATTTGGCCTTACAATCCATATATATTTGGCTTCTTGGAGTCCTTAATTTATTACTTGACAGTGCAACAGTGAGTAGTAATTCGCCAGACACGTTTTAAATTATGCTTGGAAGATTTTAGTTTGCTGAGACAATGAGCAAAACTGCGAAAGATAAACATATAATCAGATTCCATTCCCTTCAACTTCAAGCTCTGTCCTCTGTGCCATGACTGTGTGAGGGCCCCACCCGTCCCCGACACATATTCTCTGGTACACCAATCTGCGTTTGATAAGAGAATAATTGCTGGGGTCTCATCCTCTACAATTGTCTTATATATATTGAAATCCATATATGATAATCCTTTGGAATTTGGATGCATGATTGGAATTGGATCTCATCTCATGGAGAAGCATGCGAACAAGCCAACTAATGATGGCCAAAATGAGAATACGAGATGTGCATGTGTTCCCAAAAAATTTCTCAGTTTTGCAAGAAAATTAAGAAGACTGTAATTTTAATGTCAAGTAGAAATTTATTTGAGAACAATTAGCTAATCTTCTTTGCTGATTAGGTGGTGTTATATACTTATATTGCAATTTCTCACCTTAAACATGTGACAATTCATAAACCAAGTACTTTTTTTTTTTTTTGAAAGGTTGGAAGCAACCAAGTACTTGTTTAAATTTGATAAACCTGACCAACTAAATGTCTATAAATACAAAATATTGTTAAGCGATATTTTTTTTTTGTCTAATCAGCGTATAATTCCAGATCATATGAAGAAGTCACTTTTAAAAATAAAATAAAAAAAAGAAGTTAGTTGGCGATTAATATATAAAGAAGTCATTATCATAAATCACTTCTTCTTTTGTTTCCTTTCTAATCTCTGAGGTTTATTGCATTGTTTGCTGATTTACATACGGACTTGTTAAATGCCCTTATCAAGTACAGTGTTTTTTTTTTTTTTTTTGAGAGAAAAATTGGGAGAAGTACAGTGTTAATTGTTGCCTCTACCAAGCATTCTAAAAAACAAAAAAAAGGGTTCTTTCAAAGAAGAGAAAAGAAGGAATAATCTTTTTCTATGTTCAGTTTAAATTTTTGTTACCTTGAGATTTATAGATCAGTCGACGTTCATTTTTCATGAGTTAAGGAGATCCACCGACATGATGCTAGTGAATAATGATGTTTTTAATTTTTTATTTACAATTAATAATAATAAAATGACACAATTATATTCAAGGGTGGAGGCATAATTTTGACTAATGGAGTCAAAAATATAAAATGTTATATGTTTCCAAATTGTACACATTTTAATAGTATATTTTTTTTTCTTGAAAAATTAATAGGAGTCAACTATATAAATTTTCAGAGAATAAATTATTAGATACTCTTAACATTTAACTATAAAATATACAAAAATAACATATGTAATAATTAGTTTTTGAAAATAAATGAGGGTCAATTGGCCCCATTTGATACATGTGTCTCCACCCCTGATTATATTGATCATTTAGTGTTGAAGCAGATATTTTTGCATATATAGTTATCGACCAATTAGAAAATTTTGGCTGTTTACATAGATTAATTGTAGAGTTGTGGAATGATTCTTGAAGCCCTATTATAAAATAATCCCCAGGTTGGTGCAACATCACTGTGCTTCATTCCCTTCCGATCTTCCCCATTCATTCTTTCTCTACTGTTCAAACTGTGAAGAAGAGTGTGTCTGATTAAACTCTAAAGAAAGAAGCAAAAGAATAAACAAAAAATAAAATAAAAATAAAGAAATAATGGAGCTTGATGAAGCATCCTTCCTAAACGAGCTTATGGCAATGAGGAAAGAGACATGGGATAGTTACCCAACAGGAATGAGCGAGCTCCTATTCTCCATTAATGGAGAAGAAGAGAGAATAGATTCTTTCCAAGAGAGCAATAACTTTCAAGGGCTTGTTCTCTCAGAGGCGGAGGCCATGAATTTTGACTGCCTGAGTGAGGTTTGTTGCCCCTATCAAAGCGGCGTCTCGGCAGATAATAGATCAGTGATTTGTGATGGCCTAGATGCAAGAGCACAGATGGAGAATTCTTTGATTTTTCACAGTACGAGTTCTTCGTCCGGGGAGAAGAAGAGTACTTCACATGCAAAGAAGGGACAAGGGCTTCCATCAAAGAATCTCATGGCAGAGAGGAGGAGAAGGAAGCGACTTAATGATCGTCTTTCCATGCTCAGATCCATTGTGCCTAAGATCAGCAAGGTAATTAAACTTGTAAATGATCTACTTAAATTCACATGTACAAACTACAACTACAAACTACAAACCTTGGTAATTAATTTCATCTCTGGGAAAACAAAGAAATTAAAATAAGATCTCACAATAATATATAGTTGTCCTTAATGGAACAACAAGGGCCTTAGATGAATCTAAATGAATGAATGCACGTAGAGACTAATTAACAGTGGTAATTAATTTAATTGTGTTAATTAGATGGATAGAACATCAATACTGGGAGACACGATTGATTATGTAAAAGAGCTCATGGAGAAGATCAAGAAGCTGCAAGAAGAGATGGGTGCCAGCTCCGACGAAATTGACCTGTTAGGTACATTGAAAGAGAGTCCGAATGAGATGCTTGTAAGGAATTCTACCAAGGTAATATTTAACAAGTACAAATTAAAATAGCTAGCTAGCTACCTCTCCTCTGGTACAGACTTAATTGTGTTGTAGATACAAGCAAGGTATTAATAATTGGCTTTCTTAACTAAATTAAGAAGACCCATTCAGTAGTTTAAGTTATGATTTAGTTATATAAGAAATTTTCCTAAACGTACCAAAAGGCAATTGATTCTCACTTAGAGATTGTAACGTCTACGTATATATATACTAACATATATAGAAAGTTACAAAAGGTTAAAAGGGATTCTAAATGAAGTATAGCCAACAGTTTTGCTACATATACTTATTTTCTTTTGAGCATGACAGATTTATTACTTAGATATTAGACCTTTGAAATTATCTCATGAAAACATTTTATTCATAAAATATTTTCAAGGTATATAATTAATCTGTCAAGAAAGATTATATATAATCTGTTAATTACAGAAAATGTCGCGTTTGATCACTTATTTTCACTGATAAAAAGAGGAATTAATAATTAAAATATACTAATTAATGCATGAGGGAAGCATATTCCTTTCTGATCGAGGTTTCTACTATATATATATATATGATTCCCTTTCATTTCATTTTCTATATATATTTCTGGATAAACAAATTAAATTTAGATGATTAATTGATCAACTTGTGCATGCATGCTCTTGTAAATGGACAATGAATTAATAATGAAATTGTTCAGTTTGATGTGGAGAGGCGTGAAGGCAAGACGAGGATAGAGATATGTTGCGGTGCTAATCCCGGGCTTCTATTGTCAACTGTTAGCACTCTAGAGAGCTTTGGAATGGAGATCCAACAGTGTGTAGTAAGCTGCTTCAGTGATTTTGGCATGCAGGCTTCTTGCCTTCAAGTAAGGGCCATTCAATTATAGTTATCCATTTTGCTAGCTTTCTTTGAACATTCATGTTTCCTTCTTTCTTTCTTGTAGAGACATGCAATAGCTACCTAGCCTTTTTGACCAACACACAGTACGTACTATTATTAATTAGACTAATTAATATTTTATGATAGAATATTATATATATATATATATATATATGTTAATCTTTAATTTCCAAGATGTTACCGTCAGACATTAACATCATTAAGATTGCATTATTTTCACCGACCCCACAAAAGGTAGAGATATAGTAAAAAGTGATAATTAACTATATTATAAATTTAATCAACTAATCATGTATTACATATATATCATCTTCGTCTCTACCTGCCTAAGAGTACAAGTATACGTACTGAACTTTTCTTGTTAGAATTTAAGAAGACATACTTAATTAATTAACAAACTAAATAAGTACTCATTTTATCAAAGAAACGGGACGAAAAATAATTGAAATAACGCCATTTTCTAAAGAACATTTTTATTTGGTGACTATTTAAATTAATTACTGTATGTCTGCATATATGTCACAGGATGAAGAACAGAGACTAGCTTTGAGCTCAGAAGAGATCAAGCAAGCACTCTTCAGGTGTTCAGGCTATGGAGGAAGGCCTCATTAATTAATAAGAGAATTAATGCCACAAGCAAAGTTCCAAGTTTGCTTCAAATTGTTTCTGGGTCTGCTACTTGAAAATTATTGAGGTCATAAAATTTGATATTTTATTTTGAAGCTATCTAGGAATGTTGTTGTTTATGGTTATGGGTCTCTTCTAGAGATCAATATATTCTGTTTATTTCAATTTGGAAAATTATCATTTTCATTGCATCACATCGATCACCGATTGTTCGTTTTCATCGCATAAACAATGTAAAATTATGAGCTGGTTCTTATTTTCTCCAATGTCACACAAATTATTTTCTTCTCTTTTTATATGCTGTTTTTGTGTGTGTGACCTATATAAGGAAACTAAAAAATAAACAATTCTAAGATTAAATAACTCCTCATATTGATGGAACACATTTCATTATATATATGTCGAGTAGAACTAGGGTGTTACTAAGTTCACCAAGCTCTAAAATATATCGAAATTGGTTTCAAACGACGAATCCAAACTGTTAAAATCCTTCTATCTTATGAATGATGCGTCTACATGTGAAAATTTAAAATTTCGAATTAAATTAGTATAAAATTAAGTGGTCAAAATTAGAAGTTTTGTAAATTAATTTTAATGCATTCATTTTTTGAACACCTTAATTTTGACCACTTGACTCTATACAAAATTAATTTAAAATTTTAAAATTTGCACATGTAAACGCATCACTTGTAAGGTAAAAATATTTCAATGGTTTGGATTCATCGTTTGAAACCAATCCGATAATTTTTAGAGTTGAGTTCACAAAAGATTTTGGTGAACTTAGGAGCACCCTAGTTCCACTCATATATGCCCACTATATGCAATGAGATAAAATTGATACTCTATACTGGTTGATGAGCTTCAATATGCTAATTAAGTTAATTCGTTATCAACCATTCTCAATCGGTAGATCAATAATTATTTTCAAATTTAATCGTATAGTTTAAAAATATATATTTTACTATTAAATATTCATCAATGCATGAGGTAATTTTAATTTAATGCATGTATGCAATTATTTTTTTAATGTCGTGATCATCTATTAATTTTTTTTATATACACTGTATTCTATTTGATGATATTTATCTACATTTGAAAATTAAATTCTTTTTGTAACATTCTTTTTATTCCGGAATGAAGTCCAAAAAAATAATTCTAGTAAATCCAATATTTTGTCTCTATGAATTCCAGTAGTCGTCGTTGCAGTAAAGTCATTTTCCAAAATAGAAGTCTATACAAGAAAGACTAATTTTTACAACTCATGAACTTTTCAAACATCTGACAGACTTAGGGCCTGTTGGGCTCTTCTTTGGGCTGGAGAATGGGTTTGAGTTGGAATTTTTTTTTAACTGATTTTTTATTGTTCGCGTGGAAGAAAAAAAATCCGAACAAGCCCTTAAAGTTTTGGTCTTTAATATACTCAAAAAGATATTTGAGGCCCCTAATAGCCCGTAACAGACATCATTTGTTGTGCTGCGTTTAAATTTCACTGGTCCGTATAATATATAAGCAAGCAGCAGCGCTAATGGGGATCCTTTCTCTTGGGCTCATGTTCGGTTGGGTCTAAACCTTAAAATAAAAGGTTTAAGTCATCAAATGTGATTTAATTAAGTCGGACTAAGATGACATAAGTCAATCTTTAGACTACGTATAATGTAAAAACGTTAAACTATCTATTAAGATTGTTTAACGTTTAGTCCACACCTGTGTCGATCTTAAGCTTGCAAATATATATTATAATATAATTTAAATATCTATAGACCGTCTATTAAACTTGTTAATTATATGATTCTTAAATTACAATAAATTTATATGTTTGTCTAAATAAAGAACTCGTTCTTAACCTTGATTTTGTACAATGGAAGAATTTCATAGATGAACTGTTTGAATTTCAAATCTAATTAAATTGTACGTTGATACTAAGTATATTTTACTATTTAGTAACACAAGTATGGTGCAGTGGCCCTTTTTTTTTTTTTTTTTTAACTGTGATCGAGGACTTATTGCGGTTAATTCTTCGCTAAGCATTATTTTGGAAAGCTGTCGTTGAACTTGGCTGTCACAATACATTTGCAAGTTCAGCTGTAGGCTGGTATTTTGAAGCTGATTTTGCCAGTAACCGGCAGTAATGGTAGCTCTAAGGAGTCACCAAATTGGTTACTGAGGCGGTTCTACCTTCACAAACTAATTTGAGGGAAATAATCGGAGGAGACAAAAATAATTGGTTATTGAGGCGGCTTTACCTTCCCAAACTAACATGAGGCAAAATAATCGAAAGGAAACACAAAACCGAGTGGAAGTTAAGAAAGCAATACCGAAAAATCAGCAGAGAAACCACAGCAGAGGATAACAACAGTAGAGAATCGAAGAGGGAAGAAGACCGACTAAAACCTAAGGAGCCAAAGTGCAAGAAGCAGAGGAAGCAACACGTTGCAGGGAGGCGACGACGTGGCAACTGGGAAAGCTACGGAATCGAGCAGCTGGCGAAGCGAGGAAAAAATCGCAGGAGGCGGTAAGCGTTGCCTGGGGCATATCGGGGGAAATCTCGCGGTATGAACAAATTTAGCGACAATTTGATGGATGACGCTAAATGACGGAGCTGCAACCCATCCTAGCAATAGAAAGCTGATTGAACGGCAGATGGGGAACAAAGCACTGTTCATTGATGACGTAATAGATATCCAAGATTTAGGTTTTATAATTTCACATCAAATTTGATCTAATATGTATCATGTCAACGCTATTCTATTCCTTTTTTTTTTTACAACTTTGCTAATTTGTTAATACACAATATGTAAATTTCCACCGATCACATGTATTAAGTTCCAAACAAAACGAATAACGATTAACAAATAAATTGATAGCATATAATTTAATTCAAAATCTCTAAACTCTAACCCTAAACCATAAAAACACACACACATTAAATACATCATGGAGTAAAGCTAGCGTGTGATATGCTAACCAAGAAAGTTTGATGAGCATAACTTCAAAATCAATTGGATTAGGTTCAAACAACGAATCCAAACCGTTAAAGATATCTACTTTACGAGTGATGAATGTATATGCAAAAATTTGAAATTTTTAAACTCAAGTAGTAAAAAAAATGATTTTTTATAAGTTATTTTTTTATATTTATTTTTCATAATTTTTTAATTACTTGACTTTGTACTAAGTTAATAGCTGCTATCAATCTTTCAAAAAAAAGACTTTGTACTAATTAAAAAAATTCAAAAAAATCATGTACACACATCACTCGTGAAGTAGATTGATTTCAACAGTTTAAATTTATTATTTAAAATTAATAGGTTAGATTTTGAAGTCATGCTTATTAAGCCCTCCCTTAGAGCAAAACCCACATTAGCTTTGTTTCTCATCATATATAAAAGAGGCTTTAAGGGGTCAAATTGTTTTGTCTTCAATTATATAAAATATGCAGAAAGCCGAAAAAGCTTTTAACCTTCACAGATATATTTTTAACATATCTTGTGATATGTCCTGTCCAGAGAAGCGGGTCATACTGTTAGACTTCTTCACTACTATGCTTGTCCTGCTTAGAAGCAGCAGGTCGAGATTGAGAGGTGAAGTGTTGTGCTAAAAATGTGGTGTGTTAATATCTCAGTAAGTGTGTTCAGAATTCCACTTATAATTAATAAAGCTCAGCGTCTTAAATAAACCTAGTTGTCCGTACGGACGGTAATAACACCGTATTTCTAAGCTGATGCCAGACTAGGCCTCGTTCGAGCGTATATGTATCCGGGCCTTGTTAGGCCGGTTTGGATCATGTTCTTGCTCATTTCGTCCGGTCCCGGCATGGGAGCCCGGCCCGAGCAGTTTTTCAACCCTGAACTGTTCATGGTATTTTAGAGATCACTTTTGGCCCAGACTTTCTTTATGATTTCGGTCTGGTTCGAGTTAGAGGTCCGAGATCGAAGCTATTCATAGTTCGAAACCTGTCTTCATTATAGGCCTTCGGTACATGACCATGTCATCTTGAAAAGAATAAAACATGTAATGTCTTTTTAAAACTTTGATAATATTTTATTCGATTTTTATATGCATCGAGAGTATTAAAAATGTTTTATTGTGAAACTCTCAGCTTCCGGAGTTTATTGATTGAAATTGGTCATGTGAGAAATATTGGAATCGTCTGATGGAATGGACAGCTCCGTATAACATGTAACCTGCCTCATCGTTTGAGCTCGAATCTGGTTCGTTTTTTTATATTATCACGAATCTTAGAGAGACCCGTACATTATATTATGGGCCGCATTGGCTCGGATTATGATCGAACGGTCATGATTTAATCTCAAATGGGTAGGTAAGATAGGTTCCGGACTTGATTGACTGAGGCTCTGTTCGGCGCTTCACTGTTTCCGTGGATAATGAATTGAATTTTTTTTTTTTTTCACGTAAACAATAATTTTTTAGTTCAATTTTTATACTCGTACTCATTTTCAATAGGCCGCTGAACAAGCCAAGCTGTAATGCTTCACAGTTCGCTGTTCGCAGTTCGCACTTCCGAGGTCACGACTCACGAGTCCACATCCCAGAGGTAACATAATATTTGACTTTAGATATTGACTATCCGTCCGATCAGAATGCGGATAAATCCCAAAGAAAATCAAACTGTCTGGATCTAAACTCAAATATCAAATATCAAATATCATGTTATCTCAGGGGATATGAATTCCGTGAGTGGAAAGTGGATGGATGGATGTGAACTTGGGAACCTCTCCCCTGTCCGGAAACTAGAAGGTAGAGCAAAACAAACATGCCTCTAAATCTAATCCAAACCTTCTCCTCTCCGGCCCCCCTCTTCCCTTCCCACCGCCGCACCACCTCTCCCTCCCCTCCCTCCCCTCCCTTCCTTCCCGTTCTTCGTCTCTCCTCTTCCCTTCCCTCCTTCCCTTACCCCTTCTCCCTCCCCTCGCAAAACCCTAAACCCCCACCATTCCAACCTAATCCTCTCCCAGAGGAAGATGACGACGTCATCATCGGAGATTGCCTTGTCTTTGAAGAAGGTGCATTTGAACACCCTCTAAATTCTTCTTATGTTTTGGAGCCCAATGGAATCGACCATTCCATTTCCATTTCCATTGCCAAAAGAAAGAAGAAGCCGGCGTTGTCTGAGCCAGAGCCGCAGGAGCTGGTGCCCGACAAGTGGAAGCAAGCTGTTCAGGAGATCAACCTGACGAAGAAAGAGAAGCGCAAAATTGCGTACGACCTGAAATTCGGGAGTCGTATAGAGAGGCGAAAGCCGGTCCCATTGCCAGATATAGAGCAGTACAGGTAAGGATGTTAAATTCCAATCCATCCCTGGTTTTTGTAAGTTGCGATGGCTCCAAGTATTGGATTCTCTTACACCCAAACCAACGTGACCCAACGTGACCATTCAATCAACATTCATCAAAATACCATGAATTGAAATATCTGTAGATTGTTGTCTCAGATGCTCGCATCAAAATATTGTTTTGTTAGAATGAAATTGAGAAACCTGTGTTACTTAAAACAAAAAGGAAATAACTGCATCTATATTTAAAACAAAATGTGGGTTTTTTTTTCCTTTTCTCCCTGGTCAAGTACAGGGCTTATAGAGAAAAGAAATTGGCTCAGCTTAAGCCCGTGGTTCCTGATGAGAAAATTGAGGTGATGGTCCCGCCTGAGCCAGGATCCAGAGTGGCACCAAAAAATCCTAGGTTAGAGATAGAAGGTGGGACTTTGGATGATATTTCAGGTTTCTTTAACAGCCACAAGTATGTACCTGTTGACCAAGATGACGACAACAAACCAGGAGGTAATTAATTCCTTGTCTTATCCTTTTTAGAACCAAAATTTACAACTGAAACAGAACCACTCTGAGACTGATTCAGAACTTATCAATCTAAGGCTTAATTAAGCCTTGATCAACCAGCAATATTATACAGCAGAGTCAACCAAAATTTTTTTTTTTTTTTTTGAACTAGGAGTTTGAATATAACATTGTACTATCCGACTGTTGCATTAATCTGGTATTCTGATTGCTATTTTGACCTGAACTGGAATATACTGCAGTTCAGTAACATTACTAGTGTAGATAAATGGAGATCTGCACCAGTGCCTTTTCTAGACTTCCTTTTACTCTAAGACTGTTGAAATCGACCCATCTTTCCAATGTCGTATTGAGAACTCAAACGCAAGGGTGATCTTCGTAGTCGGAAATAACAATCTTCTGATATATTTTTTCTAGCCAACTCATTTACTGAATATATTTTTATTTGCAAAATTTGCATTATTTTTTTCTGTTAAATTAGTTACCACAAAATTAATGTGTTAGTTATTTGTTAACATTCTAAATGAAAGTGTTTATTACAGTACCTTGTTCTAGACTTCCTTTTAGTCTAAGACTGTTGAAATCAACCCATCTTTCAAATGTCGTATTGAGAACTCAAACACAAGGGTGATCTTGGTAGTCGGAAATAACAATCTTGTGATATATTTTTTTTCTAGCCAACTCATTTACTGAATATATTTTTATTTGCACAATTTGCATTATTTTTCTGTTAAATTAGTTACCACAAAATTAATGTGTTAGTTATTTGTTAACATTCTAAATGAAAGTGTTTATTACAGTACCTTGTTTCTTTTTTTCTTTTGAATTATTAGGTAGACGGAAACTGATCTCATATGAGGAGAGAGCTTTTTTGAACAGACGAAAACCTGACCTTAGATTTGCTGGTTCGGTAAGTTTTTTTTTCTTTCCTCTGTAACATGTTAAAATTAGAACAATAGTAAATTAATTATTTTCTTGCTGTTCTCTTTTTCCCTATATATTAATTCTATTTCTTTTTTGTACTTAGAGAAAATGGTTGCCGCTGCACATTCTTGCTGCATCAGGAGAGTTTCATCTTTTAGATAGACTTCTTAAGCACATTGTTGATATTAATGCTGCTGATAAGGTAAATTACTTTTGTAATTTCTCATTTTTAATTTGTTCATTTTTTATTAAACAACATGAGAGATTTTATTTGGTTCTCCTTTTTTGTTAAATTGAATGCACCTCTAGGAGTAATAAGTCAATTAATACAATTGAGCAATTCAAATTAAGTTGAGTGCGAGTTTTTATTACTCGTTTTAAATATAAAACATTACCAGAATATCAGTAAAATTATTGCTTTCAATTAATCAGTCCATCACTTGGTTTTGTCAATCACAAGATATCCAAATTTTTTGCAGGATGGTTTAACAGCAATTCATAGGGCCATACTTGGTAAAAAGCAGGCAATCATCAACTATCTCTTGAGAAACTCCGCAAATCCATTTGTCCGTGATAATGTGAGTATCTCTATTGTCAAACCAATCATGCTTCATGTTTTGTTATTTCAGGACATTTACTTTACATGAACTTTGCTTTTGCAGTTTACTCTTTTTTTTTTTTTTTTTCTGACAAAAGTTGCATTATTGTAGAATTGTCAGCTTTATGCTTAGATTTATTTTAGCTTTTCATGGTAAGCAAAGTTACACGAAGCTATGTTAATAAGTAAGTTGACAGAGCATCTTAATTCGTAAATGAAATATTCTCAATTTGACTTGTTTTACAGGATGGGGCTACACTTATGCATTATGCAGTACACACTGCATCAAGTGAGGCTATAAAAATTCTTTTGCTATACAATGTTGACGTCAATCTTTCCGATAATGTATGTCAATAACTCTCTCCCCTCCGTCCAACCCCCTCTCTCTCTCTTCTCTCTCACTGACATCATTATAAACTGAAATTTTAGGATGGTTGGACTCCATTACATCTTGCAGTACAGGCCCAAAGAACAGATATCGTAAAACTTTTGCTAATAAAAGGAGCTGATCGGTCAATCAAAAATAATGTAAGCTGTCCATGCTGTTTTCTTCATGTTTATTTTACCCAGTGGATGTGCATTCTATGATCATAGAAAGAAACTAGCTTTTTAGGGTGCAAAGGGAAGAGTCAGGTCGAATGCTGGTCAAATTAATTTTATGTCTCAGTCAGTTTCTTGTCACAGCTTGTATTGTTTAGGTGAGATTGTAGGTCTAGATCGTTTTGGCTTCTAGGTCGGGTTGTTTAGGATTCATGTTGTTGAGATTTATGATTCTTGTCATATAATTTTGTTATATGGACAAAATTGGTTTGGATTTCGGTTGAGACAGTCAGTTTCTCCTGTCGGATCGAACATATTTGGGTTTAGATCAGAGGTTTCACATTTGAATAACAGAAGGAAAACATCAACACTTACATAGTTGAAGTTATTCTCTTAAAAAAAATAGTTGTGAACCTACTAAAGTTTGGATCACATATTTTTAAATATGTGGGAATTGGCTGCTTTCCGAATGTCCTTTTGTAAACAAAATATCGAGAAACTTATGATTGGCAAAACACACCATTACTTTGTGACTGAATTTTTTTTGATGAAAACTTGCTACTGAACTTTTAGTCACTGCTGAACTTTCAGGATGGATTAACTCCATTACAAGTTTGTCTTTACTCTGGGCATAATGTGAGGATGTTTGAGCTCATCAAGTTACTGAAAGGGTTTCCATTGGTCAAACAAAAGCCTAATTCTTGAGTCTTCTTTTTTTTCCTCAAGAGCCCTATAATGAATTTATTGAGAGAGCAACTCCAGAGAAAACCCATGATTTGCTTCAATTGTACAAGTGATAAGCACCAGCTCTTGCATATCACTAATATGAATGGTTGGTATATATCTGTCTTCTTTGGATTTACTATTACCATATAATTTTGAGATAAAATTCTTACATTTTTTTTTCCTTTGAATGACAGGTAGCATCTTCAGTGATATAGGTTACGAAAGTATTTTTGTTTTGTCTTAATGTTATAACCTATGTTTCTGGTGATCACCTTGCTAGTCTTGTACTGATATTGTCTATATTGAAAGCTTTTCCCATGGACAATTTAGCTTAGCAGTTCAGTAGATATCTTCTGAAGTATAGGGAACCCAATTTATATATACCTATCACTGAGCGACAAGTGCAATGTAAAAGAGCTAATAAAAAAATTGAAATTTTCATTGGTATTTAAATGTAAATAAAATATGTATGGACAATTAATTTGATTCCCATTTGGCTCATTGTCTGACATACTGTTTGTTTGCTTAAGAGAAAGACTTGTCTTGTGCTCCCTTCTAACCGTAAGCATACAGATATTTATTGGTGTAATCTGTGGTATCTGTTTTGCAGTGCATCATGCTGTTTTTTATTTTCAAATTTCTGACAAATATACTTTGCTGTAATTTCAGATGTTATAGATATTCAAGACATAATTTCATCCGTGGCTTGTATATTCTGGGTAGTGGTGTTCAACCGGTCGGTTCGGTTTAAACCGAACTAAGATAACTAAGTAAAAAAAATTCGGTTTTTGAAAATCCAACTAAACTGACCGAACTAAAATAGCAAACCGAATTAAAACCGAATCGATTAAATCAATTTAAACTTCGGTTTGTTCAGTTGAATTGAATAGAGGTTTTCAATCTCAAAAAATTAAAACTCAATACACCAATACATTCAGAATTTCACGGAAATAAAAATCAAGATACCATTACACAAGTTCAGTTTCATACAAATACCTTTACATAGGTTCAATTTCATACAAACACGTAGATTCAAAGCCGAAAATGAATCAAAATAATACACGAAGTCTCGAACTATTAATAAAATCGGTCGGTTCGGTTTATTCGGTTTTGAGAATTCAATACCGAACTGAACTATTTAAACCAAATTATTTCAAAAAATCAACCGAACCAAATAGGGGTGTAAACGGAGCGGATAATGTTGATACCATATCCACATCCACATTTCAGTGAGCGGATACGAATACGGATACGGATAGTAAATGGATATCAAAATGTAAAACCAAATCCACGTTAAATGGATATGGATACGGAGCGGATAATTTACGGACATGGATTCGAATACGGATACAAAACGAATAATTATCGGATAATTTAGTCATATGAAATGTTCGCTTACAAAATTAATTCACATCCAAAACTAATGAAGAAATGGAGAAGTTTAATTCACATCCAAAGTAAATTAAACTTGATATCATTAAAGTAATTCACATTCAAAGTAATTTGATAAGGAAAAGAGGCTTTTATTTTATTATATATCAAATTTGATATATAGAAAAGCGGGAAGCTCCAGCGGCAAGATGGGCTCCGGCCCAATTATTCCAATATCACATTAAAATAGTTTGTTTTTTTTTTATGTCCGGATGGGATGCAATTAAAGTCCCACAAGCGAAGAGGAAAGACGGGTCCTTCAGTATATAAGTGCTTAGCTTACTAAATTTCTATCTGAGTAAATAAAGAGGAGAGAGAGTGGCCATCACGAGGAGCGCCGTAAATTTCGGTTCAGCGAATACAAATAGCGGATCCGGATATATCCAGATATCCGTTCTGTTTCACCTTTGATGGAATTATTCGTATCCGAATCCGGAACTAATACACCATATCCAGAAAATATCCGTATCCGAATCCGGAACTAATACACCATATCCGGATCTTTATCCGGAATTATCCGAATCGGTTTAGTTCGGATCCGGATAATAATGGATTCGGAGCGGATATCCGCCCGGATAATCCGGCTCCGTTTACACCACTAGAACCAAACCATTTAAATTGGAAAAACCAAACCATTTAAACCGAAATTTTCCGGTTCAGTTTAAAAACTAAATAAATCGAACTATTTGAACACCACTTATTGTGGGTGGGTTGCTTATATAGGTAAAGCAAGGTCAGAATAGGCTTAATCTGAACATTTAGCAAGTTGATTATTTCTGACTTCTGAAAGCTAATAATTCTTTTAAAGTGGATGTAGGAAAACCACTATGTGTTCTTCTAAGTTGACAAAGTACTCTGTGTATCGTCAAAAATCATTTAATTCATTTTATTCCCCATTGCAAAGCACGGTACTTGACTAGTAATCTTAAATAGTTGTTATGGTTGGTAAAAGCCGGGCGATATTTATTACTGTTCCGAGATTGCAAGTAAATTTGAATCAGGATCTTAGGTAGCTTTCATAAAATGCAGAATGTTAAGGCTTAAGCAGATGAGATGCAATGGACAAAATGTACAAATTAAAACATGCTCTAGAGTCTAGACTTGTTGACCCGTTTGGTTTCTCCGTTCCAGTCTTACAGAGGATCGGAATTCGGAGGTGAGTATGGTTCGAATCTAGTCTGACCGGACAATTTGGACGGCTCTCCATTTGCTGCTTATCAGTTATCACATATCACAAGAGCAGCGGGCTACCCGCTCTCGAGTTGCTCCAATTGCTCACTTTGAGTTCATGTCACTGTAGAGTATTTGACGGCGGCACCCGCTTCCATCCCAAATGGATGGATCATGTATTGCGATTCTGTTTGTACATTTTTTTTGTTGGCCAAATGTTTCTACTTCTGTTTCAATCAAATTAAAGTTTATCCAACTAACTTGTTATTTGGTTTGTATAAATATAAACTAAATCGACCCAATAAATCTATCAGTCCAGTTACTAGTAAAATATTAATTCAATTAATTAAGATTAATCTAATTCAAAAAAATTATAATTTTTAAACTAAACCGAATCAAACAAATTAAATAACCATATTTTTTTTATTTAAAAATAAATTCAATTCGGTCAAAAACAAACAAAATGATTCATTTGAAGTCCCTGTGTGTGTGAGTGAGAGTGACAGCCTATGGGCTTTGATTAAAAATAAAATTTCTCCGAGAATGTTACAAGTTTTGTTTCATAAAATTAAAATTTGTTTTTGTTAACTTTATGTTTTCATATTTCTAAACCAAAAATGGTATTTAGAGAATCGAATTCGATCTAATATATGATATCAGGTAGAGTCATCTGATCCCATGAAAATTCGCATGCATTTGATTTATACGATACGAATCGAATTGTTTTGTCTGATGCTTATCGGACGGTCCGATTCGCTCCTTCCAAACAAAGGCTGTTAGGTAGCATAATATTTCCGTTTAAATTCGGACCAATTTGGTGGAGGTAGAGAATGCACATCACATCAAATACACATTTTTAATATTAATATGCGTGCAGATTTTGATTGGACAGTCCGGATCTTAAACGGAAACATTTTGTTACCTTGGTGATTTGAATTCGTTCGTCTGTGATAGAGTCATAGAGAGCACAAGTTACTAATTAAGCTTGAAACTAAACATTTTCTAGAAATCCAACTCAGCACCCGCTTGTCGTCTTTTCATCTCCAATTCTCCATCACTCCATGTATGATGTATGTGATTGTGATGCCAATTGCTAAAAAAACAAAACAAAAAACAAAAAAACAAAAAAATGAAGAATGAAACTCAGCAGCTCTACAATCCAGAGAATCGTATATATAGATTGGAGAGTGAGTTCATGCCTAGATGGGTCAATCCGGCTCAAGTCAGAGGCCAACTCAAAATAGCGGACAAGGGAGGGGATGTTGTGCTGGGCCTGGGATCAAGGAGCAGAAATCGAGGTTTTACATCTTAAAGAGATGCGTCCTGATGCTTCTCTGCTGGCACAAGCACGGGAAATGTCAACATCTTCGCTTAAGTTTTTAAGTTAGTGTTGTTGTTTTGGGTGTTTGCTTAGATTTGGTTGAATTGTGTGTATAGGTTGTCATGTTTATTGATTTCCGGATCTTTGCCTTGTTTGTTGTCTTGTAGATAATCTACTAGATAGTTTCTGGGCTAGAATTATAATTAATTGAACTGAATAGTATAACTGTATATTACATACTGCTGCTGTTTTGATCAAGTTTTGATATGAAGAGGTTTATGTTTTTGAATTACCGAGAAGCAGTTAAGTTTTGCACAAATTGGTTCAATTATAATCTAGTGTTTCTTTTAATTATATTCAAATTCTAGTTGTTATCATCTTTAAATCCACCACATAAGCTACCTAAACAAAAAGGAAAGAAATTGACATTTACTGGTACTGCTTATTAGTACTGGACTGATCAGTACAGTATTCAAATTAGGATATCATAATGGCTGTAGTTGGGTTATTTTTTAGCATATATCTGTGCAACCTTTAAAAATTTCAAAACTTTCTATTTGTTACATGTTTAGTGGCTTGTTTCTGGCTTCAACTTTGCAAAATTTATGGTGTGTATTTTCCTGATTGTTATGACAGTAGAGTTTAATGACAGGTTCGATTACTTTTCAGTATCAATAATATCTATTGGGGGGAATTTAATACCTGAAAACCAATGGTGACAGAACCAATTGAAGACTAATGAATTGTAAATCCTATCCATCTTTGCAGAAATTATCCAATAATGTCTAATTGTCTTTCTTCCCTTAATCAAACTCACTCTAGGCACAATTTCCTTGAATTTAGCCTCATTTTATCCTTAATTGACAAATTTAACGCACACCAAGAAAATGGAAAAGCTGCAGGGTAAATAAAATTACTATTAGTTCTTGTTGCCAGTACATATTTTACCAGGCCCAAGATTTTCTACAAAAGAAATAAGATTTCTTTTCTTTTCTTTTCTTTTGGTACGGGGTACTGGTAGTTCAAATTGATGGTATTGATGTTTATTGTTTTCTTTTTGCTGACTTATAATCTGACTTTTGAATTAAATTTGGTGAAATCATACATACTTTCCTAACTGTTGCACTACAAAAGAATGGCTGAATCTTCATTTCACCAATGTCTGTAAGTAATCCCATTTTATATACATCATCTTATAGTAGATGCAACAATTGTACATATGCAAATTCTTTAGGTTAGCTATCAGGAAGCCGAATTGATCAAACAAATCTATTTCCATTGTACCTTCCAGTGGAGCTGAAATAAACAAAAAAATAAAATAAAATGGAATCAGTAGTATTATGAAATCCTGGTATTTTTGAAGTTGGCTCCTGTACTCTATTACAGGTGGAACTTAATAGAGAGTCCCATTTTTTTCATTTGTGACTTTTAAGGTTAACAGGCGTGTTCAATTTGATATTTCCTTGAGGTGAATCAGCACATTAAATTATAATTTTTCAAGTTAGTTTCTTGACAGAAAAATATAGTTCTTCAATCTTCTTGTCTCTTATGAAACATATTTAGATTATGAACCTTTGATCAACAGAAAAATTTGATCAGTATACGTCTGTGCATGTCCGTACAGCACTACAGGATCCGTAACATTTTTTTTTTTTTTTTCTGATGAAAGGCATCAATTTATTATTAACGAGGCTACAGACCTACAGTACAAATGTACCATAACATTTTGAATATGTTTCCGCTAACATTGGTCGTAGTCATGTACTCATGTAAGCCGGCCGAACTCTCTTCAAAATAGAGGCCGAATGATGGTAAAGTAAATCAATTTTTTTTTCCACAATAATAAAATGGGGAAATTTCACGTGTACCCTCAAAAACTTAAAAATTACGTATTTATCTCTCTAAAGTTTGAAATTATGTATTCCCCCCTCTAAACTTCAAAAATTCAAAAATTTATCTATTTTATTGTCTTTTATAAAATAGACATTTTATCCTTTATTAAAAGCATATAAATTTCATCGGACTCAAATTTGAATATGATGGTTCCTTTACCATCCGAACTGCTTTTAGATTTGTGCACGCAAGATCAATACGAATTTTAATGCAAAACACATTTATATTGAAGTGACATGCACAAATCTTAATGCGATACAAGCTGATCAGAATTGCTTTAAGATCCGTGCATGTTAGATCAATACGAATATTGAAGCAATGCGCACAAATATTAATGCGAGCGCACAGATCGGACAGTAGAGGAACCCTTCAGATTCAAATTTGAGTTCGATGGACTTGATATGCTTTTAATAAAGGATAAAATGAGTATTTTAAAATTTTAAAATGAGTTTTAATATAAAAAATAATAAAATAGATAAATTTGTGAGTTTTTAAAGTTTAGAGGGGGAAACGTAATTTTTAAGTTTTTGGGGGTATACGTGAAATTCCCCCTAATAAAATTCAAGACACAATCTGGAACGATAAACGAAGAAACTAATCTAACCAGCTATACAAATCTTCAGATCGACACTATATTTTTTCGATATCTTTAGAGATATAAATAAGTGAAGTGACATGTTGTGGGACCGTGACTAGTTACACTGTAACTTAGATAATGTTCCGTATTGTGTGGTAATCAGGTTAAGTTTTTATGTGTTATGTCAGCCATGATTATCACAGAAAAACATCATGGCACTAGAATATGGTCACGTCGTGACCAAACGTGACGTGATTAATTGCATTTAATTATATTTTGTGTAGTCACGATTGATCATGTTTACTATTTTTTTTAAATTTGAAGTTCTTTCAAGTAAAAAATTAAAAAAATATCGATAATTTAGAAAAATTGTAAATACATTATTATAGAAATATTGAGTATACACGGTTTTGCAGCTGTGTCTCCGGGCATCGTATCTAAAAGAGTCGATAAATTATACACAGTTGTAGAACCGTGTACGTTTTTTCAAAAAGTTCATTGGTTTTTTCTGCCAAAACACATCATACATAATTTTTATAAAAACACTAATCCCATGATAACGTCAAAACATATAGCGAAAATCACTATCTTTTATGACAGAAAATGGCTAAAAACGAATGCATAGGAGCCATATTTTCGATTTATTTACTGCACACGTGTTTTTGAGTCAATTTGACAAGTTTTGAAGAAAGTTGCGTATTTAGGCCAAAAACAGAGCAAATATGCCCAATTTAGGTTATTAGTGAAGATAGCCACAAATCAGAATATTACATGGCATATGCAACAGTCTACATGAAGTAAACATCCAAGATGATGAAATTCTATGAAAATATGCTAAGTCTGAAAGCCGTTCAAGTTCGGGTCTATGTCGCATGCGGCATAGCCCAGAAGGTCGCACACGTCACAGATTCAATCTGTGGACTGTTATTCTGCATCGTTAGATCGACAGATCTCAGCCCTTGGTTGAAGCCTTCTAGAAGGTCCGACCCTCAGGTCATCCACGCTGCTTCTAGAAGGAGTGGAATCCAAGTTTATTATTTTTGGAGTGCTGTTTTCGGCCCTAGGATCAAGGGACCCATGATCCCCACTACTCCCACTACTTTAGGAAACCCTATAAATACCACTCTTGTATGGAATTCGGTGTGCGTGTTTACATGTGATTAGGTCCATCAGTATAGCCACAAATTCCTCACTGATTAGGATAGATAAACTAAGTTAGAGTTCTAGAAAGAGAGGCGAAGCCCTTGGAAGTCAAGGCAATAATGCGTCATCTAAGGAGACGAAGTTCTTCTTCCTAAAGAGGGTTGTAATACCTGTTCTCTTTATTTTTTCTTTTGTTTTGCATTAGTTTCAAGGAGCTTCTAGAGTGAGGGATTCGACCATGAGTCGTTTATAATATTTTGATTTTGTTTATGTTTTGTTGTGTGAATTTCTATTGCCATTTCATTTCTTTTTTTTATCTTATTCGAGCATATATAGTTCCGTCTACTATATGCTAATGATCCTCCATATATACCAATAGGGGAGATCCGATAGATCATTGTGTGAGAAGAATAGTATGTAAGTAGTTTAACTTCGGCTATCGAGGCTTGGTAACAGTTTAAAGACTAGAGTTAAAACCTAGGGGCTCCCTTGGCGGGGTGGATATAAAGCATCTTTGTAACCCAAAAGGAAATAATATAATTCCGTACTTAAAATACTTTAGTCTTGGTAGTCCAAAAGCCAATCGAAAAATTGAAAAACCTAAACACAACACATAACAGAACACCACGACGCCCTACGGGTAGTGACAGTGCTGCATGCGGGGTCACCTGTGGGTAGGGGTGAAAACGGGTTGGATATTATCCGTCCGGATCCGGATTCATATTCGGATTTTTGCAGATTCGGATATTTACATATACGGATAGTTTGTGAATACAGATACGAATACGGATATCATTTTTCGGATACAGATACGAATTCGGTATCAATTTCAGAATCGGATACGGATATGAATATGAATAATTATCCAGATTCGGATATTTAGTATTTTCGGATATCTGGTTTTCTGGATTTCTACTTTGCTGTTTCCTGTTTTTCAAATCTCAATTCCTGTTTTCTCTATACAAAATTTGAGTTTTCAAAATTCTAATAGTCGATCCAAATTGTTTAACACGATCTCCATATGAATATGTACTTGCAAACCAAATTTTACATTTTTTACTTTTTGTACTTATATAAAGAGGAGGGATCCACTTACAACATTTGAAAGTTACAGCATGTTACAACATTCGGTTTTGAGATTTTCAAAATCCAAACAGTCGATCCAAACTGTTTGACATGATCTATATACTAAAATGTGCTTTTAGACAATTCTGGACCACTTAAAAATAACAGTTTTATAAAATACTTAATAAATAGTAAAAATAATTAAAAAAAAATGTAAAATTTGATCTCAAAGCACATTTTAATGTAGAGATCATGTTGAACGGTTTGGATCGACTGTTTGGACTTTGAAAATCGCAAAATCAAATATTGTTAGTGGATCCCTCCTCGTATATATATATATATATAGGGATGGGCTATGGTGAGTTGCGAAATAAAACAACATTTTACTTCACGCTCGTATTTCAATTTGAAAATCCAAACAACCGATCCGAACCGCTCAATATTTTTTCCATATTGAAATGTGCTTGGAGACAAAATTTTACATTTTTTGGAATTTTTTTTACTATTTATTAAGCTTCTTTGAAAATCACAGATCCGGGTGAACAGTAAAAAACAAGTAAACTTTTTCGGACCACTTGGATCGCCGATTTTCAAAGTGGCTTAATAAATAGTAAACAAATTCCAAAAAATGTAAAATTTGGTCTCCAAGCACATTTCAATATGGAGAACATGTTGAGCAGTTCGGATCAGTTGTTTGAATTTTCAAAATGAAAATACGAGCGTGAAGTAAAAAAAACCTCTTACTTCGCAACTCACCATAGTCCATCCCTATATATATATATATATAGAGTAGAACTAGGGTGCTCCTAAGTTCACCCAACCTCTTGTGAACTTGACTCTAAAATATATCGAATCGACTTTAAATGATGAACCTAAACCGTTGAAATCCTTCTACCTAATGATTGATGCGTCTACATGTGAAAATTTTAAAGTTTCGAATTAATTTAATATAGAGTCAAGTGGTCAAAGGAGTCCAAAAAATGAATGCATTAAAATTAATTTATAAACCTTAAACTTTTGACCACTTGACTCTATATTAAATTAATTCGAAACTTTAAAATTTTCACATGTAGACGCATCACTCATCAGCTAGAAGGGTTTCAACGGTTTGGATTCATCGTTTAAAGTCGATTCGATATATTTTAGAGTCAAGTTCACAAGAAGTTGGGTGAACTTAGGAGCACCCTAGTTCTACTCTCTCTCTCTCTCTCTCTCTCTATATATATATATATAGAGAGAGAGAGAGAGAGGAATTTTCTAATATCAAAATGTTTGTTCCTAGATCGTGGAACAAACGCTTCGGTTTTTACATTTTCAAAATACAAAGAACCGTATATGAATAATGTTGAAACACAATTATACACGGTTCTTTATTAAAACTGTACATGAATGTTGGAGCAAATTGCTAGAAGCACGCTTTCTTGTTTTGAATACGGATTTAACATAAATTTTGAGAAAATATGTATGATGTACCGTGTATGATTAGCATTTTTTTGTAGTAGGGATAGTCATAAAAAATAAACAATGTTGTAAAAAAAAAATTGGGTAAATTAAAATTGAAACAAATAATGACATATAAGTTTTGTTGTTTTGGTCACTATTAGTCACGTTTGATCATGTGATGTTGCATGTCATGGCTAGCTAGATCGATTTGTGTGTTGTGTTGTGTTATTTTTTTTTTTCAAATAATCATCATTCCGCGTATCCAATACACGTGATGTATCGTGTTGTACTGTGACGGAATCATACCGTGTTACAGGTCCGATGACGCTGTGACTTTTTACATCCCTACATGCAGCGTCGTAGGAGTAGAAATTATGTAGGATTTTAAATTTTGTATAGAGGTCTGATAGTCAGATAAGTGGTATTTGCACAATTACTGAAGTAAAAATGGGGAAATTAATATTCCTCGGACAATTTACGAACTGTACATAAGGGTTACAAATGAAATCTTATGGTGAAGCATTTAAAAACTGTGAACATATAATTCAAACAACCGACCGATTTAACATCTTGTACCACTACCAAACACAAATCAGAAAGAAAATTAATAATAAACATTAAACATATTTTTTTTTAGAACCTAAGGCCACATACATACGTATATATGAAGTATATATAAGTTTATTGTGAAATTAAGAAAACAAAATGAAAATGCTATGATTTTCTTCACACGCGCACACACTGCAATTAATATTATTGCTAATTAAAGTGATTCTTTCTAACTTCCAAGCATATATAATATAAACGGACCCGTAAACATGAATTAAAATTTTACTGTGTGGAAATAAACATAAGAAAGTGAAAATTAAGGAAGGTTATTGTTGACCTAGCTAGCTACTGCCTACTGAGCAGGGTGGTAAAATCAAGAAAAGACAAATCAAGTAGACAAATTAAGATGGAGAATGGAAGGAAGAGGTGGTGAATTAAATGAAGGCATGGGGTTGGATCAGAAAAGAGCAGTGAATAAGGGAATCTTTGTCTGACGATATTCAAGCCTAGAGGATCGAGCATCTCTACCTACGTCTACGTACGTATTTCAAAAAGAAACACAACGCAACACCAAGGGACTGACAATTTACGCTCAAATGCCTTTGGTTTTGACGTCTACCTGTCCCTCATTTATGTGCAACACTACTAATTTAATTACTTCCCTTCCAACTACTCAACGAATCTCTTTCTCTCTCCCTCTTAAATTGCATTCAAGCCTCGGATCGGATCATCTCTCTCTCTCTGCTCTTTTGGCTTCAATTGCACTTGCTCGAGAAAGAACAAGTGATTCGAGGAGAGAATTTTATTTATTTAGGGTTTGTTGGTTACTTTATGAAAAGCTGCCAATGCCTTTTTATATTGCTGGTTGGTTGACTAGCTAGAGCAAAGAATGAATGAGTTTTATGTCCTCATGTACCGGTACGGCACCACACCAGCATTGATAAAAAAAAAGATATTCACCAGAGTTTCAGGTTGTGCATAAAAAAAATGTAGGCTAGCTTATTAATTTTAAGAAAAATATAATATATGTAGACTAGCTTACTTCAAGAAAGAAAAAAAATATATATTCTAGATGAATTTTCCTTTAGTTACCAAGTACTAGCTAGTTGATCCAGCAAGCAGATGAAATGGCCAATAGTTGCTTTTGAAAATTCAAAATGTGGAATAAATGGAAATATTCTCATTTAATTAAATTTCCTTTTGGTAAACTTATTACAATTTTTTTTCAAAAAAATTGTAAAGGATCAATTGTTTCCAATTATCGAAACAAAGAGGATCCTTGATCAGAAAATTAAGATAGGATGATGTTGAAAATACTAGCGTAATTTTTTTTTTATGAGGGCATACAAGTATTAGCACTTGTGAAAATTATAAAGTATAAATGATAATTAAATTTGCCAATTTCTATTTTTAGGTGATCAGGTTGATCATCTGGATTAAAAATAACATGCACCATGCGTTAATCATATAAAATTATTCTAACAAAAGAAATATATATTATTTAAAAATTAAGAAAGAGCATGGAAAAATATGAGCCATTCAATCATTATATATATATATAAAAGAAGAAAGATAATAAAATCGATCGGATGGATGGGAATATTGATAATGTAACATATGTAAAAATCTTTAAAACTTGGTCTTTTTTATAAAGCATATATATATTAATTGCTTCATCTACTTTGTTACTAGCAGACACTAATTAATTAGTACGTTAAACAATTAAATATATGTACTTCATTTTATGTGAACTTCACTTATCAGTTATATATCAAACGCAAAATTAAGTAATATCTGAACAAAAAAACTATTAATTCGGCAAGATATATCTCAGAATATATATATATATATATTAGTGTTCTAAAATAAACCCGTGACCCGGGTACCGTCCGGTCCGGTCCGTGCACGGGTTCGGAGGGTCCGGCGGGTTGGGCGGACCGGGCAAAAATCCGGGTAAGGGTTGATTTTTGAAATCAAAACCCGCCTAACCCGTGACCCGTGAACCCGTACCGGCCCGGTCCGGTCCGTGAACCCATACCCGCCCGGTCCGGTCAAATAATTCGTATTTTTTAAAAAATCTAAATTGTTTTCAAATAATTTCAAATAATTCGTATTTATAAAGCATTACATTTCAAATATTTCAAAATTTTTAATTGTTTTCTTTTAATCAAATAATTTATTTTTGTTATCAAATATTTTCTTTTAAAAAACCGAAAAAAAAACAGAAAAAAAAGCAAAAAAACAGAAGAAAAAAAAAAAAAAAAAAAAAAAACCGGTCCGGACCAACCCGTGAACCCGGTCCGCCCAAACCGCCAACCCGTGGGGGTAAGGGTCCACGGGCGGGTAAGGGTAGACTTTCAAAAAATTTACCCGCCGAACCCGTACCCGGCCAACCCGTGAACCCGGGCGGGTTGGACCCGGTCCGCCCGTTTTAGAACACTAATATATATATATAGGCCCCTACCCGTACAACAGAAACTAACACAATATATAGTGTGTATATATAATTTTTTTGCACTGTCATAACAAAATGTCTATGCTTTTTATACTTGACCAAATAAATACAAAACTAATTACGCAAAACCAATTAGTTCAATTAAAAAACTAATAAAACTGCTTCCTTGGTATAATTAGAGGATCCTTGATCAGCTAGCTAGCCTTGCAATTCGACAACCATGCATTGTCCCTCCAAAGTCTCTTTTGTTGCCAAACTGGTACCAATATCTCCTCCAGCCTCTCTGAACCAGCTGATCATAACAAATATGACTTGCCTAGCTAGCTGGTACAAATCCAAGTGACAAAATCAAATGCACATACGACATTTAATTTCAATAATATTTTCTCTTATATATATTCTATTGTACTATTTTTTTTTATTAACTATTATACCTACTCTTATATTTTTCCTTAATTACGCTTCTCGTACTACAAATAAATAATGCCATCCTCTTTCCGGCCACCACGGTCTTCTACAGACATAATTAATTAATTACCTAAGCACACTTTATAACGATAAACTCATACGAATTAATACCAAGGATTCATTATTTGTACAACCCAGCTAAGAAGACTAGCTAAATATATTCACCAATACACCTTGACCATTAATTTGACTAATTTAAATATAGTTTAGTATCTAACAAAACCCTTCCTTAATTTTTTTTTTTTTGAGATAGCCTTAAACTTTATTTTGGAAAATATATACATTCACGCAATAATATTTGATCATTTAATTTTACTACTTTAGAATAAAGTATATATGTATCCAATGCAAAAAAAAAAAAAAAAACATGAGTTTGGTGGAAATATATAAAAACATGTCCAGTCTTTCGAAGAAGTTAAAGCCCGATATCTGATTTTTCTCATGTGAACAGTGTTTCTCCTTAATTAACTTAAATGGAGAAAATTAATCCTGGTGTTTTCTCTATATATAGACTGATTCATTTATTAGGTTTGGTGTTCGAGAGGTATTTTCTATAGATAATTGGTGCTCTAATTGTTTGTAACACAACATATATTCCATGGAAAAATGAGATTAATTTTTTTTTAAATGAAGAAAAAAGCATTTTTGGTAGACAAACTGATCAACCACAAATGAAAAATTATACAAACAAGGTTCCATTTTGCTTTTCTCAAACCCTCATATCTTTATCTAAAAAAAAGAAATATATATTAAGACAATTTCAAGATGAAGATATTCCTCTGCAAAAGGCCAACAATTACAATTTTAACAAGGTATTGCCTCACAAATACACAGCAATGTTCTTTTACTCCTCATAAACTCTGTAAACCAAATGTTCCTTCATTGAACCTTTATCTGCGTACACAGTTTTTTTTTTTTTTTTTTTTGAAAAAGAAATGTAGAGGTCTAGCCTCCAGATTTCATATATGGGACGCCAGAGGTGTCAGGTAACAAATACATAGTCTGATACAAAATAAACTACAAAAATAAAAGAAAAAACAAAAGAAAGCAAAGCCAAGTGAAGATACAATGTTACAAAAAAAACACAGCATGCATTGCTTCAAGGTGTTATCTCACTAGTTGTCTGAGCTTCATCATGCGCTATTTGGTGACCCGGAACCATCTCAAAAATTCCTGCATTATTTCTGTTACTAGTTGCTGCGTTTGTTTGGTCTCATCTCTAAACACTCTCGCACATCGTTCCCTCCATATGACAAAACACATAGTAACTTGCAGCTGTCTTACCTTGATACTTTATGAGTTCAAAATTGCCCTGTAATCTCCTCTGATGAACAAAGCGCATTGTCAGAGCTCATTTCTCCCCTGCACTATCCGTGCCAGTATCTCCCTGCTATACACACAATCAGTGAAGATGTGCTAAACAGTTTCCACTGGCGCCTGCTTGCACAGAACACATCTGTTCGGCATTTGCCAACCCCTTACCAGTAAATTGTCCACTGTCAAAATCTTATTTTTCAGAGCCAACCAGATAAAAATCCTCACTCTCAATGGTGCTTTAACCTTTCATAAGTTCTTAATTGCGTTATCTGCGTACACAGTATGAAACTATATTTGAACTACTGTGTTTATTAATTGCACAATCTGCCAACAAACGTATTGGATCATGCTTGATTATTGGCTACTCATTTGACGCCAAATCCCATTAAATTCATCCTTGAACTGTGAGACTGGAGAGGGATTTGATCGATATATTCGCCGCCTTTTGGGCATCACGGAAGGAGTGAAACATGCACACAGAGATGGAAGACCCTTTGCTAATCAATTAACTAGGGTTTTTTATTCGTTTGCAAAATCTATTTCTTGTTTGAGTTTTTTTTGTCTTAATTTTGTTTTTATTTTATTTTTTCATTGTACATACACACAATATTAATTGCACTACATTTTTTCTTTAATATAAATTTTATTAGTAGGTTTTTCACCTACTATTAGAGTTAAAAAAAATATGGTACATCAAATCGGTCGATACATAGGATACAGATCATCACATGAATGAGATATTATGCAAAATTAAAATACTCTTAAGTAATTAGTAGATTGGTAGATTTCCAAAATATGTGCACTTAAATTAAATAGCTGGAAGAGCTGACAAAGTTTCTCTGTAATTTCAAACTAAATTAAAGTACTTCAGTCAATGTTATAGCTAGGATGCATGAGTTGTACGTATAGTAATATAACTAAGATCTTAATTAGCAACAGATTACAAAAAATATATAATCAGTCTTTAATTCCTTGGGGTTCTCATGTACATTCATTGAAACTGATGAAATAATTATACAATTTATAACCTGTGTGTTATTTTGCCATACTTGTTTAAGTTACCTATTTAGCACTAGGTCTAATATTATTTAATTTTTTATGATATTAACTTGAAATTGAAATCTTTCAGTTTTGTTTTGTTTTTTTTGTAGATTGTATTGATACGACAGATCTAAATCTCTATATACAAAATTGAGATTTGTTAGAAAAAGAGCTAAAGTACTTTATACATTTACCTTGAACGTACTGAACTAGTGAACAAGTACCAAAATCAAAATGCTGTTAAGTAGAGCATTCATGCAATAACCAACCTTTCCTGCTTATTACAATGAGTCAAACATAAATTTAACATGAGTCAACGTACTCTGATCATCAGCTAAACACCATGCACAACCCTACCTTATAGATTTGATCAAAAGGTAGGAAAAAATGTTAATAAAATAAAGAAATAAAAAATAAAAGAGGAACCAAATTATTTATATGTATGTAATGTACCTATAATATTGCATTGCACATACATATACCTTGTGATAGTTACAGACTAGCTAGGAGTATTCCATCAGAAGCAAATATGATGATGAAAGAGCACTAAGATATTGGCACGGCTCAATCAGAAACCGACATGGTTCTCAAATCTTAATCAATAAAGCACTCAAAGTTCACTGTTGTTAATTGATTAGCATCTGAGTGAACCGGGCCAACATCACAGTTACTATTTCATTGGCTTTTCACTCCGAGACAAACTGAAGGTGAACTCTGGAAGTGTAATGGTGATTGCATCAGAGAGAGAGAGAGAGGCAAGGAGATGGGGAATATGGTGGCAGCACTTTTAAGGAGATTGAGGTGTGGGGATGGCATTTAAAACACTCGGCTACCGATCGAGAAAGACAGGCTAGAGCATTAATAGTAAACGATTCTCTTTCTCTCTCTCTCTTTGTCTCTCTCTCTCATGCACCACACGTTATGGCATAAATGATTCTTTTTCTGTAGCTAGAGACTTCATTCTCTTTTTAACACTAGCTTGTAGCTCTAGTAACTGCATTAATACACATAAGGAGATGGAGAGTAATTAGTAGTAGAACCTTACAGACTAACCATGCACATAATGACTGCTATGTGCTCTGAGCAAATTAAAGAGAGGCAATGGCATGTGAAGAGATCGCAAGAACAGGCAACATGCGGCCCCTTGTATATATATGCTAGTAAATGTTGTGGATGAGATTGTGACCTGCCATTTATTGATTTAACTGTGCGCTAGCTAGTGTGCCATTAGAGCTAATCAAATGTACGCGTGCATGATGCATATGTCGATGATATTCATGTTAGTTGATTGTGCATTTACCAAGTAATATATCAGTTATAACAGCATGGATTGTACTAATTAATGTGACACTTAGGAAAAATAAAAGAACAATTACCGAAGAGCTACATATATATATATTAATTAAATGGCACGTTATTTTGTCAAAACTAATTTTAAATATTTTCTTCTTCTTAGGAAAGCACGAATGTAAATATATATGCTCTGTAATCTGGTAAAGGGGTATTTGGTGAAGATCAGAAGGGATGTCTTTGACAAGGCAAGTTAGAGTCCCCAAATGTCTTGCCATAATAAAGGAAATCGATGCATCATTTCCAAGGGAGAAGGAAACATATATTGGGAAGATAATTGAGAAAAGGTAGATTTGGTCATTAAAGAAGAAGTGACAGTGACGACGACCCGAGAGGAGTTCTTATTAGAAGAAGGATATGTCTAGCTAGGTTTTCAATATGAGAGAGACAGAGAGAGACACGAATGTTGACGCATTTCTGAACTCTCATCATTATTTTTTTTGGTTTAATCCCCAAACTTCAATTTTGTTCCAATATGAGTATTTGTTGAGTTTCTTATATTGTTCATCCTTACTTCCGGCATTTTTTTCCATAACCAAAAGATTAAATAATATAATATTAATAACCAAATTTTGAAAAAAAATTCAATCCTAACCAGACCACTCCCTCATTGGGCGGTCTGCCCTACCCACAAACCCGCCCCTCCACCCAGCGGTCTACACACCAATCAGACCGTCCCCCCACCCGGCGGTCTGATTATTATTTTTTTTTTTGCTATAAAAACCCCTCTCCCCTCTCCTCACCCACACCAAACCCTAGCCGTTGCCACTGCCTCCTCCGCCGTTTTTTGTATCGAAACCGCCGGAAACTCCGTTTTGTCGTCCTGAACGCGATATTTCGCACCTTCGTTGCATTTTCGACCCCTCTCCGCTTCTGTTTTCGGGTACAAAATTTTTTGTAAATTTTTATAAATTGTTTCGAATCATTAGAAATTGTTGATTGGAATTGTTATAAATTAGGTAGAAATTGTTTGATTGGAATTGTTATAAATATTAGAATTGTTAGAATTGTTTGATTGGATTTGAATTGTTATATATTATTTGATTGAAATGGTTAGAAATTGTTTGATTGGATTTGTTAGAAATTGTTGATTGGAATTGTTATAAATATTAGAATTGTTAGAATTGTTTGATTGAGTTTGAATTGTTAGATATTATTTTATTGAAATGGTTAGAAATTGTTTGATTGGAATTGTTAGAAATTGTTGATTGAAATTGTTAGAAATATTCGAATTGTTAGAATTGTTTGATTGGGTTTGAATTGTTAGATATTATTTTATTGAAATGGTTAGAAATTATTTGATTTTAATTGTTAGATATTATTATTATTATTATTATTTTCTTGTTATTCTTCTTATTTTAATTATTATAATAGTAATCATCATCATCATCATCATCATCATCATCATCATTTTAATTATTATTCTTCTTATTTTAATTATTATAATAGTAATTATTATTGTTGTTATTGTTATTATTATTATTATCATTATTATTTTTTTAATTATTATTCTTCTTATTTTAATTATTATAATAGTAATTATTATTGTTATTATTATTATTATTATTATTATTATTAGAACACATCTGATAATTTTTTTTTTTTGTAAAACTTAATATTTTGAAATGCAGGATGACTAGATCTGGACGATCACGAGATACCTCAGACACCGCCGAGAGTTCGCATTCTCATGCCGATCCAAGTGGGAGCACATAGACCATGCATGCGCAGGGTGTCACTGCAGATACATTCAATCCCCTCCTATGACTCCCCCACAGACGTCACCGTGTCTCAATTGCATCGGTAGAGGTACGTTGAGTAATTCGAAGAAAATGCAAATATTATGTTTCAAAACACATATATAACTTCATCTAAAACATTAATAAATGCAGGATGAGACCATGTTGACGGTGCGGCACCGCACGCCCGAGGTACCGTACGTGGCACATCCACTGATGGACCGGTACCTGATGAACCTTGGGTTGTACCAGCTCGGCACATTGGAACAACCAAGGAGAATTGACCAGGCACTTATGTGCAGACTCGTGGAGAGATGGAGGCCTGAGACGCATTCATTCCATCTTCCCGTAGGAGAGATGACAGTGACCCTACAGGATGTCAGTGCCTTATGGGGTCTGCGGATCGATGGAGATCCGGTAGGAGGTGTCTCGGATCATAAGAATCTCAAGCAATTGATCCCAGAACTGTTGGGGACGAATGCGGAGGCAGTGGCCAAGAAGCTCAAGCTGAGGGGTGAAGGGGGAGTGGAGTGTTTCTCCAGTTACTGCATTAGTCTTAGGGCTCTCCGGCAGTATGCCGAGATTGCCATCACCCCCGGCACGACCGACCGGAGCGCGTCAAGAGGTAAGATCAAAATGCATTAAATTAAAATTATTACTTAAAAATACACAGTTTTTTACGTTTTCTTGAAACTGTAGGTATGTTAGAGCATTCGTGCTTGACTTGTGTGATAGCACAATGTTCGTCGATTCTAGCGGCGACTCGGTCCCGATCATGTTCATCCAACAGTTGGAGGAACTCGATAAGCCGTCGCGATGGAACTGGGGTGGAGCCGTGCTTGCCACCCTGTACAGAGAACTATATCACGCATGTCTGATAAGTTTCCATCAATTAATGTGCTTTACGATTGTTTTTTATTTGATAATAATGAATACACATATAAAATTTCAGAGAGACAGCCAGCAATTCAACGGGCGTGAGATCAAGATTGACTCACCAGTTCCGAACCAGCCCAACCAAGAGTCGCCTCTCGTACGCGATAGAGACCTACCACCACCCCCGCAGGTATTATAAGTTAATTTTTTTTTCATTCACGTCAATTTTGTTTTGAAATGTGTTCTTAAGATGTTCCACTCAAATATTGCAGAAGATAACCCGAATTGGGCGTTCCATGATTGGGTGCTAGACACCAAGAGATGGCACGCCTACTACAATCAATATAGAGTGTCAGTGCAGTATGACGAGGTCAGTTGGATCGTGTCTCTATAATTAAATTTTTGTTATTTTGTATAAAGAAAACTAACATTATCTAACTGCAGAATGGTCACCCTACATGGAGTGCCGAGCCCACTTTCACTCCGGCAGACTTTGGTCTCACCGACACTAGGGCAGAGGACGATCATGCGGCTAGCGGCAGTGGGGCACAGCAGACTACCCAATTTGATCCATGGGCGGATGCTGCGTTTTGGACACAGCCACCGACCACGTATACAGGGGACTGGGATGAGCCCACACTATCGATGCCCACCCCCAGGCAGCACGACCACGAGGCTAGTGGCAGTGAGGCACGACGAGCTACCCAGGTTTGATCCATGGCCGGATCTTTGCGTTTGGGACACGCCCACCGAGCACGTATACATAGGACGACATGCATTTTGATTATTCTGATGACGAGGATCCTGCAGAGCCCTCTGAGCCTCCACAGCCTCAGAGACGTGTCCAGCCGCGGAGGGCGTGCGGGGCGCCTCCCAGATTGTCATTGTCCGGTCATCATCCTCGTCGCTAGTTTTTTATATTTCATATTGTAGCCCTTGACAGTATATTTATATTTTCCTTTCTATATTTTATGTTGATCAGACGTTATTTGGTTATTTTATTTATTTATATTTTCGTTTCTATATTTTATGTTGACCAGACGTTATTTGGTTATTTTGTTCACTCGACCAAATTCGTCGTTATTTTGTTCACAAGAAAATTACAAGGAAATACAATCATATAATCACAACAAAATAGATAAAATACAATATAAATTACAAGCAATTACATAAAATACAATATAAAATACAAAATACAAAAAAAAAATATATTCAGACCGCCGGGTGGGGGGGGCGGTCTGGTAGGTGTGTAAACCGCTGGGTGGGGGGGCGGGTTTGTGGGTATGGTAGACCGCCCAATTGGGGGGCAGTCTGGTTAGGATTGAAATTTTTTTCAAAATTTGATTATTAATATTATATTATTTAATTTTTTGGTTATGGAAAAAAATGCCAGTCCTTACTTAGAATATATTGAAAGATTAAAATTAAAATTTGAAATATTAACAAATTTACTTCTCTTTTTGGTGAGAATATAAGAAGATTAAAAATATTGAATATCAATTATTTCATACCATTGTTCAAAATTAGTTTGTACTCTTTGGGTACGTTTGGATGCACTCTAAAATAGCTAGAATAACTACTATTTAGAATAGTAAATAAGAATAGCCACTGTTTAAGAACAATGCTATTCAGAACAGTGAAAAAGTTGTTTGGATTGCATATTTGGAATAGAGTTTGGAGGGAATAGCTACTGTTTAATAATTTATGTGTAAGATCAAATATAATACAATATAATATTAATTTAAATATTAAATGTAATATAATATTATTTTAATATTAGATTAGTATTAAATAAAATATTATATTAAATATAATATAATATTAGTTTAAATATTAAATATAATATAATACTAGTTTAAATATTAATCACCAGAATATTTTTGAATGCACAGGAATTAATCGCTCACGAATAACCATATATTTAATTATAATAATATTCTAACAAAAAAATATGTGAACTAAGATAATTTTGAAGTTTGGCAAAAATTAATCACCAGAATAACCATATATTTAATTATAATAATATTCTAACAAAAAAATATGTTCCCTCTAAACATATATTTATATATGACTCTAATACGTACGGATACAAATAATTATCCCCATTTAAATCCATATATGCACAAACAATTATCCGAAAATAAATAAATTATGAATATAAATAATTAATTGTATTTGTATGGATCATTGGGTGACAATGAAATGTAAAGTGCAAAAATATTTAATGTGCGTTAGGTAGGATTTTGATTCAAGCCTCCACAATATAAAATTATAATTACTAGATTATAAGTACACATTTAATATTTCATGAGTTACTGAAACTAAAAATAAAATTATAATTACACATTTGATATTTCATGAGTTACTGAAACTCAAAGACAAAAAATTTGATTAAATTTCAATATATATAATTAATTTTTTTAGAAACCATAGAGATAGCTAAGATTATCTACATCCCAGCAACTCAAATGAGTTTCTGAATAACTATTAATCACTTTTTAGAAATTGAGGTCATTAAAGTTTCTAAACTCTCACATTCCTGATATTAATTTTAGAGTTTCTATTAAGCCATGTCAGCAATAAATTAAAAAAGAGAAATAATTTGAGCCAATCATTTAACTGACATGGAGTTTATAAATTGTTTTTTTAATAAGAAACTTCCATGTTTATTTTCTGATTAAATAAAAAACTCCCTCACATTTCTAAAACTGAATTAAAAACTACCATTTCATATTAGAAATTCTAACAATACCAGATATGTAGATACTCTAAAAAATCTTTGGGTTGCATTAAGATCCGTTTACATGTCTAGCTATTCAATAATTATAACTCATATAGAAATTGTATTTGAATCCATATCTGCATAAAACATATCCGTGTTTGAATCAGTATTTACAAACTATGAATATTCGAATTAGCAAAAGTTTGAATGTTGATCCGGATACAACCAAATAATATCCGATCCGTTTGCACCCCTATTCTAACCTCAATTTAAAAACTTTCATTTTTTTTTCTTTATTTAGAAGAAAGAACCTTTACAATTAATTGTTCATTTGATCATTTAAGTTAATTTGAGTAATAGTCGTGATATATACTCCCTCGCGTGCAAATACGTTATGCCACGCATTTAATTACTGTGGTAGTTTTGAAGCTGTTTAAGCCAATTCTTAAGGTCAATATTTTTTTGAACTTGCGTGGAAGTCAACTTGTACTATGATTATATTAGCTAGGCAGCTAGGTAGCTAGCTATCATATGTATACGCATGAAAATTGTGTTGAGAGTAGGTCCGATGGGCATCAGATCTATTTTGGTTCGACGGATTCAATCACTATTTAATATATTTTAAGATTCGTGCAAAAGTTTTAAATTTCATACCGTCAGCTTTGATTTTCGTACGCACAGATCTTAAAGTTGATTAGACGGTCACAGAGCTTGTTATACCTAAAAGTAGGTCTGATGGACATCGAACCCACTCCGTTCTCATGAAAATTAGATATGTATAACAAATTAAGGGCGTGTTCGGCCGCTCCACTGTTTCCGTGGGAAAAAAAAAAAATTCAATTCAACTAAATTATTTTTTTCCCACATGAATAGTAATTTTTCGTTCAATTCCCGTGCCTATGTCCATTTCCAATAGACCGCCGAACAAGCCCTAAGGCATAGAGCTATTTTTGGGTGGAGCATGTTATATATTGATTCATTCAAGTCATCTGGTGACTTATTCCAGTTTTACGAATATTTTATTAATTTCTCTCTACTTTGATACTATCTAGTTACTTCAGAAAGAAGTAATTAATAATATATTTTCTCCTCTATGAGGTATTAGTAGCGTGCAAGAATATTTTACTTCATTAGTAGAGTTAAAATGTATCATTGATTTTATGAGATTCTGGACCATCCGATAAAGTGATATTGTGTACCTATGAGAAAAATAGTAATTTTTTTTAAATACTCCAAGCATATTTTATTATGAAAATCATGGTAAGTGGTTCAGATTGACTGTTAGGACTTTGAAAACAGAGATAAAGAATGTGAAACATATTGAAGTACAAAATAATGATACATTTGAATCCTCCTCATTTCTATATTTAATTTGTTTTTGCAATTTGTTTATCTTTTTTAGAATTTTTTTTATTTTTTCAATAAACTAAATTAAAATCGAGAAAATAATTAAATGTATCAATCATGTCTAATCACATATTGTATATATAACCATTCGAATTCACGTTATGTAAAAGAAATTTAGAAAAAAAAAAATCCTCACGCGCGTCATAACATATCAAGACATTAATTATGTAATGTCACGTTTTTTCTTTCTCAGTTGCGGATAGGATACTCTCTACCTTACTGTAGCTACATAGGATTTTTTTTTTGTGGGGATGCACAACTGCACAAGACCCAAAATTGGTACAGGCCGTTGATAATAATGGATTGATGGACCGCCAATTGAGCTTCAAGAGACTCGCTCTACACTTAACCACTCGAAACCATGCGACAGAAGACTTGGGACAAAAATTTAAAATTGCAGAACGAATCAGACAGCCTCAAAAACATCTCACGTTGTTGTTCGTATGTTATCCAATAAATTTGATCTGACGGCTGCAAGCACATCTTTTTCTCCAGTCGTGTACACGTGCTTGTTACGCGTTCTCACTCCGTGTGATCTTTCGCAGCTGTTGATATAATATAAGATGTTGGTGCCGATTTTTCTATTATTAAGAAAATTAATAGTGAAGCATTGACTCAAACTAATTCTCATTAAACTACCACGAATAAACTCAATATTTCATACTGTATATCTCAATATTAAATCATATATAATAAGTAATTCAAATTTCTAGCAACCATTGACTCTTGAAAGTGGTTCATATTTAGTTGCTAACCATTTGCAACATGTACAACTAGCCAAACTGCATGTATTTCTACCGGGATCACTTGTTGTATTTTCATTGAGATAACTTCTAGAAATTTTCAAAACAGAACCACTTCTCAAACTTGTAGTTATTTCCAAATAACACCTCAAAAAATACAAACTTATTATTTTTCAAATAAAATTTTAATTTAATTTAATTTTTTTTCAAAATATTATATATTTTTTTCAAATATTAATATTTACATTAGGAGATAAAGAATACTTAATTCAAGAGAAATTGTATCTTAAGAGAAACTTAAATTTGAAAATTTAGACAAAATGAGCAAAAATTTAACTCTAACTAAGAAGATATTGTCAGGACGAAATAAACTATTAAAAAAATTAAATGAAACTTAAGAAGTGTTAAGGAGGAGTTGCTGCATATTTATGCTTCTTATTATCTATGTGCAAATAATTAAGATGGGTCTACGGGTTTAATTGATTTGACCTTGGTCTTCTTTTCTCATTTTCATAAATTTTTAATCTCTCTCATTTTTTTTTCTCTCTTGTGAATTTTTAAATTTATTATGGCTTTTGGCAGCCATAATTTGTCAACCATTTTCAGATGTCATGATTAATGAGACATTTTTCTGTGTGAGCTTGGCAGCAACATAATAAAAACAAAAATTATAAGATCCGGTCGACAACCTAAAATTAAATACATCATCTCATCTCATCTCAAATCATCTGATTATAAAATTTATGGAAGTGCTAACTCTTGATAAAAGAAATCCTACAAACATAAAAATTGTTTATTACTGTGTAGTCCCCAATAACATTCACTTTAATAACTTTAACTACTTTGACCGGATCACTTTTAGACCTCTGACTAAGACCATTGGAACCACATCTAGAATATCTCTAATAGTTTTTCAAAACTAGTAAGTAGTAACTAACCGGAACCACTTTTAAATTATGTAAATTTTTTTCGAATTATGTAAACAATTATTTTTTTTTCAAAAATGTTTATTTTAAAAAAAAATTCATTTTTTTTTTCAAGTTAAAAATTTCAAATTTCATTTTTTTTCAATTTTTTTTAAATTCTCCATCTAGATGCTTCTTTTAATTATTTGAATTTTGTAATCTTTATCACATAACTTTCTAGACAGTTTCAATAAATATTGTAAACTGGTGAAATTTTTTCAAATTCTAATATTTAAAATATTATATTTTAATTTTTTTTGTAATTCTGCATCTAGATGTTTCTTTTAATTTTTTAATTCTGTAAATCTTTTTACATAACTCTGTGAACTTAAATTTTGAATTTTATAAATCTAAATTATAAATTATGAATTTATCTTTTTTGATGTGCTCCATCCAAAAACTACAATTTTGATTTTGAATTCTATAAATCTTATTATAAAACTCTATAATATGATACTCTATATATTGTAAATATAACAACCACCTCAAAACACATCAAATATTTTGTCTGACAACGAGACATGATTATTATCACTAAAATAACCAAATAGGTCATAACAACATAAACAAAATGTATCATTGAATTGCAAATGAAAAATATACATATTTTTTTCACCAAACATAACATTTATTACAAATCAAAGCAAACATAAAAAAAAATCTAACATAACACTACTTATCATTTAGCACTGCTTCCACCAACAACTGGCAATTCAGAGGCACCGTATATATTTGCTCTTGTCCCATTGATTTTACAAATTAAATCCAATGCTTCCCAAAATGCATGAATTATGTAAGCCTAATGCATGAATTCTATAAACCTCAGTCAAGAATTATGTAAACCTAATATATGAATTCTACAAATCTAAGATGATTTCAAGTGTTTAAAACTTATAATAATATGTCAAAATTTTGTAAAGCTCAGTCAAGAATTCTGTAAATTTAATACAAATATTGTGTAAATCTAATTCAAAAATTATGTAAACATAATGCATGAATTCAAGTACAAATATGAATTTGGATGTAACCATACTTCCAAGTTGCCACTAGACATGAATTATGTACCAGTACCACTCCGGTTGCCCCCGTACCCCCGATCAGACCAAACTATTGCACTAAGATCTGGATCTATTGCTTCTTATATTTGCAATAATAACTTCATGAAAAATTTTGATATTACCAAATGTGCCAAGTTGGCACTGACATTTTAGTGGAATAGTTTGATTTTGGTACAATTTGTCCTCAGTGAAAGAAAAGACAAATAATGTCCATGTCTGAAAAAACTACACTATCCCGGCCAATTGGTTAAAAAAAAAAAAAAAAATTATCGAAAGTCCATGGTATGTCAAAATAAGGTGGAGAAATTGCTTGCAGGACCAAAATTGAAAAGAAGGCTCATCTTTCACAAACTATACAATTTTGAACTTTTTGCAACAATAACAAAACTGGTTTTGTACAAGTACCATCTCACGGGTAAAGCCCTTTAGGCACCACTGCACCAGTAATCAAAGATAAAAACACAGAGCCTATAATATAAAACTAATTGCAGCTTGTTAAAGTAACTACACATTTTGAAAAAGAAAAAGAAAAACAAACACACACAGCCTATAATATAACAGCGGACCCACAAAGGAAAAACATATATATACAAATCTTAATCAAAATAGGACAAAAATAGAACAACTAATCCACCTTCACAAATAACATTTACTAACTTACTATAATTTTTACCTTAGCCACAAAAATTACAAAATAGTTCGGGGAGATAATCCCTTAATAAAGTAGTCTCATGCATCAGATTTGAAGTCTTCTTCGTTTGGATTAACGGCTGGTCGAGATCTCCGGCACTGGTGCCTTGCAAGATCAACAAGGTCTCATACGTCATCACTGATTTCAAGTTTAGAAAGACTCAGAAGTTCACATGCACCTAGCAATAGCATCAAGAACAATAACAACATGGAAATTGAAGCAAATAATTAAAAGCAAATAAAGGCGTTTATAAGAAATTTCAGTAACTTTGAGGCACATCATGCGGGATGTCAATGTAAATTAAAATATATACATGAAGGATACTTTTGACATATCAACTGATAGTTTTGTTAGGACAATAACACGCAAACCTTTATTAAATGAAAATCATGAGTACTATTATACCATAAGCTACGTGATAGTACCAGGAAGTGTAAACGATTTGAAAGTATGATATACGAAATTATACTCGGATGGTATAAAAATATATATGCAGTATGCAGACCAAATTTCTTATTTTATAGATATATTTTATTATTTTTTTAAACAGGTAGAAAATCACTCCTTTTGAATAGTTTAGAACTTTTAGATTAAATAATTTTTTTGTCTAAAAAATATATAGTTAGAGAATTATGACAAATATAAAATTTTATCTCCAAGTATATTTCATATGAAGAATATGATTGATGATTTAAATTAATTGTTTGACTTTAAAAATAAAAATAAAAATCTATAGTACGTGTTAATCCGTACTATGCTTATTTCGATAAACTCAAATAACTCCTTTATTAATTACAGGACATCACAGTAACTTATAGATATAATTGATATTTGAAAAATTAAACTTGCATCTTTTTGAAAAAAAAAACAAGAACTCGTGCTACAGCACTAAATTTGTGCTTATAAGCTTAACTCAACTCAGTGATAAAGCAATGCTTTGTTTGTAGGAACTAGGAAGGAAGAGTAGATCGAGCAGAAGAAAAAAAAGTTGTCTGTCATTTAGTGGGATGAATTTAAGTGTGAATTAAGGAACTGAGCAAGAGATAGATAGAGGCATAGCCGCATAGAGCAGAGCTGCGTGGATATATATATATATATGTATTATTATTATTTTTGGTGTGAATTCAAGTGCGCATGGAGGCAGGAGTAGAAAATAGAAAATTGAATTCAAGTGCGCATGCAATTTTTGGGGAAGGAAGATCGAGGAACAATGGAAATTGCAAGGGAGAGACAAATTAAAGGCGCTCCATGGAGGGGACTGTGTTGCCTGTTGCAGAACTTGCAGCAGCCAGCAGGGAGCAGGGAATGGGACTCTGGAGACATTTAATGCGGGAATCTTTGTCTGACCAGTGACCAACTGACCACTCCATTTTTATGTTATAACTTAACTTATAACCCCCATCGCCTCGCTCCTCATCATCAATTTTATTTTTCACATTTAATTCTTTTATAATTTTCTAACCTTCCATCACTGCAACATTCATTTTAAATTGTGAAGCAACTCCATCGCTACTTTGTTTCACAAGTAATTAAATATTGTATTTTAATTTTTTTTTTTTGTTCATTATTGGAGATTGGATCAGACAACAATTAATGCAATGAATCATTCTCGCAATAAATATATGGTTGCTCAACTAAAAACTAAAAGCATGCTAATCATGACCTTGAGAACTTACAAATTTTCATTTTCATTGTTTGAACGATTTTTAAATGTTCATTCTCCATTTCAAAATGAACCACGCGATCAGAGGCAGAGTTAATGAGAAGGAATGGGTCAATTGACTCTTAATTTTTTTTAGAATTATTTTATATTTATGTATGATTTTTAAATAATTTAGACTAATATATCATGCTGCTGTAAAATTGATTCTTATTCTCCATAAAAAAAATTATATAGTTGACTCTCATATATATTTGATTTCTATAATTTGAAAGTCCGATTCCGTCTTTGTATTTGAGGATATGTTCCTTAGTGCTAATGCAAAAAATAATTGACAACCCATTCGAAGACATTTGGTCAAGTCTCTTCTTCTAAGTACTTTTCAAACTGCACGATCACATCTTATCAAAATTACTTAAATTAATGCTAACAACCATTTCTTTGACGTTAGCATCTCTATGTAAAGCCAATAAAAAGAAACAACCTGACTTCCTCTCTATTCTAATTTAAAACCAAGTCATGAGAAAAGCAATAATGGAGGAAGTTTCTCCTCACTCTTAGTGTTGTCAATTTCATCTTCTTCTTTTTCTCTTTAATTTTTTACTTCTGTTGTTCATTTTTTTTTTCCACAGGAGCTAAAATATTCTCTCAAACTTTAAGAAGTCTCATGCTTTCAATCCGACCTTCCTCAAATTTTGAAATACAATTTGGCGCATCAACTACAGTCGCGACCATGCACTCATTTCTTCTCCTATAATAGTGAAATTTCAACCTAACACAAATGCTATAAATGTTGTTAGTGATGAATGAATGTCTGCTTAAGCTCCAACAATAATTTTGACTCCGATCCATCAATTATCAAACTTGACGCTTGCTCTGACTCTAACATTGAAAATGAAATCACCATTCTCCATCCACAAAGTGAATTCTTCAACGTTTACTAGTTATGAAAAAAAATTATCATTATGTAGCTGAAGTGCTTGTAGTTGTAATAATGCCTAAATCAGTTTTTACATAACATTATTGTTAGTTTTAATCAAGTATTGTTGGACTAAATAAGTTTTGATGATCAATTGTTGAAATTTACCTCTAAATCTGCTTATAAAGATCATGGTGAGCCCAGAGGTGAATGTCTCATTACACTTATTTTTTTGCTATACATATAATTGATTCATACTTGAATTTTGGCCTCTAATCAACTAATGTTATTTATTAAGAGAACACACAAAAAACTAGGTTTTGAAAAACCAAAAATTGACATGGAATTTTCAAGTAAGGATGCAACCTACAAGTTCTATGTACAATGTTTATGCATATCATGTTGATTTTAGTATTTGAAGAAATCTTATTCGAAAGAATACATCAGATGTACTTGTTGTGAGAACTTTTTGATAAGAAATATGGAGGTCAAGACTTCAGATTTCATTAAAAAGAATAAAGGCACCACTGGTGTCAAAAGTTTACTGCCATGAGAATTTTTATTTTAAACTTTACTTATTCGAAAAAATGTTAATTGATGTTGTTATATTAAATTGGACTGATATTATGGTCAATGTTGCCAATTTATTTGTTTGTTGAACCCAAATTTATTGAAGTGTCTTAGAGGTGCATGGGCATTCTGGATGTAAAATTGTGTACTAGTAGGTGCCACATTGTAGTTTAGAATGACTTAATTCAATACACATTGTAAAATTGGGTAGCAGTTGGCACCAAAAGAAAACAAAATTCATAAATATTGCTCCACAGAGTATCAGTTTTAAAAAAAGGCCCTAATGCATTAGAGAAGAAATACGTGACAAGCCGTGGCGTGACGTCACAAACACGCCGTGATTTGATCACGTGACATGATCAATTTTTTTTTTCACGTGACGTGATCAAAATGGTGGCGGATGGTCACGTCACGTGTAGTCACACTGTGACCATATGTGACTTGACGACGTGACGTAAATTAGTTATGTCAATTTTTTTTTATATTTTAATTTAAATTGTTGAAAATTTAGAAAAAAAAAATATGAAAAATTCTAAAATAAGTCAATAATATTGCAAATATTATTTTTTTTAGAAAAGATTGTTAGACATTTGACATTACTTTAAAAATTCAAATTACAAACATTCATTAGACTAAACTAAAGAAAATAAATTACACGAGTACCAGTATTACTGGAACTATACTAAAAGAAAAATCTGAATACTATATACATACCAAAAAAGTTGGATACTCTATGTTTCATACCGTGATGTGACGTAACGTGATTGGTTCACTTGACGTGCGTGACGTATAATTTTCGCTCGAATACGGTTACGTCACGCGTCACGTCACATAATTGACACACGTGATGTGACATTAACGTGACGTGACGTTTCGTGACGTGACTAGTCACGCCGTGATAAATTTCCTTCTCTACTTGCATATAACCTCTCATATATCGGTACTCCTAAGAAAACCATCTTAAATTTTTGAGGAATGAAAAAACTGTCTTCTCAGAGAAGATCTCAGCCTCACGTTCAATTAATCTCAGCCATTAGCCACTGGCTGATTTTATATATCTGTCTTCCTGTAGTATTAGATGATATATCTGTCTTCCTGTAGTATTAGATGTAGAAGTATAAAATTAATTAAAAATCCATCCATTTCAATACAAAACATTCTCTCAGTTATCAGTATCTGCCGCATCCTTTGTAACTTTTTTTCTCACCACGCGTGCTCTCGTTTTCCTTCCCGACGTTTTTTTTTTCCCTTTCCCCGACGCGCGCGTGCTCTCTCACTGTCTTCCTCTTCGAGCCTTAGAACCGAAGCGCGCTCTCTCTCATTGTCTTCCTCTTCAACCCGATTGCTGCAGTGACCATCGCGACGACACGAAGAGCTAAGAAATGAAGAGGCTGAAATCGCGCAGTGAAGGAGACAACAGGAAGAGATTAAAATTCTGGCTACTGAGAAGAGGAAGAAGGGTTTGTACTCACTTTTTTTAGCTTTCTCTGATTCGAAATGGTTCTATTGTCAAGTCCTAATTTTTAGGGTTGAATGTTTATTGGTAAATTAACTTTCAAGTTTTTGGAAGACATGAGTTTCATGCATTTTAGCAATTGATCGGTAGTTAGGCTTATTTCGACCTGAAAACACAGATAAAGTGTAGCGACCCTCAATCAAGACAAGAGACACATTATTGAAACAAAGAAACAAACTAATTGCTGTTACAACAGAAACTGGTTACTAAATCCTTCTAATCCTATCTTTATTACAATTCTGTCATTAATCAACTTAATTGGCTGAACTAGCTTAACTGCTCCAACTAATCTGCATCTTCATACCAGTTCCTCCAGTTCTGTCCAAGTGGGGCCCAGTATCAGCAATGCAGAATTTAAATGAATACTGACCGTTTGCGTGCTCCTTCGTTAATGCTGACTATGTCTAAATTTACCCGTTTGGCTGACCCGGGTTGTGACATAAAGCCATATACTTTTGTTATTTTTTGGAGATTAGAAAGAAAAAGAGACAGATTTCTCTTCCTGGCAAGCTCAGATGGGTTGTGGCTTCTTTTTGTTTGATCCGACGAACGAATCAGATTGTGGGTTCAACCATGAGTTGTTCGCCAGGTGCTCGGTGAGAAGCCTTCCATTCTGAGAATCCAGGTTAGCCAATTTGAATTGCATTATTTTGAACATTTTTCTTTCTATTATTGAAAATTAGGTACTAATTGTTTCAACTTTGCAGAAATTGCAACATCCAATTTTGGATAAACTTTTCACGGTGGTCTCTTGTGTCGTCTCGGTGCCTCTACACTGGATTTCTCCCTATACTCTTTTGGGTATGGCTTCTTTTCAATCTACTATCATTCTGTTTAATCTCTTTTGTGCTCAATTTAAATTGATGTATGTGATGTGTTTTCTCCAATAGAGCATGCACTATCGATTAGCTAGAAAAATGACTTTGTTAATGGCTGTATGTGATTACATTGGAAATTGTATCAAGTTAAATCGATAACCATCTAAGAGCATGATTTCAGATGGTTCTTATTTTTAGTAATTTTTTTTTTAATATGTATAGGATTTGGTATCTGCGCCTCGGCCAAGCTCCCCTCCTGTTAGGAGATTGACAGCTACAAGTGATGAAAAACAACATGCAATGGACTACGGTCTACCTTCTCCACATGCACTTAACACAGTTTGCTTGACAGGGTACCAATTAATCGATTTAAAAAAAAAAAAAAATGCTTACTCAAAATTGATTGTCTCCATCTTAGTTTGGTTTACTATGTTTTTTAGATATTTTCTACACTATGTGACAAGTGGAGGCCCTATTGATGCAAAAACTACAGCTGCAATGTGTGCCACTGTTTTCTTGCTTGTAATGCTGGTTGGCATTGGTGAGTACAGTAGTTCTTCCAATATTTCACTTTCAAAATTTTTTTGCCGCATGGGTTTCTATTGGATAATAAGGAGAACTTGTATATTTGTAATTCTTTGTAATTTTATCTGTTTTGTTTAAGCTCAATTTGATTTTTACTTCCTCAGAATGTTGTGTCAGGCTATGCTTGCTGGTATTACTGACACCAACTTCATTTGTTTTTTTGTTTTTAATCTTAGATAGCCTTAATTGTATTCTCAGGAAATCAAGGACTAAGATCTAATTCTCCTTTGTTGTATTTGATCTGTACGGACATGTACCCAGTTGCCCTTTCCTTTTGTGCCATCGAGAAACAACAAAGCCTTTATTGCTGCGCTGCTCTCCGCTGATACTACTACTGCCAGGGTCCCACTCGTCAGCGCTGCTTCGCCCTCTTCCTTTAAACAGGTGCCTTTTTTTTATTCTCTCGTCTCCTCCTCTTTTTTTATTGCTTTTTATAGTTCATCGATCTATTTTTTAGTTGTTTGTTTGGTTAATCTTTCATTTGTTGAGAACGACGGAAGTACCAAGTAGTAAGAACGAATGCTGTATATATATTGTGGAATTATATCATATACTCCATTTATGAGGATTGTGCTTAATTTATCGTTTTACTTTAGTACATTTTAAGCTTCAAATAAATGTGTATTATCGAGTATGATACTGATAACTAGTAACTGGATCTTCACCTTTCTTTTAACTTTTTTTCTTCAACGATTTAGAAGCTCTACTTGATTAATAAAATTGCTGGTGTTCTTATTTTTTTTTGGTTTAGTTTTGAAAATTATCTTTGTTTATTAAAATGAAAGAAAAATAATTAATAAATTTGGATAGGTTCCCTCAAAAATAAATACAAATAAATACTACCGATTGGTGTAGATAATAGAGGGGCTGATTAAAAAGGTGGATCTGACAGAAGAAGAGGCAGAGGCATCAGTGGATCTCCTACTAGAGGAGCAGAACGAGGCTCTCATAAGCGCATTTCTTGTGCTTCTACGAGCCAAAGGGGAGACCTTTCAAGAGATTGTGGGGCTGGCTCGGGCGATGTTTAAGCGGTGCCAGCCGGTGGAGGGACTCCAGGATGTGGTAAACATTGTCGGGACGGGTGGGGACGGTGCCAACACTGTCAACATATCCACAGGTACAGTTTAGAGTGAGGCTATGGTAATATGCATATTATGGATCGACCCATGCTATGGATCCATATCTCTATTTTCAAAGTTTAAACAAGGATCTGAACCGTTAAACATGATCTCTATACAAAAATGTATCTGTAGACCAAGTTCTATATTTGTTATAATTTTTTTACTATTTTTTTAGATAGGTAGAAAATCACTAATTTTGGATGTCCAGAATTTTCAAATCAAGTGATTTTCTACCTATCTATAAAAATAGTAAAAAAAATTATAAAAAATATAAAATTTGGTTTGGAAATACATTTTAATATGTAGAGAATGTTGAACGGTTTAGATCGATTGTTTGGACCTTTAAAAACGGAGATTTGAGTCCATAGCACGACCTTTGTGTAATATGCATATTAGATATTATCATAGCCTCTACAGCTTATAGTTTGAAATAAAATGAAGATTTTGGCTGAACTTCTTTGGAGTAATTCAAAGGAAGTTTTTGAAACCAAACTGGATAGAATAATTTGAGTTTTATTCAGTTTAGAGCTTATGTCGTTACTAATAGGATGACATTAATCAACTTGAACAAGGGTGATTCATGTATATTATTGTGAGTATAATTGTAGTATTTACTAATGTTTCAGTTCACTTGGTAATTTTTGTTTTTGGTTTTCAATCCCAGAGAACCAAAATTAAGGCCGAAATATAAACACAGAAATAGCACTACAGTCTCTTGTATCACAAAAGCTGGGATCTTATGCAAATTTAACATCTACAAAAAGTAAATACCCCTTGCTACTAGACCTGACAGGCTCAACCTGACCAGATGATGTCACTGGTTTCTTTTATCTTGTTTAGTTCTCATCTTGACAATTGTTAAAAGGGAGCAATCCAAAATGGTTACAGAAGGGGAGGAATACTTTCTTAAATGAATGTTTCTCTTTTCCTATTTTAGGTCACTGAGGAGGTTTGAGGCTAACTACAGAGGCTCAGATTCAGAGAAAAATGATCTCAAGGAACTCTATGCAAAATTCGAAGGCAATATGAACAGGTACAATCTATTAGAAAGTGTAGTTTCTTATTTTATGGGGAATTTCATGTGTATCATTGCAAAGTGTCAAGATCTGTTAGGTAATTTTAGTAAAGAATGTGAATGGTTATCCTTCATATAAAAAAGGTAAGCATAAAAACATGACTTTAAAGATGCCTAAATTGAAAATAACCTAAAAAGTTTGTGATTTGTAAGCACTTCCAATACTTCTGTTATTTGACTAAACTTAGTGTGATTTGTGATAATTAAAGGACTTGCACTGATCATTTGAATTGCAAGGGGAAGAATTTTATCTCGTACTTATAAATAAGAATGGTTTTATATCCTCATGACAGATTATTTGGAAATGAAAATCTCCAGTATTTGTGAGAGAGAATTTTGCAGTAATTGCCACCAACGGATTCATGGCTGAGACCAGACCAATGGTACTTGGAGAATGGTGAGTATGACAGTTGCCAATGCTGAGAAGTTGCAGTTAGAGCAAAGATAGAGACTGGTATGTCTGTCCCTCTCCCTCCCTTCAACCTCCCTCCTCACTATTCACAAAGTTCGAAGCGCTTGCATTTGGTGGTACGATTCGGTGAGAAGTGAAGGGGCTGATATCGCACAGTAGTTAAGGAGAAAAGAGGAAGAGGCTAAAATCCCAGCTACTGAGAAGAGGAAGAAGGGTTTGTACTCTTTTTTATCTTCTTCTGATTAGAACCTTGTCAAACCCTAATTTTTGTTTACTTCTCTCTCCCTTTCTCCTCATCTACTTCCCTCTCCCTAGATGTTTTCTGTGGTGGAGTTAGTTGAGCTTGTGGAGGCTTTTGAAAGGAAACCTTTACGTACAAATACTTTAAAGGTATGCAATTTCGGGCATTTGATTTTGCAAGATCTTCCCTAATTTTAAGTTATTTATTTGTTTACGTATTGGATATTTGCCCTTTCATTTTAGACATGGAGAAGATATCTTGCTGGTATTTTGCTTAACCATGGAGTCAATCTGGATCAAATTGGGAAGTGGTCAAGGTACAAATTATTTTATTTGTTATACTGCAAACTGTTTTATAATAAAAATTTGGTTGTGCTTGAAAATGACAGACTGCACATTCTTTTAATAAAAAATTTCATGATTTATAGTTTATACTAACTATGGCTCACAAAAAAAATAGGTTGGGTTGGTTATGTGTGACTCGCAAGTCCCAGTTGGTGCAACCCCTGAATACATGGCTGGGCACTACCTTGTAAGTTTGTTGCCGAACAATTTTTCTTTTCGATTATAATTAGCATGACAAAACATGTAAGACAATTATGTAAACAAATCACACAGACGATTATGGAAATCTGCTCTAAAGACAATGTTATTTTTCTTTTCTTGTGATGTTGATTTTAATCAAGACAGTTGTTTTATTTATCATTAGAGTTAGGATTGATGTAAGCTAGAGTAAGGTAGGATGGACCTTTAATGTACATGTACTGGTATTTATGTTTAATTAAAATTAGACCTAGGGTTCCAATTCAAAAAAAAAAAAAAATTGTTTTGTTCTCCTTTACACATTGTCAGATATTATCAACCTTATTGTCCTTTTTTGTTATCGCCTTGTATAATTTTTTTATTGGAGATTTATTTGTTTGGTGAATATGTGAATGAATTTTATGGAGATAAAGAGTGCACTGCGATCATTTGTATCAGCAATAGTTTGGTGTGGTGAACCTGTTGTCTGACCCAGATTAAATACCGATACAGGAAAGGTACTAGGCTAGGTTGTACTGACAGGGGGTTGCTGATGTACCAGTATCCAACGCAGTTTTTTTTTTTTGCTTCACTGTTTGTTTTGGTTCCTTCTATTTTTTCATGTCTGTAGGAGGTAAGTCTGAGATGGATGGATGGATGGATGTAATTGACGTTAATTACTTCTTGATTTAATGCTTTTCTTGGTAGCTGTCTTCATAATCTAAAAAACAAAAACTAAAAAAAAAAAAAAAAATTTTTGGTATTTGATGCCGCTTATGAAATTTCAAAAAAAGTTGGTATGTGATCTTTTTCAGCCTGTATTTACAATTTTTTTTTGCAAGTTATTAAACTCTCTGCAATAGTTTTACATCATACAAACAGTGGTACTGTTGGGCTGGGGGAGAGAGAAGGTAGGGAGAGGAAGGGCCGGCTGAGGCAGAGGAAGGACGGAGGAGGAAGTTTTTAGGAAATAACTGCTAATGGTAAAATTGTGATGGGTATGTATCCAAATTTCTCAATAATATATCTGTTGCCTAATGTATTTACAATTAATTACATTCTTATGTTGGACCACCTCAACTAGAGAATGTAATCACCACTGATGCTGGGCTAGCGGCGTACCAACACACTACAAACCAAAGACCAGCTATGAGAAGGGGCTAGCACTTGCTGATATTAGAGGAGAGAGGTGTCAGCGATGTACCAACACTTTGTTGGAGAGGTACCAGTTCAATGATGAAGCGGTACCAGCAAATTCTTAAGTTTATCAAGTACTGGTAATTTGGCTGGTGATTGTTCATTTTAGCAATTTTTTTAAGCTACGTTAAAGTAGGGAATATCACCATAAGAACAAGTCAAAGAAGTCCAGCATCTATATTCAGAATGGTGCAACCTCATTTTAATTTTATTATTGTTTCTTTGTTGGCTGGTTTTTATCAGTATTGAAGATTTTATCTCTGAATTTTGTAGTGCGGTGCAAATCTAATCCCAATATTGTTTGTGTGACATGTCACATTTCAAGAATTTTCTGAAGAAAATGAAAATAAAAATTATACGGTATTAGATACTATAGGCATCCATGAATTAAAAAATATATTTTCTTACCAATCAAAGAAAGCTGTGATCCATATAAACATTGGTTCAACTGGAAAGCTAGGTCAAAATACATGAATTATTTTTGTATATTAAACTGGAAAACGATATATATATGAATTATACTTTTTGTATATTATATTTTATTTATTAATTATTATCTTCTTTTGACATGTTGTTAGGGATTTACTCAGATTGGGAGGGAATGGACAGATTTACCAGCCTCGTTGGGTCAAATTACACATATTCAGTTCAACCTTTAATAACTGTGAGTACCTCTCTCCTTCTGTGTATGTTAAATGGATCAAGTTTTTATTTTCTCTAATTATTTATTGTTTGGTTGGTTCCATGGCTGGTGATACACTTTTGGATCAATCGTTTGCTTTTATTATTGATTAATACATAAGTATGCAATCAACCTTTAAATTAATCACATTTAAAGAAAGTGAACAAAATATACATTTAATTTCCACGGCAACGTGTGGCCGGCACTTGAATGATTATACCAAATGGATGTTTGGAACATGTATAATATTTAGTTATGTTGTGGTTGATTGTTTTGGATGTAATAATTTTATGTTGTGTTGTGACAAGTTAATAATCCTTTGTACCTATTGTTTTGTAGGTTGAGAGGCCCTTGCACAAGTTCCATAAGAAAATGATTAAAAAGGCATACATTTTCGTCCATCTCAATTTTCTTATGTGCTCACTAGGATACTGTCTTTTTCCCAGGAATGTGGGATAAATAAGTTATACTAAAATAAGATATCATTAATTAATTGTTGTGTTAGAAGCACAGCATGTAGATACTAATGGTAAGTGGTTATTGTTGCTGATAAGGACTGTATCCAGGGATCCGATACATTTACTAATAGATGCTGTTCATGAAGTAAGTTTACTCTGTGATAAAAAAAAATCTAAACTTCTTGTGTATTTTTGTTTAGTTTACATTTGCATCTATTTTACGAATTAGATGTCTCATGCATGGATGATTTATCTATTCTTAGATCAATATTTTTTTTTAGGAAGTGTAAGATAATGCCCAGGCTCTACAGTGTATCAACAATAGAATGAGAACACATGTACCTACCTCTGAAGAATGAAGAATAATAACTCGATCATGCTTTTATTTCTTCAAGGAAAATATTATTAATGTAATAGAGCTATTAAGAAGAATGAACAGTACAGAGAATAGCCCAATTAATCAATTACTGATTACATCAATATGAAGATTTACATGAGTGCTAAAAAAAATTATATGGGATTTGCTATTTGTTTTTCACAAAAATTTTGTTTTGATGTTCCCCACTATTTGGTCTTTGATTTGTTAATGTTTCATTGAAAAAATAAACGTTTGTCTCTTTACTGTTAGTAATTTTATTAAAGGAAATCATACTTCAATTAGGAATTCTTAGAAAATTAAGCTCTGATCAGGTTAAAAGAGTATATATTTAATATGAGGATGGACCCACTTATCCCATTTTTTAGTGACACCAAATTATACCATTCATTTTAAAAGTTTTTCAAAATTCAAATAGTCGATTTGAACTGTTCAACATGATCTAAATATTAAGAATAATTATTTTCATCCCCGTGCTACAGTATTCGCACTGTACATTAAAAACATGATGTACTATGGTCCCTACTAATTACTTAGTCCTCCCATTTTCAGTCACCACACTTGTCCAACGTCAGTCTTTATAAATATAAATACTTATAAGATAAGAAATTGATACTTACAAAATAAGATATTAATACTTGTGGTGTCACTTGATATGATCACTCCCTTTTCAGTCCCTAATGGTCCCCGCATCAACCTTTCTCAAATAAAGTAATGTGGACTCCGCATTCTTGCATCAACCTTTCTTAATCGTCCATAAGTCAATCTTCTTCTAATAAACATAGTTGATCACATAGGTGTAAATACTTTAGTGCATAAATATAAATCCTTGTATTACTTGATATTAATACTTTCAGATGTTATATAGTGCAATATATTCATATGTAAAAAACACTTGCAACATTTCTTTAACAAAAATAGTTGACCACATAGGTATAAATACCACAATACATATGTATAAATACTTAGAGTACTTGATATTGAAAGTATATTGATACTTTTAGATATCATCCAGTGTCATGTGTAAAAAATACTGCAAGTGTAGGTATAAATACTTGTTTGACGACGAGCTCGAAAGTACGTCATTATGGATCTCATTTGAAAGAGAAAATTGTGTAGAAGACGTTAGTGGTTTTAGATTTGTAAAATTCCTTACAGATCGTCAGAAATATGGACGAAAATGAACGGAGAAAAAAAACCCACCTCTAAAAACTTGTATGGTCCCCCATTTAGTTTGAGTGGTCCTCACCATGCATTTATGGTGCGGGTACGTTTGAGAAATAAAGATGGGAAAATAATTATTTACGTAAAAGTTGTTCATCTCATAGATATAAATACTTCAGTTCATAGGTATAAATATTGCCGTGTATAGATATTAGTACTTCAGAAAAAAAAATTCAGTCCTGCAGATTTTGAGGTTCCCTCAGTTGTTATGGCAGTTATGGTGCGGGTACAGTGCGGGTACTGTAGCGCGGGTATTGATATCAGCTTCCAAATATTAAAATTTGCTTGAAGACCAAATTTTACTTTTTTTTTTTAATTTGTTTACTATTTATTAAGTATTTTACAAAATTGTTGTTTTCAGATCATTGAATTTTTGTACTCATCTTAATAAATAGTAAAAAAATGAAAAAAAATGTAAAATTTGATGAATAAGCACATTTTAATATATTCATCAAGTTGAACGGTTTGGATCAACTGTTTGAACTTAAAAAATATAAGGTGTAATTTGGTGTTATCAAAAAATGGTGTAAGTGGATCCCTCCTCATTTAATATTGTTACACTTGAATGTCAATATTTAAAGTTTTAGACAATTGAAGCGTTTTATATTCGTCCAAAGCCCAATCCAATCTCAAAAATCAATTTTGTTCGGGCAAAACAGACAGGACTCGGACTTATGCAATTAATCTTTAAATTAATCACATTTAAACAAATTAATCAAAATATCTTTTGAATTTCCACGGCAACACGTGGGTACTTGACTAGTACTTTTATAAAATCACATTCTTACATATCAGATTTAATGTAAATTTTGGTGCTTGATTGATGGCTTTAATATAGATTCTGGTATTTGATGAAATTGATATTCATCCTAGTGTCAAGCACATCTCTGGTATTTAGATTATGGTATTTGATGAAACCAAAGGCATTATGATTTATGACATTGATAAATTTGATCCTGTAGTCTAAAAACGCTCTGAAGAGTCCTGTCAAAATGCATTCCTCCCAACCCTTGAACGAAACTTTGGAAACCAAGGCTCCTTCCTTATCGCAAGTCGTCGAATCAAGGCCTAAAAGACATTGAAAGCAGTTTTGTCAAACTGACAGATAAGGCCTTAATAGGCCATTATCAGATTTATGGGCTTTATAATTTCGGCCTATTGACTATTGTTAGTCCGCACTAACGTGTGATACAGCAAATCATTAAAGTTTTGCAACATGATGCTGACGAAGCACCTCTTAAACGGTTAAACTACACCAACGGGCAACGGGTCTGAATTCATATTAATTATCACCTTTGGTGACAGAATATTTCTGCTTAGATCCAGACCGCTCTATCAGGATCCGAATTCCGAACAAATATTAAAGGGATCCCGTGACATTCTATCTCGGATCGGATTGGGATTTGTTCGGATTCTGATCGAACGGTCAGTATCTAAACAGAAATATTATTTTACCGGGTATTGAAAAAATAAGATAAGACGGGGCCCCACGAATCAAGATTCAAGATCGAGGAAGCTTCCAGGAAGGTGCAACGGCTATCAGCCTATCACTTGCAAATTGCCATTGCCAGAAGCCCAGAACTTATTAGAAGGCAGAAGCGCTTCGCCATTTCCTTTTCCATAAGATCTGAAAACAACAATACCAGCCTAAGTCTAAGTCTGCATTAACCATCTAATTCCTCTATCCTCAATGGCCGACTGCGCGGCGGCCTCGGAATCGCCGTCGATCGACCACCACCTCCCCTCCGCAATACTCGCGACGGTTCTCTCGCACCTCGACATCCGCTCCCTCGCCTTTGCCTCCGTCACGTGTCGCGTCTTCCGCACATGTGCCTCCCAGGCGCTCTCTTTCCTTCCGTCTTTTCATCTCCTTGTAAGCCCCTCTTTATTTTTGTCCTCTTTTTAACAGAGTTTCCCCCGATCTTTTGTTAGAGTTTTAATTTCTCCTGATTGGTTGTTGATAGGTCTTAGACCTAATTAGACTTGGTATTATACAATTTACTCAAAAACTAAATGGATTGAGAGAATTTGGAATTTTCAAACAAGATACACAAATGGCGAAAGCCAGAAATTAAGAGGTGAACTCAACAATTGGATAATCTATTTCATAATCTGAATTTCATACAAGAGTTGCCCTTATATATGCAGTCCTATTCGAACAATAATTTATGAATTTCACTACCTAGTTTGTTTAATTTAACTACGTCTGTGACACTTCAGCAGTCCATGTGATCAAATTCGTTGATCTGTCTCAACGAGCTCTCTAAAAACCCTTCTGCATTTGTATCCAGTTCCACTTGACGATAGCACTCTGTTTCTGATTCCCACAACCCCACCTGACAGTGACTGTTTTGATTAACTATTGCGGTCAGTATTTGAAGTGCAGGATCCCCGTGCAGTGCTTCTTTTTTAAATTCCGGTTTTGCATCCCCGTGCAGTGCTTCTTTTTTAAATTCCGGTTTTGCCTGAGCCACTGCCCAGACCTTCCCTCATTTCATCTCTTTCAAACTTCATTTTGACTGAGTCAAAATTGCACTTGATAATGCTTAGAGTTCCTCACATTGTTGTAGGATTTTTCTCTGACGATTGATTATTTGAGGCCGCTGTTGCTGGTTAATCCGTGCCTCAGGAGCATACGGATGGATTGCATGCGGCTTGATGATGTGGCGATCCCGTATCTTGTGAGGCCTTCTCTCAGTGAACTGTACCTGGTTAATTGTGAGAACTTGAGTGGAAAAATTCTCTCTGAGCTGGGTGCCAAATGCCCTGATCTGAGGTAATTGATGTTATTTGTATGGTCACAAGTCTGGTGCTTAATGTTTGCAGTTGTAAGTTTGTAATCATTGGAAACAATCTGTTGACAATTGAAAAATCCAAAACTAAGTTTATAGGTGTTTTGATGGACAAATAGACAAACAACCAATTAAATTTTATGCAAGTTGAGAAAATTCTGTATTTTGAATTGAAAACTTTGACAAGAATATTTTTGTTGGGCAAACTAAGGTAGTAGTGATTGTGTATTGCTTGATAATGCATGTTATGAAAATTAAATTCAGACCATTAAAAAGTTCAAATTGTTAAATTACAGAAAAACATGTACCGAATCTCATTTTTATATGCAAAACAAGGGTAGCCTAGACATGATGCCTAGACATGGATTTTGAAATCGAAGTTGACTTTATTGATAGTTGTGAACATTTCCTTTTAAGAAGTTCTCAACATAACTCAACCTGGAATTAAATTTTTGCTTTCAATAGTTATTAATTAAATATACAATCTTAAGCTACATTACATGTGTTACTTTATATTTTATTCGTTCAGGACTCTCTCACTAACCTGTCTTTCTCGGTGTAAAGGAGTTCCAATATCCTTTGCTGATCTAGAGCAGTTTCTCATTGGCTGTTCACAGTTGGAGGTAATCATTTGTTTGCTTGTAGATTGGTGCATAATAAACAATATGCGTAGAGGAAACCCTTGTAAATTCCAAGTAGATTATATTCTGTGAATAGACAAGTCACACTTCACTGGATATGTTTTTCAAGGATTGCCATTGCTATGCTTTTATTGATGTCAAGCAGACAAGTCTGGTATGTCAGGCAATTGTACATCTTATGAACCGGAGTGTTACTGGGCATTCCAGCCCTGGTGTGTATTTCTATAGTTTTATTTAAGTCAGGATTATAAATCTCCAATGGGGCTGATTAGCCAAGTCATACTTCACGGGATAGTACTGTTAATTGGTTCCCGCTCTTCAAGGATTGCCATTGCCATGCTTTTGTTTATATTATGCTTGTAAGTGGGGTATCATTAGGCAGTTGTGCATCATATGCACCAGAGTAACAGAGCATCCCAACCCTGTTGTGTATTTTTAAGGTTGTATTTATGTAATCTGACACATTACATTGACTAGGATATTCTTGTACAAGTTGAGGGAACCAAGACCTGCACATTACATAGCCTACAAATACAGTCATATAGCAGTAATCTGACACATTTTCATTGCTTTCTATTGGTTTTTTTTGTCAGTCTCTTAGCTTGCCGGAGCTTGATTTTGCAGTATTTGATGGGCCTGATTTCCACCACATATGGGCTGCAGCATCCACAAAACTATCCTGTCTAGAGATTGGATATATACCCTTAACTATGTTACTCCAGCTTCTGTCCTTGGCCATCGAGGCCCAAAACAGACAAATCCAAATTACAAAAGCACCCCTCTTCGGCAGCCTTCAGAAGCTATGCCTCTCAGTTGACTTCATATCAAACAACTTGGTGGGTTCCATATCAGAGGCGCTTCCTCACCTGACCCATTTGGATCTCCAAGATGCACCATGTTATGATCCCGCACCTTCATCTGACCTTACAAATGTTGGTCTCCAGATGATGAATCGCCATGGTAATCTGAAACATGTGTCTCTAATTCGAAGCCAGGAATTCATGTTTACATCTTTCAATAGGGTGAGTGATTTGGGTCTTCTGCTTATGGCCCAAACTTGTTCGAAGCTAGAGAGCATTTGCCTTGGCGGTTTTTCACGGGTTACTGATGCAGGTTTCAGGGCAGTCATACATTCCTGCTCTAGCTTGCGCGAACTTAGGGTTTTTCATGGACATCAATTAACTGATTTAGTTTTTCATGACATATCTGCCACATCACTCTCCCTGACACATGTCAGTCTAAAGTGGTGTAATCTTTTGACTGATATAGGCATTGAGAGGCTATCTTTGAATAAAGATCTCAATCTGCTTGACCTGAGGGAGTGCAGGCTTTTAGGTGACGAGGCTTTAAAAGCTCTAAGTCAGTTGCCAAAATTGCAAGTTCTATTATTGGATAGAACTGGTATAACTGACGTAGGGTTGTCATACCTTGGTCAAGGGTTGAGCCCACTAATTTCCTTATCGCTTAGAGGTTGCAAAAGGCTAACTAACAGTTGTGTTGAGTTATTATTAGCTGGTGAGGTCAGGTCAAGTTTACAAGTGTTGGATCTTTCAAAGATACATAACCTTACAGACGAAGCTGTTATATCACTGGCAAGGAGCCATGTGCAGATAACAGAATTGCGTTTACGTGAATGCACCAATATAGGAGATTCATCAATCATGGCACTTGCATCAATGCTCGTTGAAGGTGGAACCCACGGGAGTAGTCTCCATTTGCTGGACTTGTTCGAGTGTGGTGGCATCACTCCCTTGGCCTTTAGATGGTTTAAAAAACCGTACTTCCCTAGGCTGAGGTTGCTGGGTGTAACAGGCTGCTTGAATAGGGATATTGTGGATGCTCTTGCAAGGAGCCGGCCTTTCTTGCAAGTGGCATGCCGAGGGGAAGAGCTTGGGCCCGTTTTTGGGGGACCCTCTAGTGATTGGTGTCGTCCTGAGGAGGATAATTTGGATGAGCTTGAGCAGTGGCTTCTTGAAGGGGAGGAAATGATTGATGACGAAGATGATGCCATTTTTGGAGACGATGAAGAATTTTTTATGGTATAAAGAATTGATGGTCATGATTTTTGTTTTCCTTGTATTTTTGTGGGTGCTAATGTGCTATACTCTTTATTGTTTAACTCTGCTGAGAAGGAAATGTAGGGAAATTTTTTGCTGTTCTGATTGTAAGACATTTTGTGGTTTCATTTTTAATGTGCTGAAAGTTATTTAGCGTGGACACCAGGACAGGTGTCTAGCCTGACGCGTACGACTCCCATTTTACGACACGGACGTATCTGAAAGATGGTGGGTGTATTTATTGTGTCCGTGTCAAGCACAGGTGTGGCACATTTCTTCACGTGTCGGTGTTACATAGGTCGAAGCTTAAATGGCTCATCATCTGTATGGAGAAAATTTTACGTTTAACGGCATTTTTAACATGAGAGATGATGAACATAAATATAGTATGGATGGTAATAGTTTTCATTAAAGAGAATATTCGTAAAAGAAAAAAAAAATGACGACTGGATAAAAAATAGCAGTTTCATTATAGTTTTCATTAAAGAGAATATTCGTAAAAGAAAAAAAAAATGACGATTGGATAAAAAATAGCAGTTTCATTTCAAACAGTTAGATGTTCAATCTATATTATAATGTGCTTGGAAATCAAATTTTATATTTTTTGAAATTTTTTTACTATTTATTAAGATGGTTTGAAAATCACTAATTTTATTAAACTTCTGCACCATTAAACTTCTTCAATGGTTTCACTGTTTGGTTAAGCCACCGTTGGATCATGGATTTTCAAAGTGGCTTAATAAATAGTAAAAAAAATATAAAAAATGTAAAATTTGGTCTCCAAGCACATTTTAATATAGAGATCACATCTAACGGTTTGCGACTAACTTAGTCTCCAAGCACATTTGGTCTCCAAGGATAATACCAAAGTTGCGACTAACTTGTCACTGTTGAGGAGAGAGCTTCACCAAGAGTAGATCTTTGCTTGAGTCGCAATTTAGGGTTTCGGAGGGAGTGAGAGAGGGCTGAGTTGGGTGAGAGAGAGGGGGTTGGGGTTTGATGCGATTTCTGACTTCTCCGATCAGAGAGTGAGGTCGGAGAGAGAGAAGAGGGAGAGAGAGAAGCGGGATGGAAGAAGACGGAGAGACAGAGATGGAAGAAGTGGGAGAGACAGAGAGAGGGTGGGTTTGGGCCACTTTTTACTAACTAGACCCTCCATTCAAAATTTGAGCGACAATTTTCTTATCAGATCAATCTAATCAAATTGATCTAGTGCGAATCAAGAAAACAGATCGGATGGTTTAAAAATTGATTGCACCATGGCTCAAGAACAATCGATTTGATATTAGCCACTCTATATATATATATATATGAGTAATGCTATTATGCATTGTAAATTAAAGCGAGTACTTTAATTCGCGCTCATATCGCGATTTCCAAAGTTTAAATAGCCGATCCGAACCGTTAGATGTGTTTTTCATATTGAAATATACTTGGAGACCAAATTTTACATTTTTTGGAATTTTTTTACTATTTATTAAGCCACTTTGAAAATCGCTGATCCAACGGTGGCTCATATTGAACAGTGAAACCATTGAATCAGCGATTTTCAAAGTGGCTTAATAAATAGTAAAAAAATTCCAAAAAATGTAAAATTTGGTCTCCAAGCACATTTCAATATGGAGAACACATCTAACGTTCGGATCGACTATTTGAACTTTGGAAATTGCGATATGAGTGCGAATTAAAGCACCCGCTTTAATTCACAATGCATAATACATTGCTCATATATATATATATATATATAAGAGTTGGCTAAGGTGCTACTCATAGCATAGAGGGTCTCCGTGCAGCGGCTCAATATTTGAGTTTTCAAAATTCAAAAAAATGTAAAATTTGGTTTGCACTTACATATTCATATGGAAATAATGTTGAACGGTTCGGATCGACTGTTAGAATTTTAAAAACTCAAATATTGAGCCGTTGCACGGAGGTCCTCTATGCTACGCATAGCATATTAGCAATTTCCTATATATATATATATATATATAAATATATATAGTCGGACTATGGTAATCTGGCACGAATCTCAAAGCAGATCCCTATGTAAATTAGTAAATAGGCACCGAATTTTAATCGTTCGGTTGGGAGTTTGCCCGTACTCGGTCCGGTACCTGGGCTGGGAGGATAAGGATTAAGGAATAAGGATAGTGTCGCCGCAGCGAACTAGCTAGTAGGAAAAAAGATAAAGGAGATCTGCGACGCGATCGGACAAGGGATTAAGGGGATAAGGGAAGCGGAAATGTCGGGCGTAACGGTGTACGGAACTCCATTGTCGCCGGCGGTATCTAGAGTTATGGTCTGTCTGTTTGAAAAGGAGGTGGATTTCAAGCTGGCTCCCGTCGACATGGCCAAGGGCCAGCACAAATCCCCCGACTTTCTTAAGCTCCAGGTCTCTCTCTCCTTCTCTACAGGTTGATATTTGATACGTGCACCTAATTAAGGCACTTATAAATTGTTGTGTATTTTTAACAATATTGCATGCATCAACAGCCCTTCGGCCAGGTGCCTGCATTTCAAGACGAGCTTACGACCGTCTTTGGTTAGTTCCACCTTTTCTTTTCTTCTATATTCATTCCCTTATCTAATTAGTAATTACTGCTTTGCTTGTCATTTATAAATTCAGTAGTAATCTGAAAATGACAGTTTTATCCTTGTGAAATGATTGATCCTGATGTGGGATATACAGATACCATAAAACTTGAATGAACACTACAATTCCCAGAGCTTTTAATCTTCATAATGGATCACAGTATCACATCAGATCTTGAGCTGAAATAATGAATGTATTTACCAGCTTTTGGAGGTTGTTCATTCCAAAAAAAATTACAATAATGTGTGTAAACAAAGTAATAATTAATCTTTTTCAAAGAAAGCAAACAATCCCTTTCATTGACACATTAGTAAGAAATATTCATTTTGTTTTTATCTTCCCAAGATTATATAAGAATTTTACTACACCGTGGATGCAGAGTCAAGGGCAATTTGCAGATACATCTGCGACAAATACCCTGATAAAGGAAACCAAGCCCTTATGGGTCGGAGAGATGGTGGGCTGCTGACCCGCACATCAGTAGACCAATGGCTGGAGGCCGAGGGGCAGAGCTTCAATCCACCGAGCTTAGCCCTAGTATTCCAATTGGTGTTTGCACCAATGATGGGCCTCAAACAAGACACAGCCACAATTGAGCAGAATGAGGCGAAACTAGCCAAAGTTTTGGATGTTTATGACCACCGCCTTGGCGAGAGCAAGTTCCTTGCGGGAGATGATTATACACTGGCTGATCTGGCGCATTTGCCAAATGGGCATTTTCTGGTTACGAAAGATAAAGGGGATTTATTTACATCGAGGAAAAATTTGGGTAGGTGGTGGGAGGAGATATCAGCTCTGCCTGCTTGGAAGAAAGTTGTGGAGATGCAGAATGCTCCTCGGGTTTAGTTAACTCCCTTGTGGGTGCCTCTGTCTCAGAGTACTCTAATGGCTGAGTTTATTGACGAGGAATATGTTTGTGTTGTCAATCACTTTTGGCTCTCATCTTGTATGGCACATTGGTTCTAAAAATTTCCTTTGCTTGGAAACTCATGCTTATTCCTTATTAAGTAAGCATTTTACTGATTTGGTTGTTGACTGATTGTGGTCTTTGTTTTAGTAATGTAGTTCCCATGTTGTACAGCAGACATCTCGCTTCCTGATTGGAAATAACAGCACTGGGAGTCCCAGCTATGGCTGGTTTGAGTGTTGTGTGTTTCCTAATTTGATAACTATCTTTGTTACTTTTCTTTTTTCAAGAATTGTCATGCTTGTTGCAATTACCTCTGGCAATCTTTACAAATAGAGCTGCAATATATTCATATTTTCCCCTGCTGTCTTGTGTACATAGGTGAGTAAACTATCAAATGACTTGAATGCGATGATGAAATAACATGATAATTCTTGAAAATTTAATATAGTGGAATGTTTACTGGGCTTTATGATGCATTGTTTGCTGTATACTTCAGTTGTTTTGTTCCTGGAAATATGTTTAGAATAACAAAGCACTTAAGCAAATTGTTTATCCTACTAAATCATTGACGCTTGGGCCTAACAACTGATTAAGCTGCATTTAAATTAAGCAAATTACAGGTTTTTTTTATTTTAAATAGGTGATAGAGGCTACCAAACAAATTACAGGCTTTACAGCTAAATAGCTGGTTTCCCCTCCCAGCCTCAGACAATTCCTTGTATATTTTCTTAGTCGAATTCAATCTCGCAAACATCGTACTAAACTTCGGTTAAAGATCTAATTTATTCCTGGACAGGAGTTTGTAGCCTGACTAAAGTATATTCTTTGCCTCACTTACATTAGTTCCTCTTGTCGGGTAGGATCAGCAACTCCAAAGCACAAGACGCTATCACATGCAGTGGTGTATTATTGACCTCTTACGGCAATGGTTTTAACAGTTAAAAAGATTGTTAAGCTAATATAAAACCTCCAAGCAAGCATCCAAATCTTTCTTTTGCTTTGCTTTGTTCTCTTTTCTCCTTTTCCTTTTTCTTTTCTATCCCAGTGAGCAAGAAAGAATAGATTTCCTTCCAATCTTCCATAAATCCCCTTCATGGCACTGATGCTCTGCTATCTCATATTTTGCCAACTATAACAATTAAACCGAAAGGTAAGAATGGTGGGTTTGAAAGTTTTTGGCCAACCGGCATCAACCGATGTTGCAAGGGTGTTGACATGTCTCTTTGAAAAGGATCTTCAGTTCCAACTAATTCGGGTTGATAAATTCAGAAAGGAGCACAAGATTCCTGAGTTCCTCCAGCTTCACGTACGTAAAATTAATCTGCTCTCTAACTAATTATAAATAAAATTAGTTATTTTTCTTTTAAGTATTTTCTCAGTATTTCACTGTGCCCCTTATCTGAGATCATGTAGGATCCAAGTGGACAGGTGACTTTCAGGGAGGGAGACCTCACTTTAGTAGGTAAGAGGAAATCTGTTCTCTTCTTGAACTACATCTGTGTATAAAAATTTTAATAATTCTGAGATTCTGAAGAGAAGAGAGTGTAAGTTTTACATCTTTTTTTAATTTGCAATGCAGATTCAAGGAAGATAATTAGGCATCTATGCAGCAAGTACCCAGAGCATGGAAATAGGAAGCTCTATAGTAATGGCTTCCTCGAAAAGGCAAATATCGAGCAATGGCTTCAGGCTGAAGCCTTGAACTTTGGGCCACCAAGCTCTGAGCTTGTTTTCCACCTGGCCTTCTCCAAACCACTAGGCTTAGAATACGACATGGCTGTTATAGAAAATAATGAGAAACGCCTCTCTAACATTTTAGATGTGTACGACCAGAGGCTCAGCGATAATGAGTACCTAGCCGGTGATGAGTTCACCCTTGCTGACCTGTCACACCTCCCCAACACACATTATCTGGTAACTAGGTGTGAGAGGGGAAAGAAGCTGTTTACTGAAAGGAAGAATGTGGCAAGGTGGGTCAAGGAAATCACGGGTCGTAGTTCATGGAAGAAGGTTATTGAGCTGCAGAGTGAGCACCCCGGACCACTCGAAAAATAAGCTGACCTGTCTGAAGATTTGTTGAATGGTACTTTTGTTGAATCTGTGTCAGTTAGTTCTCACACAATTCTGTGGTGGGGCTTATATATCTCTGCATGTTTGTTTTGCTGCTTTTAATCATAAGGATTGTGCTATCGCTTTTATTTAAGTCTGAATAATAATGATGCATTCTAAAGTGCAACAAGTCCTATTATGGGCATGGATTCAACCGAATCTCTTTGTCAAATGCCCTGCAAGCTTTAACAAAACACAAATAATAAATAAAATCTTTTATTATGAATTTCAGATTGTTTAAGTGCTGTGTCAGTTTGTTACCTGCCGGTTTAACAGAAGGAACGCGTATCCTCTGCATTAACTCAAAAGGGAATCTTTTGAGTTAATAAATCTCAACCGTCTGATTTGTTTCAAGATTCGTGCAAACTAGATCCGCACTAATATTGAAAAGCCCCCTATGTCATAGGCCGGAGCCGGATTCGCTCCGTTTAAAATCAAACGGTTGAGATTCATTAACTCAAAAGATTCTTTTTTGAGTTAATGCCGAGGATACGCGTTCTAACAGAAGTCCATCTCTTTATTGTAATGCCAAATTTAAAACAACATAAATTGATGCTTTTCAAATTATATTGTAAATAAATATTTTTACTTTCAATTTAACCACATTGAAATCTACCGACATTTTTATTAATATCCAGCATTAAATAAATAAAAAAATCCAAATGTGCCCACGTTTGCTGGGTATTTTTAAATATGCTCAGACCGGTTATTTTTTGGCCGGTTTTAATTTAAATTAGGGACTGACCAAAAAATGATCGGTTATGGGAAAAAATATTTTTTTTTTCTATTTAAGCAATATAAATATCCGATTTCTCTCTCCTTCCGCTCATAACTCACTCAAACTCACCAGAAGATAAAGAGGATATTTCTGATGCGAAAAGGGAAATTTAGAGGAGGAAAAAATGAACAGCAGTAATCAGGATAAATCGTCCAATTGAGGTGTAGTGAGAGGAGGGTCAACAAGTGATCGAGGTACGAATGAGAAAAAACAAAAGAGGTTACTGTAGGGATAGAAAGAACCATCAAATTTGTGTATGGTTTCAGGTCAGGTACAAAACATGGACCAATGAGAGTGTATGATTTCGGGTCTGGTTGTCGTTCATAGTTTGGCGCAATCAAATTTTGGCTCGAACTACCAACTCCTGCCTATTTCATAACTCTCTTTACGTAGAGTTACGTAACAAAAAGCCCTGTATTTTTAAAACGCCCCTATAACACTCTCCATGAACTAACTAGACAGATAATTTGACAAACTCAAGATTCTTATAAATATTTAATTCATATGCAAAATTATTCTAGCTGGCCGTATAATATAAGCTTTAAAGAACCAATGGAAAATAAAATATTATGGCAGTCAATACGTACCCCGGTGTGCTTGCAATTCAATGTTTGAATACACCTGGGTCGATATCCTAATTATTGAACATAATAATGAAGAGGATCCGACCCAATAAGAAGATCAAGATCAGACCCATTAGGAATAGGAAGATCTCTGTAGATTCTGTAATTTAGGAATGTATTGCTGTAATTTAGATTTTATTAGATGTGATTAGATCATAGCTAAATTAGCTCAAACAGCTATATGATAATCAGATCTTGTAATTATTAGGAATTAGGAATGTATAACGGCTAATTGGCCAATTAGCCTATATAATGACCTGTAAACATTGTACAGAGATATTTGATACAATACAAATAACTTCATCTCTTTTTGTCTCTAAAAATAACAGAGGCCTAGAGTAATATTTCAATGTCAGTGATCATTGATGTCACCTTGGTCTCAAGAAAATTAAATCTCCAATTGACTACTTTTTAAATTCTTAAATAACAGAGTTCATTTATTAAATATTTTTTTAAATATTATGTTATATGTGCACACAAAAAATTACACCACATTTCAATTTTATTTCGATATGTATCAAGAGCTAACAAAATCAACATACTAAATTCTGACAATTTAATTAACCCCTCTCCTGATGGCTATATATCAAATTGAAGTTAAAATTTCATATTTTTTTTTATAAGCATTGAGATGCTTTAAAATATATCTCACGGTTTATATTTGTTTAAGCAAAAATAAAAAGGTTCATATAATGTAACTATGACGCTCAACACTACGTACTTGATCAAGTACAGTAAATAGTGTTGAGAAACACATGTGAGTTCTCTTTATTTCTCTTTTTCTTTTCTTTAAAGGAAAAGAAAAGAAACATAAATTATTTTTATTAAGAGCTTCTAACCACACACACTTTAAAATTAAAGCTCCAATCCAACAACAAACACTAAAATTTTAAATCTCTATTATCGTAAATTACATTGCTACTTTTTATTGGTAGAGATGTAAATTTGTGTTGTGGTGTCATGATCAAGTCAGATTTTCGCATGCTATGATCAAGTTAAGCTTCTAACCACATGACATAATTAGCCAGATTTAATCACGTTTAACTGTTTTTTTCGAACTTAAAGTTTGCTTAAAACAACAGTAAAGAAATTATAAAAAACATGTTATATAAATAAACAAAGGTGTAAAATAAAATGTGTAAAAAAGTGAATATATTTTCTGGATTTTTAATTGTTGTTTGAGATAAATAGTGACACTTTTATGTTGTTACGGTCATGTTTGATGTCTCATATCATGCCGTACCGTGAACAGACTAGTCCACGCGTCGTATCGTGTTATTTTTTCTAGAAGTAGTTACGGCATGCGACTGACACGTGTGTATTCACTTGACGTGATTCTCTGGTCATGACGTGACTTTTTTACATTTTTGTATATTCACTTGATATATTGGAAAAAAAAAACTATGTAAATTAATAAATTTAAATTATATATGCGTTTCTAAATTTTTAAAATAGGATGTGTATCTAAGTGAGTCAATTTGAAGTTTGGTTAATAATTTTATCATAAAGCCTTTAAAATTCTACTGTCAAAACTTTTAAATTCTTTGATAGAAGACCGAATATTTCAAATCGATTCACATAAAATATACGTAATATTTAAGAAACAATGAAGAACTCATCTACAATTTATTACTTATCTAATTTAATAATATATTTAAGAGATCAAATAAATGTACATGAAATTAAATTAGATGTTCTATTCATTACTTAAGAAAGAAAAGAAAAGAGAAAAAAGAGACTGCAGGTAGTAATATTAAATGAGATGAGAAGACCAGATAATAGCAATTGATTCTGAGTGAACAACAATCTCTCACAAAAGAAAATGCAAACTTGATCCTTTCTCTTTCTCTTTCTCTTTTTACTTTAGTTCTTTCTCTTTTGCTTTTTCATTTTTCACTTGAGAAGCAAGGCATTTCCTTGCTCATCCCGGCAAGTATATAAGTACCCCCATAAAACCATAAGACCTCAGCGCACTTGGAAACAAAACCAACTTATCAATTAACCAAGTATTAAGAGATCGATCAATGGCTAATATTAAGATTTTCGGGTCTCCGACCTCATCTGAGGTTGCGCGGGTGCTGACTTGTCTATTCGAGAAGGAAGTGGATTTCCAACTCATCCGTGTTGACACCTACCGAGGACCGAGACGCATGCCTGAGTACCTCAAGCTCCAAGTATTGCTTTTGTTTTGTCATCTTGTTTTTGTTAATTTCTAATTAAAATCACAAAAAATTCAACTTTGTATATAGAATTTTCCAGTCTTTATTATTTATATGCCTGATTACTCCATTATCCAGTGAAAACATTCCTAGTATTTTATCAAATAAACTATTTATTGAATAGTTGATTGATACAGAAAACATGGAAAGAAATTTGGATGCATGCCTACATTCATTGTAAACCTTTTTGTTGGTATAGTTGGTTATTCATCTGTTCGGAAGTCCATGGGCCGATCATTCACTGGGCTTGATCTGGCCCAAATTTTGACAGCAGAAATAAATAGTAGTCTGTCTAACCAATTAGTCTTATTAATGCAGCCTCGAGGAGAAGCACTCACGTTCGAAGATGGCAAAGTCACCCTCGTTGGTAAGAAAACATGAAGTTTCTTCCAATTAAAAGTTACAAATTAATAATTATTTTCTATGGTACGGGTAACGGGTTATATTTATGCAACATATATATGGTTGTTGTATGACTTAGTTCTAACAGCAATAAAAGAAACAGTGTATCTATGATATTTGTGTTTTGCAATTGTAAGAGAAAGTACTCTCACAGTAGAGACCTATAATTAATTTACATGAAAATGACAGCAACTAATTGAAATATTATCACCACTATACTACGCTAATGTTTCTTACTACAAGAAAAACAAATAGTTTTCTTAAGTAAATTAATCTGATTAAGATAATCGATGTAATTAATGTCATCAAGCAAATTACAAAAATAAAAATAAAAAACATAGGTAAGCAAGCCGCTGAGGTTTTAATTAGAAAGCTCAAATTCACAGGCAATTTTCATAAGGTAATTAATATGATAATCGCTTTATATATGTCACAGAGTCAAGGAAGATATGCCGCCACATTGCCGAGCACTATGCTGAGCAGGGCTATAAGAACCTTCTTGGTACTGGGGCACTTGAACGTGCCGCCATCGAACAATGGCTCCAGACCGAGGAGCACAGCTTCGACCCAGTCTGCTCCGACCTTGTCTTCAGCCTCGCGACCAATCCGAATCTTGACGAACAGTGGGTCGAGAACAACAGTAGCAAGAAAGAGCTCGAAAATGTCCTGGACATTTATGACCAGCGGCTCAAGGAATACCGCTACTTGGCCGGTGATATATTCACGCTTGCTGACTTGTCCCACTTGCCCAACACACAACGCCTGAAATCAGACAGACGGTGCAAGGCTCTGATTGAGAAACGTGTTAATGTGAACAGGTGGTGGGGCGAGATCTCTCGCCGTGCCTCGTGGCAGAAGGTCATGGCCATGCAGCAGGAGCCTCCCCCAAAAGTTTGAGTGACATCGCATGATCAAGGAAAAGTCGATCGGTTGCTGTTACTTTTGTATCTGCTTAATAATTTGTTGTTCAATGCTTCATTGGATGTCATTCAACTCGTTGGAGAAGTTTGGGATCTGATTTTTTTTTTTTTTTTTTTTCTCTCTTTTGCTCCTGCTGTTAAGCACGGTGCCTTTGGTTCATGCTTTCTATTATCGCTCTTTATTTTGAAAGTTGTGAGTGGCCTTGTGCCAGAATAAAAAGTTTCTGTTGAGTAGTACTTGTTAGTTCGAGTTGATCGTTTTTATTTTAATTCATGTTGGTGCAATAAGAAATATATAAATTATATTCCTTCCCGTGAGAAAGAACTTTGGCACTTAATTTTCATATCATTTATCTTAATTACTTGTTGTACGTATCAGCCAAATTGTTTATTGCTGTTACTATTAGTAAATTACTATATATTTTGGGTGCAAATTTAACTCCATAAATAGATATATGATTAAATTAATGGCTACCATGTATTAAGAGAAATTAAATATATGAAAACTTTCAAATCGGAATCAACACGCCACACTTCCATATGGTTTATATATATATAGACAGTTACTTATAAATTGAATAACAAATATATAATTGGAAATTCCGATTGAGAAATGAATAGAAAAAGAATGATCAGTAACCAGAGTCGAGCTTTAATTAATTAAATTACAATAACAAATTAAGACAACAAAGCAGTAAATGATAATTTAGTTACGCGTTTCCGAGCTTTGAAATTGTTTTGGAATCTGGATTTTCCGTGTAGTAGGATTGTAATAGCTGTGCTTCCTTAGACTTGGTGAGCAGCTGCCTGGCCCTGACCCGCACTTGTAGCCTGACGAGTGCTTGCATGCAGTGTATCGCTACTTCTGCCTGTCGCCTCACGTACGCACCGCGTGCCACTGCCTGGAGCTTAACCAAACTCTTCAGTGCCCTAAATGCACGCCTTGCCTGTATATATATGTTAAAGATTTATTTATTTTATTACTTTATTTCTACAAGTATTAGTGTATATATGATTAACCATAATTAAGGTTGCATAAATGAGAAGGGTACGTACGTAACTATTGCATTGTAAATTAATTTGTGATAAATTTTGTACTCAGTAACCGGAGCAAAAGATGTGATGCATCATGAGATCGATGCTAATCAAATGGAAGCACACAAATTAACTTCATCAGACCAATAAATTGGGTTAATTGCATTAAATTAATTCTGCATGGATCCTTGTTGTTTATATATGTTAATGCTAATCAAATGGGAGAGGGATGGAAAAGTAATCACCAGATGAGCCCTGAAATATGTCTGTATGGTAACTGCGGCTACATCCTCCCTTGAAAACCCCTCCTTGACAAGCAAGCTATACTCGTCATTAGAACTGTCGCCATCCTCTGCCTTCAATGGAGTTGCCGCCGCTGCCGCTGCCTCAACATGCCTGGGGTTATACACCTTCACCTCATTATTTCCCCCATCCATAACTGGCACAGATCGGCACGGAGATCGTGACATGGTGCGCCTGAAAAGACGGAACCAACGTTTTGACCTGCCCAGCTTTGCTTGCCCTTGCGGTCCCTGCCGCCTGCGGGGGGTTCGTGGAGTGCGCCCGGTACAGCACATATTCTTTGACATAGGTGTTTTAGGTGTTTTAGGTGTCTTGGGTGTGCGGGCTGGAAGGCCGGGTTGATGGTGCCGACCGACACAACAAATGCACGCAGCTGGCTTAGATGACCCGCGCCTGGCCACACCATCTCTCTGCGGCTTCCTTTGCTGCGTACTAATGCAGCAAATGGGGCTGGTGCGGGCCATGGCTTATTGAGAATTGTTTTCCCTTACTTGGATTTTGAGAATGGAGCAGCAGGATGGTGCAATTGATATATGTGTTGTATTAAGATGATTTATACAGATAACATATATTATCGATCGATAATATGATGTGATAGCCTCATTTGTATATATAATTTTAATTTTTTTTAAGAGCGAATGAGCTTGTGCCAATGGGAATTAAGAGTACGTGCGGAGCATTATTAATTCTAAGCGCGGATTGGCAGACGTTGTGAGTTGTGACTATTTAAGATCCTTTCAAATCTTCATGTATCGTGTAGATGTACGGTTGGGATCAATCAGGCAACAATCAGAGGACAGTGGACTCAAGCGCGCACATAAATAATTAAAAAAAAAGAAAAAAAAAAAGAAAAGATTAATGTGGTTTTGATCTTTGAAGATTAGCAGGATAACCGTGTGGGGTTTTCTTAATAAAAATATGATATCCGATTGAGGTACGAATTCTCATCCTCTGAGATATCTCAAACTTTGCGTTACTTTTTGGAATATCTCAATCATTCAAATACGTTCTGTGCAAATCTCAAAGCTCAAATAATTCTGCCCCCCCCCCGGTCCGGCGGTCCCCCGTCCCCTGTTCTCCCGAATAGACACCGAACACATCGGTCACGCAAAAATTGAGATATCTCAAAGGATACGCACCCTTGAGCCTTGAGGTACTGCCTTGCACGAAGTCTACTAGCTAGTAGCTAGTAATGACCAGAAATTTTAATTCTCAAAAAGAGATTTTAAAATCACCTTGGTCTTGAGTTATTTTAAAGGAAATTTCCTTTCCCATTATTATTTGTAATTGAGAAAAAAATATATAATTTATCTAAATTTAATGCAAAGCAAGATGTGCTTCTTGTAATTAATTATTAATGTCAACGCCTAGGACTCTGATTGCAGCTGTCAAAGATTCTGTTCAATGGACTTGATTATTAGGGTTAATTACGGCCCAGTTTTCAGTATTGGGCCTAATCCCACTCAGGCCCAAATTTAGTTTGGTGATAGGCTTAAAAATAAAATAGGTTTTTTAAATAAAATGCATTCGCCTGGGATTCTCTTTGCTGCTATTGCTACTGGGAGCCCATTTGTATGTATGTCTGTCTACTGTCTTATTGGAATAATAACTTATTATGAAGATGATTATAGGAAAAAAAAAATAATGGGCAAATTTTTATGCTCTGACGTGATTAAATTTTGGGTGTTAGGTTGGTACTGAATTTGTTGTCCTGGAAAATAGTAATATCAACTAAAGGAACACAATGTGTCTGAATTGGTTCTTTCCTCTCATTTACCAAGAACCAAAATTGAACATTTTATTAAATACTACCATGCCATTCACATGCCATTCACGTTTAAAGAGGTTGCAATACTTTTAAGAAAACATGTTTCTTGAAAAAATATTCAAAGCAAAAGGTAGGCTATTCGCCTACTACTTCCAAAAAAAAAATAAGCAAATTATGTTTTCGGATCAACATAAGTAGAATCTATAGTCCATTTACTCTCACACAGTTTATTCTACAACGAAACAACACATTTCTCTTACACAACTTACCTTACCTGAAAGCAATGTAGTAAAAAAATGCCTGTTTAGACTGATTAATTGACTAATTAGTTATTGGCAGTGGGATTTAAAAAAAAAACGTTATTGGCAGTGGTCAAATTGTCACAAATTTTTCCCGACTAATCGGCTGATTATTCCCGATTAATTGCTTAGTGGTACTATTTCCGTCTGACATGTACAATTGTACATACCGTTATTTACAACATTGCTTGAAATTACTAATTATATGAGAAATTACAAAAAATAAGTAGATTAGACATGTGCAAGCATCTTGCATTTGGGAAAAACAAAATGCACAAAAATGCAATATTTGATTCTTCTAGATGACTTTGAAGTGCCCAATATTGCGTATTTTAAAGGTGTGATGCTTCAAAATAACATTTATTAATTTTCTTTCATTAGAAGTCTAGCTAGCACACTTCTTATCTCATGATCAATGTGTGTTAAAGCAAAATATTTTTTAAGAAAAAAAAAAAAACAAAAAAAGCCAGGTCTAGAAGATCTATTAGTGAGGTTAATTAGAGGCCAATCAAATTACTGCAATTTAATTAAGAAAGAATAGTGAGGTACATATTATTGTCAACAATATATATACTCTCTCAAACTCATATTGGTGTACCATTCATCATTTGACCAGGACTTGTGAATCACGTTGACCAGTCAATATATTGTCATTTAATAAAGAGTAATTTTACATGTAGCATTTTACTCCGCATACATAGAGAGGAAACCAGGTCAACGTTGACCTAATTGATTCTGAGCGCGAATCATGTGCGTTCTGCATGCTTACTATCTAAATCACTGAGGACCGTTTGATCAACACTTAATCAGCTTTTTAGAGATTGTTAGTTTTGACTTTTGAGATTCAAATTAATGCTGTTTACTAAAGTTAAAGATTGAGGCTACTGTAATATGCATGTATATTACAGATCCGTCAGCGCTATGAAATCATATTATCATTTTTCAAATTCAAACTGTCAATATCAATATTAAAATATTATTTTTATATTAAAATGCATATATTTGTATACCAAATTATATATTTTTCTAAAATTATTTTATTATTTTTTTAGATAGATAAATAATCACTTGATTTGAAAATTCTAAACCATCCAAAAACAATCACTTTTTACCTATCTAAAAAAATGATAAAAATATTCTAAAAAATATAAATTTGATCTGCAAGTACAATTTAATATGGAGATGCAATGTCCTCCGTCTCTTCGAAATCTAAATAGAGAAATGAATATTTAATAGTTCTGTGATTTTACTTTCTAACCTTTACTAAAAAAAAATACGGAGATCATGCTTAATGGTTCAAATCAACTTTTTAAGCTTTAAAAACAAAAATATGAGTCCATAACGTGAGCTCGCTCAGAATAAGTTAATAACGTGTGTTTCATTGAATCAATCACTTGAAATTATATATTTTAGCAAGAGTTTTTAATTGCCAAATTATTCCTTTCAGCACATTACCAAATAAAACAGATTTTCAAAATTTTCGAATTTCCACGACCTTTACTGATTTTACAAATTATTCCTTTCAGCGCATTACCAAATTACAGATTTCCAAAACTTTCAAACTTTTACGAACTTTAGGATTTTACAAATTATTCCATAATTAATTTGAAAGTTTTGCTTTAATGAAAACTTTAGGATTTTAAGATATTTAAACGCATTATAACAAAAAAAAAATATCTGAATTATATCTATGCTATACAGTAATTACGAAATTTAGATCTTACCTAATTACTTTCAAATTTTGATTATGTTATTATTTATGGTTTAAGCGCATGTGCAAACAGCTGCTGCACAGATCCAGCCACCAATGACGGCCACAAAAGATCCCATAACTAATGTTCCGCGTGCGGCGAGAAAGAACCCAATAAAAAAATTATAAGAAGAAAGAAACAAAGGAACACCATTGACATATAGCTAGGTAATGAAGTAATGACATGTAAAATTAAAGATCATGACATAGTACATATTCTATATATATTATAAATAATGTTAATGTTTAACTAAACACGCTTAGCTTGACTAAATGTCCCTTTTTCAAGGAAATATATCCACATACTTCTCTTCTCTGTAATACTATAGGAGACATCATGTCCTCATGGTCTGGGTATATATATATATATATATTAATACATGCAACTAGTTGTTTGGCTAGTTTTTTTTATATATAATGGATGACACATACACAAGGGCAAATTTACTGTTCACCAAAAAAAAATAACTCAATGGTTTACATTGTCTGGAAGCAAAAAAACATGAAACACGTACATTGTCTTATACTAATGTCGAGTTTGTTTATTTTTTTGTTTTGTCAGTTCACGGTACTTCGATTTTAGAGCAGACAAACTTCTATTTCTGGATATATATATATATATATATATATAGAGAGAGAGTAAATCTAGGGTGTGACGTGCTCACCAAAAGGATTTGGTGAGCACAACTCAAAAAATACATCGGATCGGCTTCAAATGACGAATCCAAACCGTTGAAATCTATGTACTTCGTGAGTGATGCATGTACATGCAAAATTTTGGAAGTTTTGAATTCATTTGCTACGAGGTCAAGTGGTCAAAGTAATGAATCTTTTAATAAATTATTATATTAGTTGTTTTATATATTAATTTTATATCATTACTTTGACCGCTTGATCTCGTAGCAAATGAATTCGAAACTTCCAAAATTAATTTTGCATGTACATGCATCACTCACGAAGTACATGGATTTCAACGGTTTGGATTCATCATTTGAAACCGATCCGATGTATTTTTGGAGTTGTGCTCACCAAACCCTCTTGGTGAGCACGTCACACCCTAGATTTACTCTATATATATATGAGTAGAACTAGGGTGCTCCTAAGTTCACCAAACCTCCTGTGAACTTGACTCTAAAATATATCGAATCGACTTTAAACGATGAATCCAAACCATTGAAACCCTTCTACCTAATGAGTGATGTGTCTACATGTGAAAATTTTAAAGTTTCGAATTAATTTAATATAGAGTCAAGTGGTCAAAAATTTTGAAGTTTATAAATAAATGTTAATGCATTTATTTTTTGGACTCCTTTGACCACTTGATTCTATATCAAATTAATTTGAAACTTTAAAATTTTCACATTTAGACGCATCAATCATTAGGTAGAAGAATTTCAATGGTTTGGATTCATCGTTTAAAGTCGATTCGATATACTTTAGAGTCAAGTTCACAAGAGGCTTGGTGAATTTAGGAGCACCCTAGTTCTACTCTATATATATTATCCAAGCAAAGGTTTTTGAATATTTTCTTTCTATTCCGATTATTTAATTAAAAAAATATAATTAACATCTTTTTTTTAACAGCATTATGCCTTATTAATATAATTATAACATCTTTAATTTTTAAAATTTTAACAGACTATGCCTATTTTTTGTTTTTTTGGACGTGTGCATTAATTAATTCACAACGGTATTTAAACGCATGCGTTCACAACTTTTTAGGCATGCACGCACCAAATTTACGTATTTTTTTTTTCTGTGCTTACATGTTGTTACTAGCTAGTACATGTAACTCTCATGCACTGTATTTTTTCTGTATAATGGTAGCCTACAGGGCCTTTTCACCAAACAAAAAAACGATGTGTCTAAACGCATGTATTTACTTGTAACCAGAATTTTTAATGGCTTCGTGAGCCCGAATTCATATCCCTCCAGTTAACCTTAGTGTACAATGAGTAAATATGACCGTTCTTTAATTAACCTGGCATGAATCTCAAAATAGACCCTAATATTTTCAATAGACATCATATATATAGTCCGGCTGGAACTTAATCTAGACTGTTCTTTACTCATTGTATCCCTCCGGTACTTGAACGCGTATCGTATCCTCTGCATTAACTCAAAAGGGAATTTTTTGAGTTAATAAATCTCAACCGTTCGATTTGTTTTAAGATTCATGCAAACTAGATCCGCACTAATATTGAAAAACCTCCTATTACGTCATAGTCAGGAGCCGGATTGGCTCCATTTAAAATCAAACGGTTGAGATTCATTTACTCAAAAGATTCTTTTTTGAGTTAATGCCGAGAATACGCGTTCCCGGTACTTAAGGGGAGACAGATCCAAACTCTACATGGACCAAAATTTATGTTTGTGCGTATTTTTTTTAAGCGCATGCGTTCAAAATCTTTCAATTATGTACTTAATTAAATTAATTGTTGGAAATTCGGGTAGAGTTATTGGGTTAAGTCAATTTAATTTCGAACCAAATTAGAATTCATGTGTCAAATTAAAGTTAAGATATATAGAAGTTACTACTAGAAGCACAACAGAAGCTCTTTGCAACTCTAGTCGTAAACTTTGTTCCCTTACAAACATGTCGGATGTACACAATAATAGCAGTTGGGCCTCCACTAATATCCACACGAACAAATTAGAAATCACCCATAAGTCAGTATGCTAGCATTAAACAGACAACTCCATCTTTCTCTCTTTATCTTTTTTTTTTATGATCTTTCTCACTTTATCTATATTTGTAGAATATGTGTGTATTCGGACTAGCACGTGAAAATCTAAATTGCTGCATAAATGTAACAATACAAACTAGTTCAGTCCCGTCATTTTTTTTCATAACCAAAAAAATAAATAAAATAATATTAATAACCAAAATTTCAACATAATTTCATCCATAACCAAACCGCCCCCCGGGGGGCGGTTTACTCCTCAACCAACCCGCCCCCCAGTGGGGCGGTTTACCCCCAGACCAACCCGCCTCCTGGGAGGGAGGTTTACTTCCTTTTTTTTTTATAAAACCCTCCCCTCCCCAAACCCCAACCCTACCTGCCCCACAGCCGAACCCCCTCTCTCACCGCCGAAAACTGCCCAAAAACCCTGTTTTTTCGCTCCGAACGCGATATTTCGCACCTCTCAAGCGTTCCCGATCCCTCTCTCTCTCTCTACCGCCCTCTCCCTCTCTCCCTCTCTCTACCCGCCACCCTCTCCCCCTCTCTCTCTCCATCCGAGTTCGTCGTCGCCGCCGCGCCGTCGCTCCGCTTTCATTTTCGGGTATAAAATTATTTCTTTAATTTGTTTATAAATTATTTGGATTTTTTATAAATTGTTTGGAATTTTTATAAATTGTTTGAAATTGTTAGAAATTGTTAAATTGGAATTGTTAGAAATTGTTGCATTGGAATTGTTAGAAATTATTTGATTGGAATTGTTAGAAATTATTTGATTGGAATTGTTAGAAATTATTACATTGGAATTGTTAAAAATTATATGATTGGAAGTGTTAGAAATTATTTGATTGGAATTGTTAGAAATTGTTACATTAGAATTGTTAGAAATTGTTAGAAATTGTTCGAAATTATTTCTTTAACTTGTTTATAAATTGTTTGGAGTTGTTAGAAATTATTTGTTTGAAATTGTTAGAATTGTTTGATTGGAATTGTTAGAATTTTTTTGATTGTGAATAGAAATTGGTTATGATTGAAATTAGGTTTTAAAAATTAGATGGAAATATGAGAAAATAACAGGGTTGAAATTTAATTGAGTGGAATTAAGTTCTACAATCTGATAGGAATTTTTAAATAGAATTGTTAGAAATTGGTGTTTGAAAATAAACTTGGTTTTTTAATTTGTTTATTTTTTAAAACTTGATATTTTCAAATGCAGCTTGACTAGACCTCGACATGAGTGATCACGAGATACGTCGGAGACCGACGAGAGTTCACAGGCTCACGCCGATCCCACTGCGGAGGGTGTCGATCTATGGGATGGCGCACCACATCATGCAGATACATTCAGTCCTCTCCTGTGGGTCCCTCACAGACTTCACCATGTCTCACTTGCATCGATAGAGGTACGTTTCAAACAACATATAATTATTCAGTTCCACTGGTCTAAAACATTGATAAATGCAGGATGAGACCATGTTGACGGTGCGGCACCGCTCGCCGGAGGTACGGTACGTGGTAAATCCACTGATGGATCGGTACCTCATTAACCTCGGGTTGTACTAGCTAGCCACAATGAAATAACCACGGCGGATTGACCAGGCACTCATGTGCGGTCTCGTGGAGAGATGGCGACCTGAGACCCATTCATTCCATCTCCCGGTGGGAGAGATGACAGTGACCCTACAGGACGTGAGTGCTTTATGGGGTCTGCGGATCGATGGTGATCCGGTAGGGGGTGTCTCGGATCATCAGACACTCCAGACCTTGATCCCAGAGCTGTTGGGTGTGCATGTGGAGGGGAGCTGGGGTGGAGCCGTACTTGAATGTTTGTACAGAGAACTGTGTCACGCTTGTCTGGTAAGTCTTCTTCAATTAATGTTATTTACGTTTTTTTTAAATTTGATAATAACGAATACACATCTAAAATTTCATAGAGACAGCCAGCAGTTCAATGGGCCACTCCTTCTACTGCAGCAATGGTCCTGGTCGCACCTACCGGTATGCCGAGCCGAAATTCCATCAAATGTGAAGTGGCAAAGGGGCTCCGACATCGACAAAAGCCCTTCATACGGTGCCATATGGGGAGGGACGGCGGGTATCTCCTACGTCCGGAATCAGCTCCAACTATTGCACCAGGCAAACATCGATTGGTTCCCGTATCGGGCGTGGTACCGGGCCAGTATATTCTTCGCTTGACGATGGAACAGAGGGATCTCGGTTTATATCGGGGTCCGGTCGTTTGTTACTGGATAGTTAAGTATCACTATCCTGATCGGGTTCCTCGTCAGTTCGGCTTCGATGCCTTCATCCCGGATGACCCGATACTTGGTGAGGATGAGACGGAGAAGTTGCACAAGTAAGTAATACACACTCAAATATTGATATTATTTTACAAATTGTATCTAACTAACTTATAATGCAGTACCTTCCATAAGAAGCCAGAGGTGGATTGGAGCACCCGCCATTTAGGCCACTACAGGATTGCCCGCATGCCTGAGAACCACTTGTGGGTCCCGCCTGACCCGACAGATGTCAGTTTGGGAGCGAGACCCTGGGCATTGCGATATATGGTCTGGTACCAGCGGTGGTACATGAATTCGGTCTACTTACAGGGCGACTACGGTGATTCTCTTCGGCGGAGAATGATGGGTGACGAGAGTAAGACCCATTTGCCGTGGGGCCTGACTAGTACTCGAGCGGTAAGTAATAAAGATTATTTGTAGTATTAATTTTTTTCATACAACTCATTTTCTAACTAATCGTTATGAACAGGTACTAACGGGGATCCGAGGTGTTGCACACAGCTTGGTGTGCATAGCGAAAAAAGATTTCCGGGCGTTCGGGTGTACTGTGCTGCATCACACTGCTCCAATCATCGAGGATTCCCAGTTCGATAGGCACCTCATTGGCATGTTGCACGACGCTGGTGAGAACATCAACTGGCGTGAGATTAAGAAAGACTCACCAGCTCCGAACCTGCCAAATCGAGAACGGGTCCTCGTATACGACGATGACCTACCACCAGCCCCCGAAGGTATTATAAGTTAAACTATTTTACCATACACGTCAATTTTATTTTGAAAGTGTGTTTTTAACAACTTCAACTCAAATGTAGCAGAAGACAACCCGGATTGGGCGTTCCACGATTGGGTGCTCGACAACAAGAAATGACACGCCTACTACAATAAATATAATGTGCCGGTGCAGCTTGGCGAGGTAAGCTGGTTCGTCTCTGTATAAATTAAATTTTAGTTATTTTCATAAAGAAAAACTAACATTATATAACTGCAGGATGGTCACCCTATATGGTGTGCCGAACCCACTTTCACTCCGACAGACTTTGGCCTCACCGCTACTGGTGTAGAGGATCTCACCGGAGCCACACCATCGATGCCACCCCCCAGGTAGCACGACCACGAGGCTAGTGTCAGTGGGGCACAGCAGCCCACTGATGCTTGGGAGACTGCTGCGTTCGGGATACAGCCCCCGAGCACATATACTGGGGACTGGGAGACCGATCCATGGGAGACGGGTCCATCGCAGGACGGGTTGCTTGGGAACTAAACCGCCTCCCGGGGGCAGTTTGGTTATGGATGAAATTTTTTTGGGAATCTGGTTATTAATATTATTTTATTTATTTTTTTTGTTATGAAAAAAAATGACGGAGTTCAGTCGCTATATATGAGTAATTCGGTTGCACCTATTCAAAGAAAGTGCATAAATTCTAGTCCATAATTTATGCAGCCCAATACGATTTAATTCATATTTAATTTCAAAAATTAATATATTAATTTTGGTCCAAATAATTTAACATATAGAACAATTTATTACAGATATTTGATACACAATATGAAGCGTACGTTCTTTCATAAAATAAATATAGAGTGGTCAAATATTTAAAATTGAGAATATTGTTATTATTTGTTTAATATAGATAAAAATAAATAATTCTAATAATTGTTGTTTTTAGTTATAAAAAAAACTTAGATTTGTGGGTTTCAGATGGCTATGGGCTGGGTTAATTAATTATTCTCTTTTGATAAATATATAGGCATATAGGGAATCATATCCTCTGCCGAGTTTTTACCTGTGGAGTTGTGCAGTTTTTTTAATCTGGTCTATTCGTTTTGATCGGACGGACCAAATAAGATTATGGCACGAATCTTGAAGCAAAATTAATACTGCCCCCTCCATCATCTCGAGCACTCACCGGCTGAGATTAAATATGAGCCGTCCGATCGACTCCACAAAGCTTCGCACGTAAAAACTCTGCAGAGGAAACTGGCCGAAATTTTTATAAATATACAAAATTCGTTTTTTATTTAATAATCTATACATTTTTTGCGTTGAATTTCAAATCTATCATTACGGCTTACAAAATTGCCGGTTTCAGATCCTAGAACCGGCAACTAAATTGCCGAAAACCCCAGAACCGGCAACTGAATAAATTCAATTGTTGCTAATTGGTTCAAGTTTTTTTGCCGTTTGAATTGCAGTTGCATCTGGCGTTACATGTTGACCAATCCCTTCACTGGTTCTTTGTATCTGATATATTATAGAGAAGCGTGTAATCATTTCCCCAACCAATTAAAAAAGGAGTAAGGCTTGGAATTGGATCTGCTGCAATCCGAATGCTATGACAGTAATCTCAAAATTTCTATTTTTTAAATTCAGCCGTCTAATAATTTCTGTGCACGTATCACAAACAGCTGATTTTTTTATGCATGAATCTCGAAATAATTCAACAGTTGGATTTGGAAAAGCAGGAATTGTAGTAAAATGTTCATGGGTAAAGAATAGCAGCAGATTCGGATTCGTAAGGCTTGGATGCTATGAATAGCATAAAGTTATCATATAAATTTCAAATTTTAATTAAAGTGGCTCAGTAAATTGGTTATATAATGAACTTGTAGAATACTAATTTTTATTATTTTTTGTTATTTTTTATGATTTATAAAAGATAGTAGAAATGGTCTAAAATATTGACAATTTTATTTTATTTTTAAGTTATTTTTTTCCATCTTTCATAAATCCTAAAAAAATAGTAAAAAATAAAAAATAGTAAAATTAGTATTCTAAGAGTTCATTATATAAATAATTTACTGAGCTACTTAAATTAAAGTTTCAAGTTTATTCGATAGATTTTTGAAGCTGTAACATGGATGGCCTTATGCTATCTATAGCACCCAAGTCTTACTCTTTGAAAAGAAAATGGACATTGACTTGTTTTAAAAGAAAAACAAAAATCAAACAAAAGTCAAATATGATCAAACAAAAGTCTTTCTAGAATGGGATCTTATTGTTATGTTGCTATGTAGTTGACATGTTTAATATGTGGGATTTTAAAATTGAAATAAATTGAGAACTAGTCTTTAGTCCAGTGGCTAAGGTACATGGTCTCCATATGAGAGGTCATGAGTTTGAAACTCATATGAAGGACATGTAACAAACTAAATAGTTCTCCCATTTTTTGTTTTTAATAAAATTTTAATTAATGAAAAAGTTTCATAATTTTATTAGAAGGCTGAAGGTGATTTCAATTCTTCTTTTACAAATTTTGTATATTTATAAAAATTTCGGGGATACCGGTCCATAGCAGATTCGCAATGCGTTTTTGTTTTTGTTTTTTGGACTATAAATGGGAGTGTGTTGGTATATACTTTGTGTAGAACTAAACCTAAGTGAATTTAATCGAAAATAGAGTCGCACCATTAATTGAGGCTCCGAGCGTACTTAGTAATTAATCTGATATAAATTATCCGTTTGTTTATGTTACAAAAACTGACGGATGAACTTAATTTTCAGACATTAATTTATCAGATAATATATTTTAATACAAAAACAGTTTACATGCATGTTAGTGACTAATTACGTAGAGCTAGCGCACAAATGTTTTGGGTTAATTTCCAACTGAATTATCATTAACTTTTTCGGTTGCAATTTTATCATAGGGACGGAACTATATATAGCTTGCTAGCTTACAAGTTACATGGTTTTGTTTTTATTTGTTTTAATTCTAAAGATATATAAGGGGCGGATCCAGGATTTTTGTCAGGAGGGACAAAAAAATATCAAATCGGGTTTAAATAGCTAATCGGATTTAAACCCATTAACTAATTGGGTATTTAATAAAATATAATACTTTAACTTATACTTTATAATACTCTGACTTATAATTTCTGATATTTTGACTTGTAATTATAATAACCAATCATAATTTAAGAAATTTATTTTAATTTTAACTATAAATTTATTCCGAATTACCAATTAAACATCCAGAGGGGGGCAAAGCCAATCAAAACTGATAAATCTCCACTAAAACTCAAAATCCAGGAGGAGCGGCCGCCCCCCCCTCTCCGGACAACACTAGGTCCGCCCCTGGATATATAGGTCTAAAGCTAGAGGTATGGTTCAGGAACTATACATTGAGAGTAGATTTAGGAGTTCTCAAGTATACCAGATTTACTCGTGAATTCAATTCTAAAATTTATCGAACTGGTTTCAAACGACGAATTAAAAAAACATTGAAAAATTGAATGCATTAAAATTAATTTATAAACCTTTTAATTTTGACCGCTTAACTTTATACTAAATTAATTAGAAAGTTAAAATTTTTTTTTTACATGTTAACACATCATTTGTAAGGTAGATGAGTTTCAATTAACGGTTTGGATTCGTCGTTTGAAGTCAGTCTAATAGATTTAGAATTGAGTTGACAAAAAAAAAACTTGATGAACTTAATTAAGAACACCCTAGTGAAATTGATCCTAAGAATATATAGTTTAAAGGAATATATTATGGATTGTGTGAAATTGATCCTTATTTGCAGTAGGAAAATTTTATATGCTAGATCTTCATTTACGTTTAATCCCTATATAGTCTGAAAGTCTGACTCTGCATGTGCCTCCTACGCATACATTGATATAGAGGTTTAGGGCAATTAAGGAGAAGAGCGGTGCACGAAATTTAAAAAAAAGTGTGACAAATAAAACTAGAGAAAAAAAATGAGATTCAAAAATATGATTTTCAGTCATTTAAGTTGGACACAAGAATAGACTACAAAATAAAATAATTATGTGAATCGTGATTTAGAAAAATATTTAAAATATTTAAAATTCGACAGAAAAAATTCTTATAAATTTCTTATAAATATTTAAAAGTTTCTCTTAATTAACCATAATTATCCTCATAATTAAGCGTTACAAGATAAATAAAATTTAATCCAGTCAAAAAAAATATTCTGCCACTACGAAAGTAATTTTTTTTAATTAAATAAATTGACAAGCTGATTTGATGGTGAAACTTTTTTTTTTCTTTTGAATAAAAGGCAAGTTTGACCGTTTCACTAAAATGATGCGGTTCTACTCGAATTAATTGCTCTCCTCCCCTCAAAAGTTATGCTGCCTAGTATCCTACCTGTTTCCATATTATAGTAAAAAAAATGAGGAATAAACTATAATATTGAAGGTCAACAGAAGACTTAATTAGTAAATAATATAGGGTCAATTCTGATAAAATTTATAAAATAACACATAGAAGTACAATTATTTGAGATATAAATCGAAGTTAATTTACTCTCATTTCTTTCAACTGGATCACAAAAAATTTATAACTAGTTTGCAAATTTACAAGTTCCTAATCATAATAGTTCTTTAGACTAGTATAACGTCAGTGTCATTTTAGCCTATATAACACTAATTTCAAAATCTACCGAATCGATTTCGAACGGTGAATCCAAACCGTTCAAACTAATCTACTTCATTAGTTGTACGTTTACATGCAAAATTTATATTTTTCAAATTTATTTAGTATCAAGTCAAGCGGTCAAATGTGTGAGTTTTTAAGTTAATTTTAATACATTCATTTTTCAACATTTTTACCGCTTGATTTGATATTAAAATAACTCAAAAATATTTAAAAAAAAATACATGTAAATACATCACTCATAAAGTAAATTAGTTTGAACAGTTTGGATTAGTCATTTGAAATTTGTTCAATCAACTTTGAAATTAGTGTTATATGACACTGATATTATACTAGCCAGACTCCATATTGCATATTGTTTTAGACCTATGTATAGGTCTAAAGAGGTACATGATTTTGCTAGATTACAAGTTACAAGTTCGCATTATCTTCCTGATATTAATTTCGCGTTAGCATGCATTAACTTGATCTTACTTCATTTATACAAATATCTTAAGAATTTACAACTAATTTTGTTTTGAGGGAATAAAGGCGATGCGAATATACCGCACGTCATAACGAATAAATTGACTTATAAATATGATACATTGTATAATGCACTGAAATTTTATTATTATCCAAAATTATTAAATAATTTCAAAATCTAGGCAGAGATTTCAAAAGTACCTAAACCGAAAATATATTATCCGGGTTCAAACTAAACTACGGGAAATAATTTTTCCGATTCTATGCACTAAGAAACCGGAGAAAAAATTGTCCGGTTTTCGTCCCAAAACCGGAAATTAAATCTATGGTTCTAGATTTAGGAATTTTTTTTCTGTTTCGGAGATTGCTTATTTAACCATCCAGCACACCGCTGAGCTTCTCCCATTCTCTTTTCTCTCATCTCCCTCCTCCCTCCTCCCTCCTCCCTCCTCCCATTCTCTCTCGTCTTTATAACTGTCTGATCGATCCGCACTTTGATTTAAGTATTTTTTATTTTTTATTATATTTTTAATTTAGAAAATAATAAATTAGTTTAGAATTTTTTAAACGGTCTAGAATATTGTCCAAATAATTTAGAAATTCTAAAATAGTTTAGAATATTGTTAGAATAATTTAGAAAATTTCAAAATAGTTTAGAATAATTTGGAAATTTTCAAAATGGTTTAGAACAATTTAGAAAATTCCAAATTGATTTAGAATAATTTAGAAATATCCAAACTAGTTTAGAATAATTTAGAAAATTCCATAATAGTTTAGAATAATATAAAAATTTCCAAAATGGTTTAGAAGAATAAATTAGAAAATTCCAAAATGGTTTAGAATAATTTAGAAAATTCCAAAATAGTTTAGAATAATTTAGAAAATTCCAAAATAGTTTAGAACAATTTTAAAAATTCCAAACTGGTTTAGAATAATTTAGAAAATTCTAAAATAGTTTAGAAGAATAATTTAGAAATTTTCAAAATGGTTTAGAATAATTTAGAAAATTCCAAATGATTTAGAATAATTTAGAAAATTCCAAAATGGATTTCAATAATTTAGAAATTTTCAAAATAGTTTAAAACAATTTAGAATAATTTAGAAAATTCCAAACTAGTTAGAGAATAATTTAGAAAATTCCAAAATAGTTTAGAATAATTTAGAAAATTTCAAAATAGTTTAGAATAGTGCCAAAATAATTTAAAAAATTTCAAACTGATTTATAAAATATTTTAAGATAATTTAGAAAATTCTAAAATTGTTTAGAATAATGTCGAAAATTCCAAAATTGTTTAGCATATTGTCCCAACAATATAAAAAATTCCAAAAATTATTTAGGATAATTTAGGAAATTCCAAAATAGTTCATGATATTTTAGAAAATGAACATTTTTGATAAATTTTGTAGTATGGCAGATGAAGTACCTGATTAAGGAGAGAGAAAGACTAAATTAATATAAGAAGTGTTTAGCGAGTTGTTGTGGATATCTCACAACCATCGTTGGATATCTAAGACTTCTAAGGAGGTAAGCATTAACTTATTTGATTTTTCATAACTCGGTCAGAAATCAAATAATATTATAATTCATATGTTTTTTTCTAATGTAGAGTTCAAAGGTTTTAAACGTCAAGCACTATCGGATGCATTGCGAGTACCATGAGAAATATGCATTGTATATGATTTGATTGGGCTTATACCTGATATCGCCATTGATGCGACGCTTATACATGAACTTGTCAAGCGGTGACATTTTGAGACGCACACTTTTCATCTTCCATTCGGAGAGATGACAGGTATTAACCACAATAATTCAAAAAAATGAATAACTATAATATGGAAGGTCAATAGAAGACTTAATTAGTAAATGATATAGGGTCAATCATGATAAAAAATTATAAGAACTAGCATTTAGTCTAGTGGCTAAGGCGCGTGATCTCTATATGAGAGGTCATAGGTTCGAAACTCAGATAGAAGAAATCATTTGTTATAATAATAAAGATATTAAATAGTTGGGTGGTTTGAACTCCAACCTTAACTCTAAAAAAAAATAATAAAATTTATAAAATAATACATAGAAATTATTTGGGATATAAATAGGAGTGAACGAACCCGCATTTCTTTCAACTGGATCTTCTCTGATCATAATAGTTCTTAGTTACATACCACATATCGGTTGGACAACAAAAAATTCTTGTAGCCTAACATTAGTAGACACAAAATATTCTAATGCATACAAAAGAAATGCCACACAATGAGAGAATGAAATCTGCTGCAGCCTGCAGGAATGTGTTTTTTCAAATCCAATCTGTTAATTTTTGTTGAGATTCGCACATAAAAAAAAAAAAAAAAAAACGGTTGGATGAGAAAAAAGAACAACCTACTTTTGTTGAGATTCACGACTCCACAATGAGAACTTACGTACGTAAGTGTTTAGACTAGTCCTGGACAGTATTTCTACACTTCCATTTTTCCCCTCCCAAATATGACGTTGAAATTAATTAATATTACGAAATCCAACCTCTGCATCGCATGCATTATCTTCCTGAAGTTAATTTCGCGTTAATTAGCATGCATTAATTTGATCTTAATTTGATTTGTACAAATATCTTAAGAATTAATTTACAACTAATTTTGTTTTGGAGGGAAATTAAAAAGGCAATGCGAATATATATACCGCGCGTCATAACGAATCAATTGACTTATAAATATGATAGATACATGGTATAATGCGTTGAGCAGGACTTTCCACTGAATTAATTCACATGAGTTGTATTTGAAAGGAATATATAGGATAGTGCCTCTGTGCCTGGAAGAGTCACATCTCACATGATCAGTTGGTTCCTCCATAAAAATTTCTGGTCAAAATTTTATACATAATTAATTTTTATAATTTATGTCACTGTGCTTACTGACTTCAGCTTCCAAATTAACAGCATGAAATCAAATTAAATAAGATAGGAAAACTTCACAAGGAGCTTTCTCGGTCTTAACAAATATTTTTTTCTCTTTTTATTTCAACATTTAATGTGCTATTAATTTGAGCTATGGATTTTAAGTTGGGAATGGATATATAAACACCCATATGTATTATACGTATGATCGATAATTGATAAAATGGTTATCAAATTTTAAATTATATATAATCTCTATTATAGATAGATTGTGTATCAAATTTGGTATAATTTAAGAATTCTTTGGTCGCTGATTAATTGTTAATAAAATCTAACTGTTAATATTAAAATTACTTGATGGATGGTTGATTAATGGTCAAATTAATTGCGTCAAATTTAATATTCAATATATCTAAATCGTAGAGAAGATATATATAGATGTATCTGATCAAGGCACGCTCTACCGTTCTAATGTACGGCTATCTCTACATGAATTGCAATAACAATATACGATAAGTTATCATATATAGTTATCTACGAAGTGTAACATTAGAATTTCTAGACATTACAAAATGTTTGATTTATTTTTTAATACTAATTCATAATTTATTTTAAGACAATTCATTAATAAAAATAAACTATAACAAACACAATTTAATAATCTCAATAACACAGAATAATAATCCGATCAAATATATATCAAAATCTCCATTAGACTTATTTAATTTGAAATGGAACAAATCAACAAGTACAACAGAAATTCCATTAAATTTTGAACATGCATCATCAATTCAGAAAGTGCCATTCGTAACTTCTAAATTAAAGAATAATTCCCATCTAGTCATCTCCATCAGTATTGCTTAACCATTAACCATTAAAAGAAAGCATTTAACTGTCCGAAAACAAAAGAAAGAAAGAAAGAGAACAGATTATATAAGATTAGGGGTAATACCATGTGTAATCCTGTGGGCATGTCGCAAGCAGTACATGGTTTTGTTAATTACGGATTAATTGCCTTTTAATTTCCTAAGTTTGTTACTTCACACGAATCATATTGTTTAATCAACTTGTCAATTTTGTTCTCCGTCAAATTAGTTTATTTCCTTCCAGATCAGACTTACTGTAACAAAACTCCTGTACATGTCCTGTAAGAGAGCAGTTTGGGTCCGATGCCAATCGGACTCAAACTGAGTGCGATTGGTTCCATAACCGTCTGATTCGCTTTAAGATCCGTGCGCATCCACTTTAATATACGTGCGCACGCATTGTTATGGAACTCATCGGATGCAAATTTAAGTCCGATGGGCATCGGACCCAAACTGCTCGCATTCTGTACATGTCCTTAAATGACAATTCGGATCTCCTAAAAAGTAACTTAAAATCTGAGTTTGGATCCAGAACATTCGATCAAAATCTGCACGAATATTAAAGGACCACGTGCATTCTACATTTGATAGAATTAGTCTAAATTTCAGTGTCCTAAATAGCGCGCTATAGCATTTTCAAGTCTTAATGATGTGCTCCACAACGCCAGTGTGGAGAGGAAGGGGAAGGAAGAGAAGGAAGGTGCTACAATGAAACCTACACTCCAATTTGAGGGGTACAAATTTCGGAAGTTTGCAGAGCACGTTCCCCTCGCTACAGTAGTGTGTTCCTTCCCTTCCCTCTCCGATGACCTTCGTCTGGAGTGAGTGAACAGCATGGACAGACTGTCAGAGTTCTGCTTCGTTCCCGTTCCTTCTCTTTACACCTTGTTGGATGGAGAGTAGAGGACGGGAGGGAATGGAAAGAAAGAAAAAAAGTTTATCTTAAATCGTATTTGGTTGATAAAATTACGTCGAAGGTGAATGCTACAGGCTGTTAAAGGTTTAACCTTGCATAATTATAATCAATAGAATCGGTTTCCCTCCCGATTTGAGGTGTAATGTATGGAAATAAATTTTGTTACAAATATTTTCAAAAAAGTGACACAAATACCCAAACTTATATCATACCTATATAATTTTCATCTAAGTTTCTTTCTCACAAATCTACAACAGCAACCGAACTTTCATTAACCTTCTAAATTTTAATTAACCAAATAAGAAATAAGATCAAAATAAAAGTTAAATATATTTTTCCTCATTAATAATCCAAACATGAAGAGGCTAAATATATTAATCTTTCTTTCTATTACATTCCATTTCATTCCCTTCTATTCTTCACCTTCCTTTCCTCTACTCTCCATCCAAACAAGGTGTTAATGATGGAGGTTCTCCCCTTTTCTGGAGCACACACTAAATGCTAAACTATGAGATAAAGGTGAACAGTTAAAACTGCATAGCGTGTAGTGCAGACTATATTACATAAGCTTTTATTTGAAGTCTCAAATTGAAAATTTATTTTAAGGACCAACTTTTTAAGGTCCCAATTGCTTTTGTTTTTAAATAGAAAAATATAGATATTTTATAATACAATGCTTAGGTTATTTTGAATAGAAAAAAATAATTAGTTTATAACATGATGCTCAAGTTATATTTAATAAAAGAAAATAACATAGTTTATGATATTACTAATGACATTTTAAATATAAATTTAGAATGTGCACTGGTTCAATATGAATATTATAATTTCTTAATCAATTTGGTATTAATTATTGCTCTATGAGACTATAGATAATGTTGATAATTAGCAGAATTATATAATATAATTTAAAAAACGATATGTATGATAGTTTTCGTTATAGCTATACTATTCGAGATAGTTTTTTTTAACCTTTCTGTAATAACGCGACAATTGCTATTTTGAATCTTGCTACATTCTGATCGAATGATCTGGATTCAAACTAAAAATTTGAGTTACTTTAGGGGTCCGGACCCCTTAAATCAGTGACGGTCCACTGGTAGTATAAAATCTATAAGTGACGATTCTAAATTAATGAACCGTCAGTTGTATCACTGGAAGTTGCTAATTATTAATGACGGTTCTATAGAGATGAATTGTCAGTTGTCACTGATAAAAATTTACTTTTATTACAGATTTGTCATCACTGATTAAAAGTGACGTTTCTTTACAAAAATATCATTAATTAAGAGGGAGGCTATGTAGTATGTACTATGTATAGTACGGTCTGGTCTGTATTACAAATTAATATTTTTTTTTAAATATGAATTAGGAGTTAAGACACTCAATACATTTCAAACCTCTATATATTAATATTGAGAATTTTTCTCATTCTGTGGGTTTCGAACTCATGAACTCTCACATATGAGTTATGTGTCTTTGCCACTAGACCAAAGATAAGTTTTCACAAATTAATATTTTTATTTTTAAAACTCTAGCAGTCAATCTGAACCGTTCAATATAGTCTCCATATAAATATGTACATGTAAACTAAATTTTAATTTTACAGAATTTTCATATCAAGTAATTTTCTACCCATTTAAAAAAAAGTAAAAAATTCTAAAAAAATATAAATTTTAGTTTTCAAGTACATATTCATATGAAGATCGACCATATTAAACAGTCCGGATCAATCGTTGGCACTTTCAAATAAAATAATTGAGTCCATACCGCATATCAATATGCAATATACATATAGTACTATAGCGGCATATATAGCCTCACTCTATTTTACTACATATTTAAGTTAAGATATTGAAATCGCAAACATGCATGTTATAATGTAGTAAACCGGATCAGATCTAGTTTGTTAATTTGGCCGGCTGGACTGCTGGAGACTGGAGTCACACTTTACAAATTGATCATATTTTTGTTTTTATTTTACAATACTATTGTCTATTGCTGCTGCATAGGTCATAATTTCCGTTCCTAGAAAAGAAATCATTCAAAATTTGCATAGCACTACCAGTATACGGATGACATCATTAATACGATTATATATTAGTGATAGAGTGAGGCTGTGGTACAATGCATAGTTCAGTTGAATCAATTCGAACCGGCCAATATTGTAAAATAAAAAAAGAAAATGTGATAAATTTGTAAATTGTGACTCCAGTCTTGAGCAGTTCAGCCGGCCAAATTAAGAAACTAGATCTGATCCGGTTTAATACATTAATTATAACATGGATGTTTGGGATTTGAATATCTCCAAAGAAGATATACGACAAAGCATGAAAGAATAATAAATCTAGCTGTCTAGCTACTATATATATATATATATATACAAAAAAAAAGGAACCAGGAAATATATATTGGATACAGAGTACTGAGTCATTTTCTTGCTTTATTAGGGAAACTGATCTGATCATTTCCGTTTCTTACTTTATAATTTCACAGTAAACTAATAATTTTTAAAACAAATAAATAAATAAATACTAAATAACCACTTAAGTCTATGGTTATATATAATTAACCTAACTAGTACGTGCTGTTCTCCTATGGTGCGTACAAAGTAGGCTTTGATGAATAATCTTACCAAATCAATTGCATATCCAAGAAAAGGGATTTCGTATCATCTATTTTTCTATAAAATAATATTTTATTATTTTTAAATTGAATGAAAGACATCCTCTGGCATCGAAGGTTACTTGGAATATCACTTTTTTTTATTTATTTTATGTATGAAATATTCTTATTACACAAACATTGTTTATATATATCCATGAAGCAAATCCTTGCTATGATTGAACGAATGTGTTCCCACTTGAAAGTCCAAATCAAGATATTATATTCATTATATATTTTTTTTATAATTAATCTCTCTGTTCTGAGCAAATGTGCAAATTAAGTCACCGACATTTTTTAAGTTTTTGTTAGATATACATATTTAAGTGTTAATTTAGAGTCAATCTAATATAATATCAGTGTCATTTCAACATATATAACATTAACTTTAAACGACAAATTTAAACCGTTCAAACCGATCTACTTAGGAGTGCAAATGGATCAGATAATATCCAACCGTATCTGGATCCGTATCCGAAAATTAAATACAAATATCCGATATGTAAATATCTGTACAAGTACGGATACAAATATAATTTTTAATTTTAATTATCCATATTTAAATAGTAAATATATACCATATATCTTAATATATATTATGAAAATATTTATGTATATATCTACATATATGTCTACAGATATATCTTAATGTATTTTATTTATGTATATATTATAATAATATTTATGGATATATCTACAGATATCTGATATCCGATCCGTATCCGTGCGTATCCGTCTAATATCCGATCCGTATTCGTGTTCGAAAAATAAAAGTGAATACGGATATGAATTTACCACTATCTGATCTATATTTGATTCGTTTACATCTCTAGATCTACTTCATTAGTTGTGTGTTTACATGCTAAATCTATCTAATCACTTTTATAGTTGATGTCGTACTAACCGGACTAATTAATTTGTCTTTGCAAATGAACAATTTTTCTCTTGAAAAGAACTTCTTGCATCTTAATATATATATATATTTAAAATAGCCAATATATAAATCGAGCTACACAGTCCATTGTAAATTGAATAAACAAGGGGACTACTTTGTCCGAGGCTAGCTGGCTAACTAATAAGATATAAGATAGTATTTTTTTTATTTTTTTTTGTACCCATAATCTCCATTAGACTACCTTGAACACGGAACATATCAAGAAGTGCTACAAAAAATTCTTTGGGGGGCATTGAAAGGATCTCCCAGAATTATTTTTCTTTGAGATAAATGATGTTCGTTACAAATTTAATATTCATAAGACATTTTTTTTGCGTGTTATTCATAAGACATATTCTATTTATAATTACTAAATTAAACAATAATTCTCATCTCCATCAGTATTGCTTAACCATAAAAAATAAAACATTTAACTCTTCAAGTTTGTAATCAGTTGAGAATTAGCATTTGGTCTAGTGACTAAGGCACATGATCTCTATGTGAGATGTCATGGGTTTGAAATCCAAATAGATGAAATCATTTATTATAATAACAAATGTATTAAATAGTTTGGTGGCTTGTCGTCATCTAATGTGCAAGCTTTTATATATTGCTATTTTTTTATTTTATAATAAAAGGTGAAATGAAAATTTTAGAAATTTAAATGAGTTTTAATTGAAAAGATAATAAATTAGATAAATTTGTTTGGTGAGATTAAGAAGCTAGGAAATCTAAGGATTCTTAAATAGATCTTGCCGAACACCTTGACTTGAGAGCTAATAATTAACAAATGAAAGTAACTAAACAAGTTAGCGTTGAGTTCAGTGTACACTGTACATTCAAGTTCCACAAGGAGCGGATCCAGTAAGGCTCCTGAATTTTGGAAACTAATTTTAGCTCATGTATTTTTCAATTATTATCTATTTGCTCATGTATTTTTCAGTTATTATATTTATGATGAAAAAATTTCCTTACCGCTAATTTAATTTTTTTTCTAATTCATTTCCTTTTTAGTTGAACTTATTTTTTTTTCAATCCAACTCATTTTCTTTTCTTGCTTGTTCTTGATGCAATTCCACACTATTTTCAACCACAGAAGAACTCAAGACTCAATTGAAACTAGGGATGTCAACGGGTACAGTATGAGTCGGGTGGAGTCATTTTCATACTCATACCTATTAATATGATAACAAAACTTTTTTTTCCCTTTTATGTTTTTTCAAATACGGTACAGGTTGGATAAACGAATGAAAAAATATCATTAACATCTTGATTTGTGCTTTTGATAAAATATTTTTCAAAACAAGAAAAAAAAAAAAAGAGAATGAATACAACTAATTTGTATTAAGAAAATTTATTGTATCATGTATTATCTTCATACAAATATATATCTATATATATAATTTTATTTTTAAAAATTATCTTATAAAATAACAAAAAAACATTGTTATTCTTACTCATATCCAATAAGCTAATGAAAAAAAAAAAACTTATCAATACTCATATTTTTTAATACGAAACGGATTGGATAGACTGTTAAAAGGATATCATTGACATCCTTAATTGAAACCACTGTGCATTTGCAGATCCAAACCACCATGCGCAGTCGGACTGGGACATGAGAAAGGCGTAGTTGTTTAGCGAGGAGTACTGACTAAGACTTTCTCCAAAAGTAGATCAACTTTTGTCAAGCAAAACAGAGGAATCTTTAGGTGCATGCTTAGTAGCGTAATTATTGCATACTTTTTTTTGTCTGTTAATGACTCTTTGCCTAATGATTTTCCAAGACATGATGGCCTTGCAAGTAGGGGCGCCCTCAATTAATTAATACGCCATATATATATATATATATATATATATATATATATATATATATATAAATGAATGAATTGGACGAAACATTTTCATGATGTATCGAATTTGTGTTACAATATATCATATTATTATATGTTAAGTAGTAGTTTTATCTGTGTTCTATTTTTATCCGTTAAAATTAATAGATAATAAATGAATGTAAATAATTATTGAATGATTGATAGTTTATATAATCTAATACAGAAATATATAACAAATAAATAAATATATTAAACACATCATGTATTTTTTAAATAATATAAAATATTAATTATATTATTAAAAAATAATTAAATAGAACGATATAAAACGATGTATAAATCAATTTTGGTCATAAATTATTAATTAAGAAACTATAAAAATATTGAATATACTAATTTTGCCATAAAATGAGAAAATAAAAAGACTATAAATTATTATATGTATAAAAAAAATTTAGTAATATGTATAAACAAAATATTATCATATATAATTTTTTTATTTATCATTATATTATAAGATAACGGAATTTGTATCCTTTGTTGATAAGTTAAATAAGTATTATTCATGTCTATATTTTTATCCATCAAACTAACAAAAAAAATTATCATATCCATTTTTATCTAATACGACATGAATAGGATAAATGTAAAATTTACCGCACTACCCATCACAAATCCACAACAAGTGACAATGGCTGCTACTCTCCTGCCATTGTCAAACATATAACCTCTCCGTTTGTGACCAGACATACGAAAGGATACAGAGTAACTATCACTGAAAATCATAGAACAGTTTGAAGGAAAATCAGTTAAATGGAAATGGGGAAAAAAAATGAAAAGAAATCGAGCATATCGATAGCCCTTGCAAATTAATGGATTCAGTACTCGTATAGTCGTATTGCATTCAAAAAAAAGAAAATAGAAGCCCAAATCTTACATCTTACAATAAATAAATAAAAAGGCATATCAACAAATTTTTATGTTGGTATAAAAAAGAAAGTACGGGCATTTTTTATCATAACCAAAAAATTAAATAATATAATATTAATAATTAAACTGAAAAAATATTTTCACTCATAACTAGACCGCCCCCCATTAGGCGGTCTGCCCTACCCACCAACCCGCCCCCCCATTGGACGGTCTTCCCTGGCCATCAGACCGCCGGGGGGCGGTCTCCTTTTTCTTTTTTCTTTTTTTTCCTATAAAACCCCTCTCCCCTCCCCCCACCCACACCAAACCCTAGCCGTCTGACCCGCCTCCTCCACCGTTTTTTGTGTCAAAACCGCCGGAAACTCCGTTTTGTCGTCCCGAACGCGATATTTCGCACCTTCGTTGCATTTTCGACCCCTCTCCGCTTCAATTTTCGGGTACGAAATTTTTTGCGAATTTTTATAAATTGTTTCGAATTGTTAGAAATTGTTGATTGAAATTGTTATAAATTAGGTAGAAATTGTTTGATTGGAATTGTTATAAATATTAGAATTGTTAGAATTGTTTGATTGGGTTTGAATTGTTAGATATTATTTGATTGAAATGGTTAGAAATTGTTTGATTGGAATTGTTAGAAATTGTTAATTGGAATTGTTATAAATATTAGAATTGTTAGAGTTGTTTGATTGGGTTTGAATTGTTAGATATTATTTGATTGAAATGGTTAGAAATTGTTTGATTGGAATTGTTAGAAATTGTTGATTGGAATTGTTATAAATATTAGAATTGTTAGAATTGTTTGATTGGGTTTGAATTGTTAGATATTATTTGATTGAAATGGTGAGAAATTATTTGATTGGAATTGTTAGATATTATTATTATTATTATTATTATTATTATTATTATTATTATTATCATTATTATTTTTTTATTGTTATTCTTCTTATTTTAATTATTATAATAGTAATTATTATTATTATTATTATCATTATTATTTTTTTAATTATTATTCTTCTTATTTTAATTATTATAATAGTAATTATTATTATTATTATTATTATTATTATTATTATTATTATTATTTTATTGGATTAATTAAAATTAGGTTTGATTGGATTGTTAGAAATTGCTAGAGTTATATTTAGAACACATCTGATAATTTTTTTTTTTGTAAAACTTAATATTTTGAAATGCAGGATGACTAGATCTGGACGATCACGAGATACCTCAGACACCGTCGAGAGTTCGCATTCTCACGCCGATCCGAGTGGGAGCACAGAGACCATGCATGCGAAGGGTGTCATTGCAGATACATTCAGTCCCCTCCTATGGCTCCCCCACAGACGTCACCGTGTCTCACTTGCATCGGTAAAGGTATGCTGATTAATTCGAAGAAAATGCAAACATTATGTTTCAAAACACATATAGTTATTCATCTAAAATATTAATAAATGCAGGATGAGACCATGTTGACGATGCGGCACCGCACGCCAGAGGTACTGTACGTGGCACATCTACTGATGGATCGGTACCAGATGAACCTCGGGTTGTACCAGCTAGGCACATTGGAACAACTAATGAGAATTGACCAGCACTTATGTGCGGACTCGTGGAGAGATGGAGGCCTGAGACGCATTCATTCCATCTTCCCGTAGAGGAGATGACAGTGACCCTACAGGATGTCAGTGCCTTATGGGGTCTGCGGATCGATGGCGATCCGGTAGGAGGTGTCTCGGATCATAAGAACCTCAAGCAATTGATACCAGAACTGTTGAGGACGCATGTGGAGGCAGTGGCCAACAAGCTCAAGCTAAGGGGTGAAGGGGGAGTGGAGCGTTTCTCCAGTTACTGCATTAGTCTTAGGGCTCTCCGACGGTATGCCGCTGAGATTGCGATCACCCCCCAGACGGCTGAGCCGGAGCGCGTCAAGAGGTAAGATCAAAATGCATTAAATTAAAATTATTACTGAAAAATACACAGTTTTTTACGTTTTCTTGAAACTGTAGGTACGTTAGAGCATTCGTGCTTGACTTATGTGGTAGCACGATGTTCGTCGATTCCAGCAGCGACTCGGTCCCGATCATGTTCCTGCAGCAGTTGGAGGAACTTGATAAGCTGTCGCGATGGAACTGGGGTGGAGCCGTGCTTGCCACTCTGTACAGAGGACTGTGTCACGCTTGTCTGGTAAGTTTCCATCAATTAATGTGCTTTACGATTGTTTTTTATTTGATAATAAAGAATACACATATAAAATTTCAGAGAGACAGTCAGCAATTCAACGGGCCACTCATGCTACTCCAGTAGTGGTCCTGGTCGCACCTACCGGTCTGCTGATCCATTATTCCTCCATATGTGAGGTGGCACACGGGTGACGACATCGACAGATACACCCCATATGCTATCATATGGGGTGCTTACCAGCGCTACGAGAATACGCCGAGGGGAGGGACGGCGGTATCTCGTACGTCCGGAACCAGCTCCAGCTATTGCACCAAGCTAACGTCGAGTGGTTCCCGTATCAGGTGTGGTACCGGTCTCGCATTTTTTGTCGGCTGACGATGGCGCAGAGGGATCTCGGTTTGTACCAGGGTCCACTCGTTTGTTACTGGATAGTTGAGTATCACTATCTTGATCGAGTGCCTCATCAGTTCGGCTTCGATGCATTTATTCCGGATGACCCCATACTTGGTGAGGATGACACAGAGAAGCTGCACAAGTAAGTATTAATACACACTCAATAATACTCAAAAACTATTGATATTATTTCACAAATTTTGTATAACTAACTTATAATGCAGGACTATCCACAAGAAGACTGAGGTGGATTAGCGCACCCACCATATGGGCTTGTACAGGATTGCCCGTAGGCCTCAGGTCATTTTGTGGGTCCCGCCTGACCCGACGGACGTCAGTTTGGGAGAGGGACTCTGGACATTGCGGTATATGGTCTGGTACCAGCGGTGGTGTATGACTACCGTATACTTGCAGGGCGACTACGGTGATTCTCTTCGGCGGGGAATGATGGGTGATTCGAGTAAGACCCATTTGCCGTGGGACCCGATCAACACTCGAGCGGTAAGTAATAAAGATTATTTGTAATATTATTTTTCCCCGTACAACTCATTTCCTAAATGTTATTTACATGTACTGACGGCAATTCGAGGAGTTGCACACAACTTGGTGTGCATGGCGAGAAATGGTTTCCGGGCGTTCAGGTGTACCATGCTGCATCACACTACTCCGATCGTCGAGGATTCCCATTTCGATGGGCGCCTCGTTGGCATGCTGCACGACGCTGGCGAGAACATCAACTGGCGTGAGATCAAGATTGACTCACTAGTTTCGAACCAGCCCAACCGACCCCCGCCTCTCGTACGCGACAGAGACCTACCACCACCCCCCGCAAGTATTATAAGTTTTTTTTTTCATTCACGTCAATTTTGTTTGGAAATGTGTTCTTAAGATGTTCCACTCAAATATTGCAGACGATAACCCGAATTAGGCGTTCCACAATTGGGTGCTGAACACCAAGAGATGGCATGCCTACTACAATCAATATGGAGTGCCGGTGCAGTATGACGAGGTCAGTTGGTTCGTGTCTGTATAATTAAATTTTTTGTTATTTTGTATAAAGAAAACTAACATTACCTAACTGCAGGATGGTCACCTTACATGGAGTGCCGAGCCCACTTTCACTTCGGCAAACTTTGGTCTCACCGACACTAGGGCAGAGGACGACCATGAGGCTAGTGGCAGTGGGGCACAGCAGGCTACCCAGTTTGATCCATGGGCGGATGCTGTGTTTGGGACACAGCCACCGACCACGTATACAGGGGACTGGGACGAGCTCACACTATCGATGCCACTCCCCAGGCAGCACGACCACGAGGCTAGTGGCAGTGGGGCACAGCAGGCTACCCAATTTGATCCATGGCCGGATGCTGCGTTTAGGACACAGCCACCGAGCACGTATGGACGACATGCATTTTGATTATTCTGATGACGAGGATCCTCCAGAGCCCTCTGAGCCTCCACAGCCTCAGAGACGTGTCCAGCCGCGGAGAGCGTGCGGGCCGCCTCCCAGATTGTCATTGTCCGGTCGTCGTCGTCGTCACTAGTTTTTTATATTTCATATTATAGCCCTTGACAGTAGTATATTTATATTTTCCTTTCTATATTTTATGTTGATCAGACATTATTTGGTTATTTTATTTACTTATGTTTTCGTTTCTATATTTTATGTTGACCAGACGTTATTTGGTTATTTTGTTCACTCGACCAAATCCGTCGTTATTTTGTTCACAAGGAAATACAATCATATAATCACAATGAAATACATAAAATACAATATAAATTACAAGCAAATACGATATAAATTACAAGCAAATACATAAAATACAATATAAATTACAAGCAAATACATAAAATACAATATAAAATACAAAAATACAAAAAAAAAAAGGAGACCGCCTCCGGGGGGCGGTCTGATGGCCAGGGAAGACCGTCCAATGGGGGGACGGTCTGGTTATGAGTGAAAATATTTTTCCAATTTGGTTATTAATATTATATTATTTAATTTTTTGGTTATGATAAAAAATGCCGGAAGAAAGTACCTAGAAAACGCAAGGAGCAGCTCGAATCAACCTTTTTTTTTCCTTAAAAAAATAGCATAATGATGTATTGATGTCTGTTTAGATTAACAAAAGTAAGTAGTTACACTAGAGTCAATAATTAATACTTCAACACAGAAAACCAAAATAAATCCTAAATAAAGCCCTTCACACACCACATTATCTAACGACAGGTGTCATTGAAACACGAAATGCTAACTACAGTGGTACTGGTACACAGTTCCAGTTAGTGTTCTAAAACGGGCCGGACCGGGACGGACTGGGTCCAACCCTTCCGGGTTCACGGGTTGACCGGGTACAGGTTCGGCGGGTAAAATTTTTGAAAGTCTACCCTTATCCGCCCGTGGACTCTTACTCCCACGGGTTGGTCGGGACCGGATTTTTTTCTTCTTCTGTTTTTTCTGTTTTTTTTTTTTGCTTTTTTTGTTTTTTTTCAGTTTTTTAAATGAAAATATTTGTTAACAAAAATAAATTATTTGATTAAAAGAAAACAATTTAGATGTTTGAAATGTAATGTTTTATAAAACTGAATTATTTGAAAGAATACTTTTGGTTATTGCAAATAAATATGATTTTTGTCATTATTTTAATATCATGCAATTTTGTCATATAGGAATGCTAACTAAAGAGAATCTTTTTTATTTATTAACTTTTAAAATGTATTTTTTAATGTATTTTAAAATGCAATTTTTTCACGGACCGGACCGGGCTGGTATGGGTTCACGGGTCACGGGTTAGACGGGTTTTGGTTTAAAAAATCAACCCTTATCCGGATTTTTACCCGGTCCGCCCAACCCGCTGGACCCTCCGAATCCGTGCACGGACCGGACCGGACGGTACCCGGGTCACGGGCGGACCGGACCGGGTCACGGGTCACGGGTTTATTTTAGAACACTAGTTCCATTACGGAGTAGTTTTCTTTTTTTGCATAGAAGCCCTCAAAAAATTCAGAATTATCCATTTACAGCCACAGAAGCCTCAGTTTGAGAGGCACAGAATCACATTAGATGGAAACACTGGTAACACCTTTCTTTCTTAATTTGCATTGCACAGCTATATAATTATTTTTAGGGGTAAGATTCTGTATAATTTCTAGCTGCCAGTCAATCTTAAAACTATATATATTTTCTAATTGCCGGGAAATCTTCAAGAGTAATAAAACTAATTATACATGATAAGGTTTCAAAATCTCAGGATCCAATCTCAGAATCTCAATTCCATTCCAACAAACTGTGTAGAATCTATAATTTCATAATATCCAGAGACATCTGTATATATCTTTTAACATAATGGAACCCTACAAGGTCTAGTCTAGTAAATACAAGTATAGAAAAACACCTGTATTAATTGCTTAATTATAAGAAGAAGAAAAATACATGCTAGTGGTTAAATATTGTTATATCATCAATTAAATATAAATCCAGGTTGACAAAAGTTATTCTGAGAGATTATTTGTATCTTTTGTTTTACTAAGTTCTCCTAAAGAAACCCATTAATTAAGATCTCTTTCACATATTATAATTATTCTTTTTTTTTTATTAAACATCTTCCAATTGTTTATTTAATCATGTGAAATACATTACATGAAAGAATCTTCAAGCTGATAGGTTCTTGGCTAATATATATATAGATACATGTAGTTGATTTGTAGATTAAGCTAGCCTATTGCAGATTGTCTAATTAGATAAAATGTATAGGATGTGCTTCCCCACCTAATTAGTTTACGCCTAATAAAGATGCTCTAACCGCCAGCTGCATGACCCAGTACTTGTAATTTCTAAATTAAAATTCACCTAATCTTGGGTTAATTTGCAAAATAGCTCTCACGTTTGTATATTTATATTTGGTACGATGGTAACATTGAAATGCCTCATACTCGATGCAATGATTTATTACTCATGAAATAAAATATTTATAATATTATATTTTTCTTAAATTATTATTTATGTTCTATTTTATTAACATTTTGCCTATGACATATTATACTTCCATTATTCATGGCCTCTTGAATAATGGATTTTTTGTATTAAATAAATAAAACATACTCTAAGATAAAAAAATAAAAATAAAACTTCATTAATATCTACATTACATTATTACTATAATGATATTACTATTATAGTTATATATAAATAAGTTTTTATAAGAAAAATAATTAATGCTTAACAATCGGGTCGAGTTTTTTTTTAATGAAATCCATATTTAAAAATTATTTGTCAAATTAATCCAGATTTGACCAATTAAATTCTAGATCCGTAATTTTCCGGGTCTTTCAGATTGGTCCAACTAATTGAGTTAGACACACACCACACACTCTCCTAATCAAAAGGATGCACAATACACACTGATAAGTTAATTTTAATTTAAATACATGATTCAGACATTCTTCACACCATTAAATTAAATTTATGGAGAGCTTTTTGTTGTCTTCTTGTCTTCAACTACATATTAATAGCGTTCATGTTTTTTCAATTATTGAGACATTTTAATTCGATGCTACTAAGAATAAGATAACATGGCGCTGGGGATGATTTCTAGCTTAATGATGAAAATTAAGTTGAAATTAACTGAAAGGAACAATTTTAAATTTAACTTGTACAAACGGTGCAAGTTTTCCGACACTAATAACCAATGATTGTATTATTTAATTGATTAGAATCGCTGCAAGTTCTTCTATAAATAGCCATGTTATCTTCATTCATTCTACTCCTCAGCATCTCTTCTTCCTCTTAAAAATTAAACACAAAGATCGAACTTTAATTTCATGGATAACACAGTTCAAAGTTGGTGGGTCTTTCCCTTGGCCTTATCTCGAACCCTTGATGCTAACCTCTCTCTCTCTCTCTCTCTCTCTCTTCCTTCCATTACAACCGCTCTTTTTTCATTTGCCACTCTTGCCATCATTACATGGCTTATCACCTCTCTCTTCCAATGGACCCATCCAGGTGGCCCAGCATGGGGAAGGTACTGGAGGGGAAGTAACCCTTCATCTTACTCGGCCATACCGGGTCCGAGAGGCCTCCCTTTTATCGGGAGCATGCGCCTCAAGTCGGGGCTTTCTCACCATACGCTCAATACCTTAGCTAACCAGCTAGGTGCTAAGAGGCTTATGGCTTTCTCTCTAGGTGAGACACGTACCATAGTGTCCTCTCATCCTGACGTGGCAAAAGAAATCTTAAATAGCCCGGTTTTTGCCGACCGGCCCGTGAACCACTCAGCCTATGGCCTCATGTTCCATCGTGCAATCGGCTTTGCACCATATGGAGTTTATTGGCGCACTTTGCGTAGAATTGCTTCCTGTCATCTATTCTGTCCTAGCCAAATTGAGGTCTCTGCTTGCCACCGTGCATCAATTGCCACTCAGATGACAAGCTATCTCCATTCAACTCCCGGCAAAACATTTCAAGCCCGTGGAGTTCTAAGGCGAGCAGCATTGTATTATATCATGCAATCTGTATTCGGGAAGCGGTATGATCTCTGCTCATCTGATCCTGAGGTTGAGCAACTGCTGTCGATGGTCGATGAAGGGTACGAGCTTTTAGGCATGAGCAACTGGTCTGACTACTTTCCTCTCCTAGCCGGGTTGGATCTGCAACGCATCAAGTCACGATGCTCAGACCTCATGCCGAAGGTGAACCAACTTGTGAACTCAATCATTGATGAGCATCGCTCCAATGCTGGCTCGAGGAAAGACCAAGATTTCGTGGATATATTGCTTTCTCTGCAGGAGAGCGAGGGGCTTTCTGACTCTGACATTGCCGCTGTGCTCTGGGTGAGTAATTAATGATATCATATTTCAAAATATACTGATTAATTGGTGTAACTTGCTGATAGTTTTTTTATAAATTTCTCCATTCGATCGATGAAATTTAACAGGAGATGATATTTAGAGGAACCGATGCCATGGCTGTGCAGATGGAATGGACACTCGCTCGCATCGTGCTACACCCAGAAGTCCAAGCCAAAGTTCACGCCGAGCTCGATCAAGTTGTAGGGAAATCCAAACCAGTTACGGAATCCGATTCATCTTCCCTTGTGTATCTACAAGCAGTAATCAAAGAGGTGCTCAGGATGCACCCTCCGGGCCCACTCTTAGCCTGGTGCCGTGAATCGATATCAGACACATTTGTCGATGGCCGCTTCATCCCAGCAGGCACCACTGCTATGATCAACATGTGGGCCATAACGCATGATCAAGAAATCTGGCAAAACCCCAATGAGTTTGAACCCGAGCGTTTCATCACTGATGCTAATGGTACTAAATCTGTTGATTTTTCAGTCATGGGGACTGACTTGCGTCTGGCTCCCTTTGGTGCCGGGAGGAGAAGCTGTCCAGGTAAGAGCATGGCAGTCGCCTCAGTTGGATACTGGATGGCATCCTTGCTGCATGAGTTTGAGTTGCTCCCAGTTATTGAAGGCAAAGCCGTGGATTTGTCAGAGCTCCTTAGGCTGTCGTGTGAAATGAAAGTGCCGCTTGAGGTTACAGTGAGGCCTAGGCGGAGTGTCTGACAGATCTGACTGATTGCATTTGGCACTCAACCTAAAGTTCAGTGATGGACATTTATCATTATTTGCACTGCTTGGTGTGTTCCTGTTTGTGCAAAACTATTTAGCTTTAAATATATACTGGTATAAACGTGATTGGTGTAACTATAATTGTTTTATATTGTGTTTACTATTGATGTGCTTGACTGCTTTCCAATGTGTAAAAGAACAATTGAAATTTACTGTTTAAGTGTTTCTTTTGTTATAATTTCAGGAACATGCCCAAAACCAATTTATGAAATTCTTATTTTGCATGAAGCTCTAGATATATAGATCAAGATCTGATGAATTGTATTTGTTAGAAATCATATAGATCACATTTGAGCATTGACATGGTGTAGGTCTTTCTGTGCCTAACCTTGGAATGAGCTTTGTATGATTGTATGATTTAAGTAACATGTTTTCATCGTTGTCATTTTTGAATGGTCGAGAATCTTCTCAAATAGTGATTTTGTATTTATTTAAAAGTAGTAAAAAAAATTCCAAAAAAAAATATAAAATTTGGTCTCCAAACATATTGTGATATGAAAATCATGTTAAGCAGCTCGGATTGACTTTTTGAATTTTGAAAACAAAAATAAGAATGTGAGGGCACAAATTTTTTAACCCTGCTCTTATTCAATGTGTAAAAAAAAATGGTAAGATCTAATCTAATGCAGAGTTTATACTGGTCACATTTCTGACAAATTATAAATGAGTTCCAGAGTAACTAATAAGTCAGAGAGCTGAAAACTACAATTAATTACGCCTTCTTCAGTATCTATAATTCTATATATGTGAAAACGGGCAATAATTAGCACATATATCTAGATCGTGCCAGTATATATATTTTTCATTTGTTTGGAACCGGAATTGGCAAAGATAGATCCAATTTTTCAACCTAACCATGTTATAAAATATGTGGATGTTATCATGTATCAAGACCAACCACGCTCGTGTAGTAATAATAAATTTTGCTAGATTCCATATGGTGATTCAACTATGTAAACTTTAGCCGACAATGAAGTCATATGTAGGCCATATTTTGATGTACAAGAAAAATATAAACCATCTTTTGTTGATTTTTATATACTGATGTTTATTCTTTTACTGAATCAATTGGCGTTTTGTTTGTATTAAATTAATTACAAGGCATACATGCAGTGTACCCGCCCGGTCCTTACAAAGTAGGCAATTTAATTCTCTACTTTTGGACCTACTTTTTCATTACAAATCTAAGTATTTAATTAATAGTACGCCTTCCTTACAATCCAAAAATTAAGAAGATGGCTATTTTAATGAAAGATTTGAACCTTTTCCACTTTCAAGTTTTGCTTATGTTTTTTTTTTTGATGAAAAATAGGGGTCTAGCCCGTATTTAATTGAAGTTTTGCTGATGTTTTTTTTTTACAAAAAACAAAGATAATGTTCAGTCCCCATTCCCCAACACAAAATACAGAGATAAGCCCATTTGACTAGACCCCATACTAATTTTACAAGATATCAGAAAGAAAAACTCATACATAGGCCTACTCTTTTTAATGATTTCTAAATTCTAAAGCCTATTACGGCCTGGAAGAAACAGTGATGTATTTATTGATACCACTTCCTATACTATACTATGAGGTAACATAATATTTCTGTTTATAGATTGACCGTCCGATCAGAATCTGGGCAAATCCGGTCCGAGTGGAATGCACGAGCCTCTTTAATTATTCGTGCTGATTCTGATCGAACGGTCCTCACCTAATCAGAAATATTATGTTACCTAGGCTAGCTAGGTGAATGGTGATATGAATTCCTTCCACTTTTCTCCAGCGCCGGCACGGCATAGACCTTCAGTAATTTATTTACTTCTTCACCGATACCGGGAGAGGAGAGAGGGGAGAGAATAACAAAAAAAATTTGTTTGGAGAGGGAGTGAAAAGTAAATTCTCTCTCACGCACTCACGCTCGCACGAAACCATGGCGGGGGTCTCATCTGTTCTCTCCATCTGCCGCCCGTCTCCGTTTACCTCCCCTCTTCGCTTCAAGGTTCTTACCTCTTTCTACCACTCTCATCTCTTCGCAGCGATTAATTATCTCTATTTAATTGCAATTTTCTGTCATTTTCAGAGAGTTGCAGGGTTACGGATCAAGTGTGAAGCGGGCTCTTCGCCCCAGATGGATTCTGATTCGACACAGAAGGGTTCTCTCTCTGGCATTTCGTCATATACCTTATCTGCGGGATTGGCTGGTCTTGGTTTACTCGAGACAGGATATCTTAGTTATCTAAAGCTCACCAATTCCAATGCATTTTGCCCAATTGGAGGTGGGAACTGTGGTGATGTACTCAATAGTGACTACTCTCTTGTTTTTGGTAATTACCTTTTGTTTTCTCTCCTTTAATTTATTCTAAAGTGTGCTTCTCTTTGTAAAATTGATTGGACTTCTACAAAAGGATAAAGGCAACTCACTGGTGCTTTCATCACTTCATATCCAGTCAAATTTGGACTCTTTCAGTGCAATTATCTTTTAATCGGCGTCATAGCTTAATTATTTAGCATTTAGTTTTTGTTATAGTTATAAATTTATGTTAGTGCCAAACCAGTGTCGACCAATAGCTCGTGGTGGTATCACTTATTTGTATCAAAGCCACAAAGAAATGTTATAGTTTTCTCTTGTTAGTTATGAAAGGTGCCACTTTGCACTTTATTCAGTTGATCCAGCTAGAGCTAGCCCACCAAAGAAAAGCCTATTAACTTTGATAAAGAAAAATGCAATAGATAAAGTCCTAATGATGTATTTGTTTTCCTTTTCTGATTTTTGTAATAAATTTGCCATTTGGTTGAGTTTTGACATGGCCTGCACCATGTCAGATTTAGAATATTCTTGCTTTCTTAGGTAGTGTCTTCTATTTTATTTTAGATACATCATCCTTGTTCATGAAATTGATAAATCACAGAACTTTAGATAGTGATTGGGCAACAAAGTCTCTTTTCCTTATTTTACAATCCCATTGTTACCTCCAGGAAGCTTTTGGTATATTTTTCACCAGGTTTTGGAAATTTTGATATACTTATTTTCTTTGGCCATTTATCTCTTCATTAACTGCTGGAAAACAAAATAACTTACTCTGTTCTCTCTTAAAGTTAAGGGGTTGCCCTATTTCTCTATTTTGATTCAATTTACTATCTCCTGTTTCTTGTGTGCCAATAGAAATCTTTTCCGTAAGTCTATGCTCAAGTGGATAACTAAAAATTTGTCTTCTGAATAAAAGAATGCATAATTTAACACCAAATGCATTTCTGGACCACATGGTTTGGTTTCCAAGCAACACGTGTTCAAAATTTTATCACTGCTGATGTGTCCTTTTTGTTTGCCATGACATTGTTTTAGCTACCTTTCTTGTTGTCATGCTTAACTCATAGTGGTATCTAGCTAGGGAAATGATTATATGATGATGAACTTGTACCAGTCAAATAACTCTAGAACAAAGATGTTGCAGTAGACATTTAATTTTGTTGGAATCGATACCAGTTCAGACATGACAGGCAGCTGAAGTTTTACAGTAGACATCAAATTTATACATAACTCATTTCCTAGGGTAAATACCGCAGATCAGTTATCTATATCTCATATTTCAAATTTGCCACTCAATGAAACAACTTTGATTTGAGTCACTTGAACCACTCTATTGAATTGGGCTACTCCATTTATTTGAAAGCTGAAAGGTAAATTGATATCTGTAATAAATAAAATTATATTAGTATATTGAATTCTCGCAAAACTTTTCTTGACAAGGATAATTTACTTGAACATAAATGAATTGACTGTTAAAATTTGCTACGTTCCCAAATCAAATTAATGTACTTACAGAAGTCAAGAAGCTAAATGCTTCCCAGCCTCACAGATGAGCTGTACAATAGGAAAAATATATTGCTTCATAAAGCAAACTTTTATAGATTCCAGTTTTTTCATAATTGATATATCAAGTCATGCTGTTTTGCTTATATTTTTATTCTGAAACAAATGTAGTGACCTGATTTGAACAAAATAAAAATGTGGGACATGCAAATTAAAGTTCATTTCAAAACAATGAGAAGTACTCCAATGATCTCTGGTGAAATTTACTCTTTTTCTCACTAGTTTGTTACTGGTATTTGACCTATAATTCTGCTCTATTTCTTTAATTATAATAGTCATTTTTTTTAGTGTTTATGATTTATTTATAGTAGTCCGATCTCAGGGTACCAACTTCTTTTTAATTGCCAGGTATCCCCCTTCCATTTGTTGGAACGGTTGCATACACTGCAGCTACACTACTTTCTCTGCAACAATTGGGAATATTTTCTATCCCTGGAATCAACAAGACTGATGGTCGATTACTCCTGATTGGGACCACTACATCGATGGCAACTGCAAGTGCCTATTTCTTGTACCTATTAAGTACGAAATTTGCAGGAACAAGTTGTTCATACTGTCTCACGTCAGCCATTCTATCATTTACCCTATTCTTCATTACTCTTAAGGTACTTATCAAAGAAGTATTTGTGATATAAACCCAGTATTCAAATTATTCGCGAGTAACACAGTAACATCTGACATATTTTGAGGTGTTTGTAAGTAAACTGGCAACTATCAAAACTAATGTTAGGTCAATCATAAAATGACTACTTTGCCCAATTCTTCATTTATAATTCATTTATAAATATAGAAACAAAAAGAATTATAGAATAGTGTACGTTTGGCTATTATCTGAGGAAATTTGACTGCTAGTCAGTCAGTATTGTGGATTTAACTGTAGTTGGGGATTATGATTATCATTTGCAGAATAACATGATATCAGTTGTTGTTTGCAATAATAACCCACTATCTCTATTCCCAAAGTGCATTTATTTTCTTAAGTTGGGAATTCTATGAATAATAGATTATTTGGTTACCAAATAATTAAAGGACTATGGGCTGGAGAAAATCGGGAAGTTGCTTGGACTGCAGTTGGCTATTGCTGGTGTTGTTATTGCTTCTTTGACCAGCACATATTCATCAATTGTTCCTCAATCACAAAGGTGAGACAATATTAGCATAGAATTAGATTCATCATTGCTTTGGATACAGTACTTGTATGCATGACCTAACAGCACGATCAAGGTATCAAGTATTAACCATATCTTAATTTCATGGTTTATCATATATACTCTCATTCTTTTGTCCTTTCATCTGAAAGTTTTATTTTTAACCATGACTTGGACTGATTGAGGCTTACTATGAGCTACTATTGATACCGGTTTCTAAAAGCTTAATGGTTACGAACTTACTATGCATTCATTTTTGGGACTTTGTGCAGTGCAGAACAATTCACCTTGGAACGGTATGAAACTGAAATAACTAAAGAGTCAACACCATTTACAATTGCTCTGGCAAAACACTTGCAGTCCATTGGTGCCAAGATGTATGGGGCATTTTGGTGTTCCCATTGCCACGAACAGAAGGAGGTTAGCTGATCTGTTTTAGTTCAATATAAATTCAAAAAAAAAAAAAAAAACTGTGGCTCTGAAAGTCAATAGCTTGTGTCTAGCAAAACAGGTTCTATTTGTATACAAGGTGATGTGAAACTTGCGAAGCTGACATGAAAATGAAAAGATAATTGAAGCATATGAAAAAATTATGAAGCTATTTGATGATATAGGGTATACTAAAATATGTATTTTACTCTGTGACAGATGTTTGGAAAAGAGGCCATGAAAATATTGGACTATGTGGAGTGCTTTCCTAATGGAGCTGGCAAAGGAAGAACAATGTCTCTTGACTGTGCTCTTGTCGGAATTGAGGGCTTTCCTACATGGGTCATAAAAGATCAGGTATTGAATTTTACAAATTACAACAACTAATCAATCATTGTAAGTAACACCCGCTTATTTTCCAAATAGAACTGTACCAGTTTGGGTGATTAAAAGATGACGAAAACCCATTAAAATAAAGATAAATGAGCAAAAGTTGACTGAATTCCCCCAGTCGACCAAAGTTTATTAGAACCTGTCATGAATTAATAGTTGGAATTTGGAAATGAAATTATTATGTACTCTGCTGGTTACTTTTTTCTATTTTTAGTTGGAGAAAAGATTATCATCATTATGTGCAAGTCAAACTTGTAAAATTTAATAGTACCTTTCATCAATTTAGTAGTACCTTTCATCACTACAGTGTGACAGCATAGTACCTTTTCTAAAGGGGATCGCAGTTTTTAAATGTTAGCTGCAGTATGAGAAATACCAGAATACATTTTCAGGGTAGCGTTGTTTGCCATTATCTTAATTTCATGCATAAGTTTGATTTTAGTGACCCTCAATTACACCTAGTGCACCTTTAAAAGAATAACAAAATTAGCTGAATCTGTTTTAGCTATATCGACCAAAAGTTTAAAATGAGGTAAATTAGATAAGTCAACAAGTATAGCTAGGAGTTATTTACAAAAGTAGACTACTCTTATATGCATCGAGTTTTCTTTACTATATATATATATATATATATATATATTTTTAATTATACTTCTATTGGCATTCTGTTGAAGGTTCTGAGCGGTGAACAAGATCTTTCTACTCTAGCAGATGCATCTGGTTTCATTTATCAAGACAACAAGCCTTCTTAATTAACTGAGAAGGATAGACAATGAGATTTTTCAGTTTGTGAAAGAGGCACCGCTAAATTGTGGCAATAGAGAATTAGCTAAAGTAAAGGCCTTCTCATCACAAAGAGCTAATAAAATTATAGTATGTATATATATTAGATGAATTTCTCATGTCAATTTTCAAACCCCTGATGTAAATGAATTTTGAAGAATTGTAAATTGAAGTTGTCCTGGTTCAAAGTTGATTTATACTACATTCCTTGGTTCCTCAGTGCGTGGTCTCATTTTATTGTCAGCCTTCCCTTCCAATAAATGTAACGGATGTTTACTGAGCTCTGTGCTTGGTGGCAATGAGGCAATGAGGCCAAATTGTGTGCTTATGAACCCAGGGAGATCTGTCCTTGCGAAATCAGTTTAAAGCAAACATTGCTAAAAGCATTAAAAATTCGCCTTAGTAATAGTTTACTCGTTAAGAAAACATTTTCATAGGAGATTTTTTTATTTCCAATTATCATTAGAGTGGCTATGGTACTATGCATGGCACATAATAGTTCGTACTATGGATCAATATCTCTATTTCTAAAGTTCAAACAATTTGATTGAACCAGTCAACATGATAGTTAGAAAATCACTTTGATCTAAAAATTCTAGACCATGATTTTCTACCTATCTAAAACAATTGGTAAAAATTTCTAAAAAAAAGTGTAAATTTTAGTCTGAAATAGATCACATTGAACAGTTTTGAACAGTTTAGCAAGAACAACCATATCCAACAGAAACACACAGGCAACTGCAGCAGACAAATATTAGATCTCAAAAAACAAATGTATTCCATGCAACATCCATGACAACACTGACTACATAAATGACACAGCCAAGTACAATCTCTTTAACATCCATTATCAATTTGATTTGTTTGTTTACAAGAAATCAGGTGGTATTTCTCTCATTCTACCATTCCTAAATTCCTACCAGTCAGTATTACCACAACCAATAAAAGAGGCAAAAATAACAAAAGCAAAAAACATTAGGTATACTCTTTGCCAAATTAAGAGTTGAACCAAAACAAGCAGTCAACCTTTCGTCCGAGAGGCCAAAGAGTCTGACGGAAATTGTTTTTAAATACTTTATGAAGGATCACATAATGTGGCCTCTCATTATGTAGCGAACAAAAGATACACAAGGCCTTTCAAGTATTCTACTATTTCAGACCCTCCTAGTTTTGAGCTTCCGAACACTCTGTCAACAAAAGTTATTGGAACCTGCAAAAGAACACAAAAGACACCAAAATAAAAAACAGATGTGAAAACGTTATATGGTTAAAATCATTCTAATAATGGGAGGTACGTTGCACCATTCATTCCGTATATGCACACAGAATTTTGTCTGGTAACCTGAAGTTTCTACAAGTTTCAGCACAGCAGAACCGGAAAGGTACTGAAACCCTCAATTAGAATTTAGTGTGCTTACACCTCGATTAACAGAAGCTCGGATTGACGAAATTAATTTTAAGCTTGAATACATGTGTGTGGTGCAAAGGATGGATCCAATGGAATTTTTGGAAATTCATTTTACCCAAAACTTTAAATAATAGAAGGCATATGCATCAATTATTCAGTTTCTATAATGTAACTTTGAAAGTTAATACCCAATTACAAATATGATTCACATCTATTGTAAAATAGCTTTTATTGAATACTGTTATATAAAGTTCTAGTTATGCTTATGTATGGTGCAATTAAGTCTAATCTGTCTCCAATTAACATTGTCCTTGGTTTAGTAATAAGAAGAGGCAAGAGAAGTAGTATTAAACAGAGTATCAAGTACTTTGTGACCACTAGACCAAAAGGTACATGAACCAATATTGTAAGTCCTTTAATATACTACATAGTAAATACTGAAAAAGAATATCTACAAAATGTCAAATAAAAAAGTATAATACTATAAAAACGCTAGTACATTACCTCTTCAACGTGGTAGCCCTTCCTTGTAGCTCTAACAATCATCTCCATCTGAAACACATAACCTTTGCTAACGCATGAGGTGACTAAATCCTCCAGGACAGACCTTTCGTAGAGTCTATGCAAATTAATGGAGTAAATTGACATACTAGAAGCAACTAAAAACATACATTATGAAGAATTAATATAACTGAAATTATGTTCTGTACCTAAAAGATCCAGTCAAATCAGAAACACCCGGCCAAAGAAGAGTCTGTGCAAGTACATTAGCACCCCTGCTTGTCAATTTGCGCATGAGGTTCCAACCATGTACACCTCCATTTTTGACATACCGGGTCCCGGTTACTATGTTTGCACCTGTTTCCTTTTGTTTCCTAGTTAGTTTAGGCATGAGTAAGCACAAGGAAAGAGACAAGACTTGATCTACTGTTCAGAAGACAATGTGAGCGGGGAGGGTCATTAGTAATAGAATTTATAAAAGAACTCTGAAATTTCATACCTTATGAAGCTAGGCAAGTATTTTGGCTGCAAAAAAGTAAAAACAATAATGATAATGAACGATTTATGTTTGGTAGAGAGAGAGAGAGATTAATTAACATAAAAAGGGATCAATTGAAAATTACATGGTGAGAAAGATCAGCGTCCATGATGACAACAAAATTGCCTGTGGCATGCTTCAGCCCATGAGCATAGGCAGTCCCTGCATATTATACAACATTAATTTCAATTCAATACATCCAAATTGAAAATAAAATTGTTGGAGAACAAACTTTACCTAGGCCAAGCTTTCTTGGTCTTGCCCTTAGCAACTGGTGTTATTGAAAAAAATCAGAAATCAAACTATATTAAGCATCCCATAACATAAAAAAGGGACTATATAGCAAGGACATATATTAGTAGAAAAAAAGCTAGTATTGTACAGTCATGTATTAACCCGAGCTGATTCAAAAAACCAGGTTATTATGACATAATCAAGTCACATACAATGCGGTCTTCTCCATAGACTTGTTGCAGCTGCTTAACAATATCCTGAGTTCCATCTGGGCTTCCATCATCCACAACAATTACTTCAAATTCAACATCCCTGAAAGAGATAAACATAACATTTAATCCTTATCATGTTTTGAAAGTAAATGACCCGTACCTTTGTCTGACAAAATTCCACCTTTGTCATTGTTGGTCCAAGTCTATGCTTACCGGGGCTTCAAGTAATCAATCTGGAAGTGGTTTAAAATACTTTTATTCTCTTTATATTACAGTAGGGCTATGTCACATCTCTTCTATAAAATAATAAAATTACTTCCTCTAGTTGAATTTAATCTTGCAATACTTAGTTCTAGAGTATATTTTAAAAAAAAAAAAGTTAGCAAATTTTTACTTGCAGGGTTCAAACCACGCCCGATTTCATCTCAAATTCTTACTACTCTACTAAAATTATTCCCCGGGGAAAAAATAAATGCCTATAAGTCTCGTATCAAAGTGAATAATGCAAAGTAAATTTCAGGGGCTACCAAATTCGAATAACAAGTGATTCTGCGATCACAATACACTCTTTCTCTTTCAATCAAGACAATTTAAACTAAAGAAGAAAATTTGGCATTAGGAAAGAAAAAGGAGTTAGAACATACCTAAGGTGCTTGAAAATCAGATAGATAATAAGTGCTATATTGAGGCGTTCGTTGTAAGTGGGAACAATAATACTATACTTAACCTCCTTCTCTTTCCCCTTTGTTTGAAGCTCGTCTTTTCTCTCCTCCATGCTGCTCAGCCGAGATCTCCAATGGCGATTCGCTCCTGCTGCCGACCAAACCGGTGCATTCAGCTTTCTCTGGAATATATTCTACAAAAAGTGGTTTCGTACAATTATGGGCCTGAGTTATTTCGGGCTTCATGGTTAACGAAGCCCATTAGGCAATATGGCCGAGCGGATTGATATACCGACAGGTTTTGATCAAACTCTCTTCATTTTTGGTTTTATTTTTTAGATGCAGGTACTTAAATAAGATAAAATTAAAACATGAATCAGATATTATATATATGCATACGAATTAAATATAAACTATATTTTCATATTAACCGAAACTATCATTATTTTTACAAAAAAAAATAAGAAGAGTAAGTCTATGGTACTATGCATATCACGATTTATTTAGAAATACGGATCAATATTTTCGTTTTCAAAATTCTAACGGTCAATCCGAACTGTTCAAAATAATTTTCATATGAATATGTACTTGCAGACCAAATTTTATATTTTTTAAATTTTGTTTTACTATTTTTAAGATATGTAGAAAATCATTGTTTTTGGATGGTCCATAATTTTCAGATCAAGTGTTTTTCTACCTATCTTAAAAAATAGTAAAAAATTCTAAAAATATAAAATTCGGTCTGCAAGTAGATATTCATATGAAGATCATGTTGAACGGATCGGATTGATCATTGAGATTCAAAAAACAAAAATGTTAAGATGTATTATGAATCAATCCGTAACATGCATAGTACCATAGACTCACTCAATTAATAATATTAAGGCTATTACTGTATGCATGTTATCAAAGCCTCACTCTCATCCATATATAATACCTGTGACTATAAAATTAGAAACATGATATTTTCATAACAAATTCACTTTTTTAAGGAGATCAAAATGTTTAAGTCATGTGAAATAAAAGCTTAAAAATCTAAGCAAAAAAAAGTTTAAGAAAGAGGTTTTAAATTTTGCAAAAGAGTATTTTGCAAGCTTAAGATTATTTTTCGTCCTCTAGTTCTAAGAAGAATGTGTTTAATGGGTACACTTTTCACTCCTAGTTTTTAAAGTGAAGCGAACACGAGATAGGAGTAGGTCTGATGCCTATCGAACCTATTTTTAAGTTCAATTAGCTTTATCACCGTATAATTAGCATTAAGATCTCTGCACATGGAAATTGAAACAAACGTGCACGAATTTCAAAGTAGTTCGCACGAATCATAATGCAATCTAATGGTCACTACACCCATCGAACCAAAGTAGGTTCGATGGGCATCGGACCCAGGGGTGGATGTAAGATTCTGATTAGGGTATGGCAAGAAATTATTGAATCAGATTTAAATAGATAATCGGATCCAAACCCATTAGATAATCGGGTAATAGATAAAAAAAATGATAACAAAAATAACAAAATAATATTCTAACACAATTGATTTCATAACTTTTAGACACTGTTATCAAAACCGGACCGGACCGGCCGGTCTGGCCGAAATAAACCGGAACTGGATAGGTTTATGGTCTTGTTCAGTATTAAGACCGGACATGCAATAGAATCAGACATATTTAGTTAAACCGGCTGGTTTTATGAAAAAAAAAACCGGAGTACTAAACCAAACCAAACCGGATTTGTATTGGTTCCGGACATCTATTTCTAATTTTGAAAAAAAAGGTGTGGCTTTGAGGAAAAAAGCTAGTAACTTTTTAGGAGAAAAAGTGGAATCTAATATGTATTATGTGGTTGATTCCGTGTAGTCATTGATGTCTTCTAACATACTTTTGTAAATGATTATGTGTTTGAAAATAATCCAACATTTATTACAATATTATTTTTTAAAATAAATATTAAAATTATAATATGGATCATTAGAAGTTCGTTTGATCACAAGAAACTAAAGAATTTCTATGTAGTTATTCAATTTTAATATGAAGTATAAAAATATATAATTTTGATGAAAGAAAAATATTTCATAATATTTAATTTTATTAATTCTTAGAATAAGTTCCACATTTGAGCTACAAAAAATATATTTTTTCTAATAAAAATATTATTTGTAATATAAAAAATTACTTTTATAGTACATTGTTTAATATGTATACTGAATTTTTTATTACATAAAACATAATTATTTAGAATAATAATTATATCTAAAAATATGCAAGTATTTAAAAAACAAGCAATCAAACCGGTTCATTCAACGGTCCGACCATTGAACCGTCAAACCGGAGCTTTACTGAGTCAACGTCCGGTTCGGTTCTGATAACATTGCTTTTAGATAATTAACTATTCAGGGTAGGGCAATATCAATTTTCAGGGTTGGACATAGACCCAAAACTCTTGTATTTATAAATTAGTTTTGAATTTTCAGGATAGGACAGTTGCCCTACCTTGTGCTACATTACATCCACCCCTGATCGGATCTACTCTAAATTCAACGAACACAACTTTAGAAATGTGCCCTTTTATATGTACTTTCTCGAAGAGCGACAAAGTGACAAGGCACAAAAAAAGCTCACTTGAAGATTTTGTTGAATTGTCCTCTCCCCTCTGGTAAATCATCAATTCTCTTTTGAAGTTTGAACAAATCTTTGGTCATGTTTGGTTATGGAGTAAGTGGTGGAATAAACTCTCTACTCCACTTTTAAGGAGCCAAACAAGAAGTAAATTTGAAGGAGTAAGATGGAGTAACATTTGAGTTAATCCGGATTAAGTTACTTCACCTAAAGATGTGGAATAACTTACTCTACCTGTGGATTCCGCAGTTAGAGTAACATCATCTTATAATTTCTCTCTCTTCATTAGCTTACTCCATCAAATTCTAACAAAACATGATTATTTTAATCTGTCTTAGCTCGGAATAAGAAATTTAATTTTGAGTAACCTTACTTCACAACCAAACATGACATTTAGGATTGTTTCATGTAACGAGAGATTGGACATTGATTCTATAGAGCTCACAGATCTCAATTATAATAGGATGAGTGAAGTATTTATAGAAGTTTTTCAAATGTCCGTTGACTAAAAATTGGAGGAGTTTGTAGGATATTGGAAATTTTAGTGGCAAAGAAAACTTAAATTTTTGTAGAGAGTAGTTCGATAACAGTTATAATATGGCTCGTATAAAATATTTATTAATTCTTTTTAGTACAAGAAATATTATTTTGAATTTTGTAAATTACAAGTGTAACAATGATAACCAAGCTTTGTTAACAAATTATTATTAACTTTTTAAACAGTCAAATCCTATTCCGTTTTTCTCAACTGGCGACCCATCTCTTGCCAACTGAAAATGTTCTTGTATACTAAATTTTATATATGAGGAGGGGTTCACTTGTAATATTTTGAATCTTACAACATGTTACAACATTCGATTTTGCAATTTTTAAAGTCTAAATAGTCGATCCAACCCGTTCAACATGATCTCTACATTAAAATGTGCTTTGAGATCAAATTTGATATTTATTTAATTTTTTTACCAAATTATTTTTCGCGGGGACAAAGATTGTGTCGTTGTTTGACACAGATGTTTAATACTTCAATGAATGAAGCTAAATACTTGTTCGATGCACCATTAATACACTAAAGATTGAAGTTAAATAATGCAGGAAATTTAAACCATCAAATGTCGGAACCTATTTTTTTGTTTTTTAGTGCGGGGATGTGTGGGGACATATATTTTCATATTTTGCTGGGACAAAGATTGTGTCGCTGTTGGACAGACGACTAATACTCCAATGAATAGAGTTAAATACTTGTTCAATGCACTATAAATACACTATAGATAAATGTTAAATACTGTAGGAAATTTAAATACTCAAAAGGGTTGGAATTTTTTTTTTTTTGTTTTTTAGTGAGGGATATGGGGGGATGGTGGTGCGGGGACAATATTTTTTACTGTTGGACGCTGATGGTTAATACTACAATTAACGAAATTAAATACTAGATCGATGCACGGTAAATACACTAAAGATTGAAGTTAAATACTGCAGAAAATAAGATAAGTATAATTTTTTTTGTCTTAGTAAGGATGGTGGTGGTGCGGGCTCATTATTTATCCGCTATTTGACAATTATAACGAAGAATAATTGAGAATAAGATAAGGACAAAGTAGCGAACAATAATATAATACAAGAGAATTTGTAACAGATACGTAACTAGTTATCTCCGCTTAAATAAAATAATATTCAATTGTACTGTTATTAGAAAAAAATCACGTTTACCATACATAACCAACCAAGATTCGGATCAGAATTTAAACGGTCAAAATCAAGCTCGGAAACTGTCCACGAGGCAGTTTCGACATAATAGCGAAAGTTTTCAACACACTTACCAACCTATGTCCACATCCTTACACAAACCCAACCATTCCCGCTGGCTCGTCTCTAATCGGTTCGACGGTTCCAACCGCATATCCATTTTAAATCCGACCAATAGTTGATTCCCCCATTAATAATGGGTGAGTATCCTCTGAAATATCTCAATTTTTGCGTGACCGACGTGTCCGGTGCCTATTCGGGAGGACGTAGGGGGCCAGTTTTATTCGAACTTTGAGATTCGTGTGGAACGTATTTGAACGATTGAGATATTTCAAAAAGTCACGCAAAGTTTGAGATATCCCAGAGGATGCGAATTCATTAATAATCCACTCCGCTTTTGAGTCCTGATACAACGTCATCTCGCCCATTTCCAAACGGGTCGAACCATTTACCCTATCCGAAACCCACACAACCATGACCTCATCTGCCCGCCACGGGCGCGACATGCTCGTCCCGCTACGCCTCCTCAAATCCCGCCCTTTCTCGTCTGCTATCCCACCAAATTCCAATCCACGTGCGTATCACGCGCTTCTTCGCTTCCCTTCGTTACCTCCGCTATTCCAGAAATCCCAAAAGAAACGCTTCTCTACTAAAATGGGCTCTCTCCCCGCCGTCGGAAATACCTTGTCGCCGCTACCGTACCCTCCGGTTCGGCGAGATGACTCCGTCGTTGATAACTACCACGGAGTTCTCGTTCCCGATCCGTACAGATGGTTAGATCTGTAAAGTTTCACACAAATTGATTTTACATTTTAGTTGAACTTTCTTAATTTACTTGAGCTACGGGTTGGTATAGGTTGGAGGATCCAGATTCGGAGGAGGTGAAGGAGTTTGTGGATATGCAAGCAGAAGTAACTGAGTTCGTGTTGTCGAATTGCGAGGAGAGAGGGAGACTTAGAGAGGAAATAACTGCGCTGTTTGATCACCCCCGGTACGATACTCCGTTTAGACGGGGTGACAAGTATTTCTATTTCCATAACACAGGTCTCCAAGCCCAGAGTGTCCTTTTTGTCCAAGTAAGAAACTAGGAGCTCCTTTTTCTGTTTTTTTTTTCCCTCTTCTCTGTGAATTGCTCGTTAGATTTTTCTTTATTTTCATTGGATGTAAATTGGTGTCGTGCGCAACTTCGGTGGGACAGTCATGACAGGTGAATGGCCACGGCACGTTAGGCATGCTGTTACCACATGTGCTGTGTCCAAACGTGTTGGTCAAGATTGTCACATTTGGTCGCAATTAACTATATATTTTTTTTTTCATAATTTAAGTTAGTTTATCCAAGATTCACCATTCAATCAAGATATAATGGTCCTAATCACACGTGATTCGCGTGACCACACGTCGTGCCATAACCCGACCAGTTCGTGTGTCGTGCTGTGCCAATTTTCCAAAGGATGGTTATATCACGCGAATGGTTATGGTACATGACATGCGATTCATGGCATGTGACCAGCACACGTGCCGTATGTGGTCACGAATTGACTTTTTTTTAATCCCTAAATGTGTGGGTGTGAGTTTAGACTTTAGAAATTTGAGCTTTTGGTGGGTGTTATATTCGCTTGGCTTATATGGCAACAACTTGATGTCGGAGAAAAGGACATAATGAGGGAAGAAACAAGGAAACATGGACTAGTGCTCTCTTGACATTATGGGATCATAGACCCAAGGAAAAGTTGTGAAAATTATTTTCTTGTACTGCTCAATTTATTATTTCTTTTTATACAGATAAGCTACCGGTGTTGAAACACTTGTCAGATTAGAAATTGATCTTTATTCTGTTTTGTTTCCCATAAGTTTCCTTGAACTAGAACTCATCTTCTTTGACAATATCAAATTAACATAATTTATGAAGTTCATTCTTCAGATGAAGTTTAATTGATGGAGAATATTTGTTCATTTTTGGTTGTTTTACTCTAAAATATAGTCTCTTACATGAATAAATCCATATCACTGATGCTGCTCAACTAGATAAAATTAGTTTTGACTCTCCAGTGATTTTTATGAAATGGAAACAATTGACCCTTAGCAAATAATTGTCACAAGAAAACTTCATAACACCTTTGAGCGAAATGGAATGTGAAGTCTACTTTTCTTGAGGTACATTTTAATGTTGGATTTATATTATTCCTGTAGAATGATTTGGAAGGGGAGGCAGAGGTTCTATTGGATCCAAACAGCCTAAGCACTGATGGGACAGTTGCTCTTAGCACCACTGCTATTAGCGAGGATGGCAAGTACTTGGCATATGGTATAAGTGAAAGTGGAAGTGATTGGGTTTCTATCAAGATTATGTGCATTGAAGATAAAAAAGTGCTACCTGATAACATATCCTGGGTAAGCAATTATATAAATGTTTGTGCCATTAATAGTTTCAAGAGGAGGGTTCAAATGCCTCCATGTCTCCACTTTTTAATTTTCTTATAACAAAATTTTTAGAATTTTTATGTCAAGATAATCTATATTTTTTATCTACATGCACATAAAAAATTATCACTTTGTTATTTTTGTTTTATATTAATTATTAAGTTGAAAAATTAACGTCCAAAATAATCCACATCGGTGTATTTTTAAAAGCTCTTGATACTAATCAAAATAAAATCGAAATATCATGATTTTTTACGTGTCCATAGAGAAAATGATACTGATCATATCTAACGGTTTTATTTTAAGTTATTGTAGTTCTAATAATGTAGGCATGATGGAGGCACAAAAAATGGAGGCATCACACACAAACACCTAGTTTCAATTATATTATGAACAAGGTTTGACTGTTTTTTAACTGATTCACAGGTGAAGTTCTCAGCAATTAGCTGGACCCATGACAACAAGGGATTTTTCTATGGTCGGTACCCTGCTCCCAAGTATGTAAATTCTCTTTGTTTCTTCATCCTACTTTTAAGTATATAGATTTTAATTGTATGAAATTTGACCTGATGGTTGTTCAACAGGGAAGGTGATGAAATAGATGCTGGCACTGAGACTATTATTAATCTCAACCACGAGCTGTACTACCACTTCTTAGGCACTGACCAATCAGATGATATTTTATGCTGGAAGGACCCTGAACATCCAAAATATATTTTTGGTGCATCTGTTACAGATGATGGAAAGGTTTGTTTTTGGGTAATATTGATGTAATTGTCATTAGCTGGGCTGTCCCAGAGACAATGCCTACTATCTGTCAGGTAAAGTACTATAACTTATCTTTCTTTCTTTTTTCTTTTTTTTGTACAGTATGCTCTTTTGGATATAACTGAAGGATGTGACCCTGTCAATAAATTGTACTACTGTGACTTATCTTTGCTCCCTAATGGGCTTGAAGGCTTTAAGGGCACTGGCAATCTTCTTCCTTTCATTAAATTTATTGACAACTTCGATGCCTCCTACAATGAAGTTGCTAATGATGGTAGTTTGTTCACTTTCCTAACCAACAAAAATGCCCCCAAAAAGAAGTTGGTACGGGTTGACCTTAACAATCCCGATTCATGGGAAGAAGTAGTGCCGGAGGATGAACATAATGTTCTGGAATATGCATATGCGGTTAACAACAACCAGCTGCTGACTTGTTATATGTCAGATGTTAAGCATATTTTACAAGTTAGGGATCTTAACACGGGAGACTTGTTATATGATTTGCCTTTGGATATTGGAAGTGTTTCTGGTCTTTCTTGCAGAAGGAAAGATAGTCAAATTTTTATTGGATTTACAAGTTTTCTGACTCCTGGAATAATGTACAAGTGTGATCTGGTGTCTGGGACCCCTGAAATGAAAATATTCCGAGAAGTTTCTGTCTCAGGGTTTGACCGTACTGGTTTTGAAGTCAAGCAGGTATTGTTTAAAAATAAATGTTAAATGTACTTTCTTGTTGATAAATTACTATGTTCCTATTATCTTATGGTCAGCTATTCCTTGGTTGTCAAGTTCTATTTCTGCCCCTGGATTTAGTCTTTTCCATTTAGACAGAGGACAAATGGAAGAATGATTCACTTTGGCAAACATTATTTGAAATAGCAAGTTCGCATATTTAAGAACAACGTAACATTTATGCATTTGTCATTGTTTAAGGATCAGACTTTTTCTTTATTTCACTGACCTGATCTACTTTTTTCTCTCAGGTTTTTGTGTCTGGTCAGGATGGAACAAAGATTCCCATGTTTATCGTCTCTAGAAAAAACATTACACTGGATGGATCACACCCGACCCTGTTATATGGCTATGGTGGCTTTAACATAAGTATTACCCCTTCCTTTAGCATAAGCCGTATTGTACTAACAAAAAGCCTAGGTGTTGTGTTTTGCATTGCAAATATTCGCGGTGGAGGTGAGTATGGTGAAGAGTGGCACAAAGCAGGGTCCCTTGCTAACAAGCAGAACTGTTTTGATGATTTTATTGCCTCAGCTGAGTATCTTATTACAACTGGCTATACAAACAGTAAGAGGCTATGTATTGAAGGTGGGAGCAATGGTGGGCTGCTTGTTGCTGCCTGTGTAAATCAGGTAAAAAGTTTTTAAATTATGCTTTTCTGTTAAAAGTTTCACGGACCATAAAACTTGCTGCTTTTCTTAATAAAAATGATAATAAAGAGTTCACATAGTTTTTCTTTTTTACAGAGGCCTGATCTGTTTGGCTGTGCTTTGGCGCATGTTGGTGTGATGGACATGCTTCGGTTTCATAAATTCACCATTGGCCATGCTTGGACAACAGATTATGGCTGCTCTGACAAAGAAGAAGAGTTTCATTGGCTTATTAAGTATGTCCATTATATATATTCCCAGTTTTCCAGAGTTGTTGCTGTTTTTTAATGGGTTAGGATCCATTGACAACCCTTTTTATATTGACAAGCATGAGCAGTGGTAAAAATATATATATATATATAGAGAGAGAGAGAGAGATGAGCTAACTTGCTTTGGGAAATAAAGAGGTGTTTTACTTTCTGCTCATATCTCTATTTTCAAAGTTCAAATAGTCGATTTGAACCTTCCAACATGTTCTTCATATTGAAATGTGCTTGGAGACCAAATTTTACATTTTTTGGAAAAAATTTACTATTTTTCAGAATTTATGAAAATCACAACTTTTCATTAAATAAAAATAATAAAAAAATTCAGCAAAGCAATGATTTTCAAAAATTCTGAAAACATAAAAATTTTTCCAAAAAATGTAAAATTTGGTCTCCAAGCACATTTCAATATGAAGAATATGTTGGAAGGTTCGGATCGACTATTTGAACTTTGAAAATGGAGATATGAGCGGGAAGTAAAACACCCTCTTTACTTTCCAAAGTTAGCCCATCTCTCTCTCTCTCTATATATATATATATTACTAAACACTAGCATGTGCAAGTATAAACACCTAAACTATCCAATGCAAACAATTGTTGATCTGTATCCAAATATTGAAATAACGGACTTGATATTAACAACTCTTTAACCCCATGATGTTCAAATATAAGCATCTAACATAGTATTCTTAACACCAAATGTTAAAGTTTAACTCAAAATAACAACAATAGACATTAATCTACCAAGTTTGTACATGAAACACTAGATTGAATAGCTAGTATTTTAGGTATAAATACTTAACGGTATATGTATAAATACTTTACAGTTCAAGTATTAACACTTTATAGCATTAAGTATATTCACCCATGTCTGGCTGGGTACTTGGACGTGCACAGTGGTGCACAAATCATTTTGGGATGGGGGGCTTATTCATTGTTGTTATAATTAGTAAAAAAGATGGGGGGGGGGCAAAGAGGGGTATTTTGTTTGGGGTACTATTAGTAAACCTCTTTTATAAAATATAATATTTATAGATACATTGATTTCCTTGTAGATTGATTGAGTATAAATTTTCACGCAATTTCAATATCATTTGATGTTCTATCAAATAGCATTAAATATGGACTGTTGCAATTTTCATGTGTTTGATGAATGTTGAAACATGCATTAAAATTTATCATTTACATGATGTGTACAACGTGTTGATTATATTTCACTTGTCTGATTTGAAAATTATAGTTTATACGGTTGTCTACATTGTCAAACTAATATGTTGTCAATGGGATCCCACCCTTCTATAGTTAAGTTGTTACTGAGAGCTGAAGTTCCATATTTCTGGTTCGAACATCAGAGCTTACTATGAAATTAAATAATTCAACTTTCACATAAGTTTACCTGACATTAAACACTAAAATTGTATATTTGCAGATACTCCCCACTACACAACGTAAAAAGACCATGGGAAAAGAGTGGGGACGTGCATAGGCAGTACCCATCAACCATGCTATTGACGGCAGACCACGATGACCGCGTCGTACCTCTTCACTCTTTGAAATTACTTGCGGTAAGTTTGTAATATTTTATTCAAATGTAATTTAAAGTTATATTGTGTGGTGACATCTTCTGTTAGTACATGTTTGAGAAGGCACCTAATATTCAGGGGCGGAAATAGGGGGTGCTAAAATTTAAAAGCAAAATATGTTGGTGGGAATTGAATCCAAGTTTTCTACAACTATAAGATAAGCTCTAATCACTAGGCCACAAGTGAACATGTGATATTTTATGAGGGAGGCTGAACTATATAATTTTTTTTGAAATAATAACTTTCAATTTAAATTTCAATATATATAACTGCAATTTTAAAATCATAGGGTGGCTTAGCACCCGTACGGGTGGATGTAAATCCGCCCCTGCTAATATTAGTGACTTATGTCTAAACTTCCACTTATATTGCAATTTTGTTCCTTGGTAATAAATTTTCTAGTGTCAAAATCATAATTTTTTGCAACTATTTATCGGTTGGTTCCGTTGTGTTATTTTTCTGAATTAGAAATGTATAAATGGCCTTTGAATTGTTCTCTTTTGAGACATTGTTGCAACTATTCCTCTTTTTATGGGTTATTTGCAGACAATGCAATATGTGCTTTGTACAAGTGTTGAAGACAGTCCACAAAAGAACCCAATTATTGGTCGCATTGATCGCAAAGCGGGACATGGATCCGGCCGTCCAACCCAGAAGCTGGTTTCTTTTTTTACTCTTATTTCTTTAAACATTTCTCAGCTTTTGGTTTAAAACAAAAGATATAAAATAAATGCTGGCCTTCACATCATGTCATAAGAAATCATAAACTTGGAATCTTGTTTGTGTATATGATATAGGAATAAGATGGAAATTCCTATAATGTAGTAACCCAATTACATAGTAGTTTTAAGTTATTTTTTGTTTTTGTGTGTGCGCATGTGTTGTTTGGGGGGGGGTTCTAGTAGAATGTTCCATTGGTTGTATGTTGTAAGTTCAGCATGGGTCGGTACATAGTGGCAAGTATGACTCTACATAAAAGAGTCGGTACAAGTTGGATTTATTGGATAACTGCTGGCACAAAGATTCCATTCCTGTGCTGGTTGTGGGCAGGACTAGCACGCACATTTATTTCTCGTACAGCACATACCTGTAAAACATGGTTACAAATTCCAAAAAATTTCAAGGACATTAAATGTAATAAGACCTAATTATATAAGATTTTAATATGGTTAACAAGCATCTCTAATCATGTCGCAGATTGATGAAGCAGCTGACCGATATAGCTTTATGGCCAAGATGTTGGGTATATAATGGGAGGATATGAAGGCACAAATAGTTGTTTTAGACATTGCCTTGACGGCTGCATGCGCTTCTAGAAAGAATCTCTCGTGCAAGTTTAGTTTGTTGTTTTTACTAGTTAGGGAAAATATCTGTCGATTGATTTGTGGTTTTACGTGTTATCTTGGTGATCATTGTGGAAAATAACATTTTCTCCATAGTACATTGGTCCTAAAAGAATATTTTGGTGCATGCATTATTCATTACAGTTTTTCAGTTACGGATTTTTCATTACAGTTTTTCAGTTACAGATTTTGTTACGTGATATTTCAATATTTAAATATGCTGGAAAATAAGTTATGAAGTAATATGTTAAGAGTATTCTAATTAGTTTTTGAGAAATTATTTAAACGGAGGTGCTCTAGCTGAATTTGCATGCTACACGGCGTTATAAAATAAGGGGAGTGCTATTTTTAGCTAAGTTTTTAGGAAATAAATAACTTTCCATAGAAAAATAGATCTGTTTCGATCCCTCATCTAGTCATCTCTCTCCTACTCCAGTAAGATATATAATTCAGTCCCTAATAAATTAGAAACTAACGGTGACGGATTGTCTCATTTATATTAGAAACTAGTACAAATTTCACAGAAGGGAAATTGAATTATAATTCTCATTGTATTTCATGTATCATTCAGTTTACATCAGAATTTATAGATGAATAGAGAGCTTACCATTAAATTTTTTGCAGAATTCTAGAAAATTTATAGACGATGCCAGCTCAGAAATATAATTTTTTTGCAGAATTCAAGATACCAGCTCAGAAATTTAAATCAGAACTTTTGCTTTGTACCACACGGATACCATCTCTTTGGTATGCTTCGTACCACTCGGATATCATCATGTGTTGTGCCACTCTTGAACATGATTCAAGTTACCATTATATACAGAATTGTAAAACATTACGAAGTGGCATGTCTACCTCCTTAGAGCATCTACATCTCCAGTATTATAGTTTTTAATTTGATGTGACAGTTTTTAATTCAGATTCAGAGATGTAGGAGACTTTTGCAAGAAAGTTTTTTGTTAAGAAATTGTTTATAAAGTCCACATTGACCAAATAATTAGCTTAAATTATTTTTCATTTTTAATTTATTGTTGATATGACTTAATAGAAACTCTAAAATCAATTTCAGAAATATGAGAGTTAGAAATTTTAGAGACTTTAATTTCTAAAAGTGATTAACAGTTATTTAGAAACTCATTTGAGTAGCTGAGATGTAGATACTCTTATGCATCTACTTTGAAGGTTTATTATAAGTACTTTATTTCATAAGTTATAGGGGATCTTTTCATGTTTGCACTGGCAAACAAAATTCTGGGATCACTATTGCTCATGGAAATTTGATTTCACCTTCTACTAAATGAATCACTAAGTCGGCTTATCAAAAATTTTATGTATGATTTTCTTAGCATATATATTTACTAAGAGTCATTCTAGAAAATTTGAACAAAAACTTCGTTTTATAGGGACTGAATTATGTATCTTATTGGAGAAAGAGAGATGAATGAGACAAGGGAGCTCATTTGAACAGCAACTGTCACTGGATTTCCAGTTCAATTCTATTGTTCAAAGAGTTTCAGGGTTTTAGAAATCATGGACTAAGGTTTAGGTGCTATGGATAGCATTAAGTTTTTCATGATACGGTTTCAAAAATTTATTATATAAATTTCAAATTTTGATCTAATTAGCTCAGTAAATTAATTATATAATAAACTTGTAGAATACTAATTATTATTATATTTTAAAAAAATTACTATTTTTAATAATTTATGAAAAATGACTTAAAAATAAAAAAAATTATATTTTTTATTATCTTACCCGTTATCGTATAAGATAATTTTTAAAAATAAAACTATATATATATGGATATATATTGCATAAGGGTAAATTTTACTTGAGGTCACAAAATTTTGTTATTTGTCACGGATTGATCACTCATGTTTGATTTGTTCATTTTTAATCACTTAACTTTATTATTTATCTCAATTAAGTCATCATATACTTTTTCATCCAAAATGCTAACGGAATATGCTAATCCGTCAGTATATTTTTTTGATAGAATGAGTATATTCCGTTAATATTTTTGGACATAATGACAAAGTTGAGTAATTAGAAAGGGACAAATCAAACTTGAGTGACTAATTCGATATAACATGATACAATAATTTTGTATTTTATTAAATTTTCATAATACAAATTAGTTTTATTCATTCTTATTTTTTTGTTTTGAAAAATATTTTATCAAAAAGACAAGTCAAAATGTCAATGATATATTTTTTATCCGTTTATCACCCATACTGTATTCGAAAAAATGGGTAAACGTAATTTTTTTTTCAGTTATCATTACGCACAATTCTTTCTCCTGCGAAATTGAGAATGAGAAATAGTAGTAGGCCCCACATGAATTGGGAAAATGAGAATTGAGTCCGACTGAATTTTAGTTTTCCCACCAATTTACGTTGTTTGTAGAGAAGTTTGGAAAGAAAGGAAGGAATTTACTGGGATAAAAGTGAGCATCCGAAGAGGTTTAGGATTAAAAAATGGAATTAGCGTGAAACCCATGGTTCAACATAACAGGCCCTAAATCGGTCCAGATCTGTAATTCTTCTAGAAAGCACGGCTCATTTCGTCGCTCCGTTTTCTTTCATCCGAACAGGCCCTAAATCGGTCCAGATCTGTAATGCTTGGCATATTCCTTGTCTGATATTGTAAGGATTTACAAGGGCTCACAAGAAATAAATCCCTTTCTTTTCTTCTTAACTGCCTTTTTGGGGTTCAATAAATCAGCCGCGATTTCCCCAATCGATCTCTCGCCTTCCTCTCCACTCTCCAGCCATGCCGAAGAAGATGGGCGTAAACACGAAGGCCGAGGCGGCAAGGGCTCGTCGGAGCGCGACGGAGGCGGACCGCAAGGAGAAGGATACACGCGACAAGGAGGAGGCCTATTGGCGTGACGCCGAGGGCCCCAAGTCCCGCGCCGCCAAGAAACGCGAAGAGGAGGCCGAGAAGCGCGCTGAGGCCGCCGCACGCCGCGCCGAGATTCGCAAGCTCGCTGAGCAGGAGCAACAGCAGCTCGAAAAAATGGGACGCAAGCCCACCCCTAAAGAATCTAGGGTTTCCATCCCCGTTCCAAAGGTTTGTTCGTGTACCACTTGCTCTACAAGTCGCGAATTATGATTGAATTTTTTGTTGTAATCTGAGTTATAGTGCCCTAATTGAACTGAACAAAAGCTAAATGTGATCAAATAAGTTAATGTATCCTGACTCATACTCAGTTTTTAACAACTGGTGATAAAGTGAAAAACAACAAAAGAACTTTTATTAGATGTCACTTGGGGAACTTTTTATGTCAATTGCAAATACAGAAACAAAGAGACAATTGAAAAATATAATGACCCGATGTTTATTGTGTTAACCATCCAGTTGTTTAGCTTCGAGTGGATGTTGAAAACCTTTTTGATTCTTTAATACTTGGTAACAGGTGACTGCCGCAGAGTTGGCAAAGAGGCAGGAGGAAGAGCAGCAGAGGCTGCAGCGGGAGGCAGAGGTAGCGAAAAAACGGCAAAGCAGGATTGCTGATGAGGAGGAGTACGAGAAAATGGTTCTTGTTAGCAATACCAATAGGGATGATTCAATCATTGAGGCACACTCGGTGGATGATGCTCTGACAAAGATGACAATTACTGAGCCAGTGCTGGCACCTGATCGCCACCCCGAAAGGCGTCTCAAGGCTACCTTCAAGGTAAAACATTTTCTTCCTGGCTCCTGCTTTAGATGTTTGATTTTTGCTGTCAGAGTAGACAGGGACCAAATTACTATATAGCTTATCTTTTTATCTCAGTGAGGCAGGGGATGACCCCATGGAAAACTGACGTTATCTATATTTAGTCTCTGACCAGTAATATATTTCTGTAGGGTACTTACAGCTTATTAGGTGCTATTATCAGAACTAGGGATTATAATGTTTTGTTGAATTTTTGAATTAGGTTGATGCTGGACATTAAACTTTTTTGTGTTTGTAACTGCAACTTGGTTTCTTTAATAAAACGGGCATTCAATGCCTTTTATAAAAAAAAAAAAAAAGCTTATCTTTTTATCTGAATGTACATCCTCCTTAATACATTTATATATTCGCTTTTAACTAATATATATGTATGTTTTTAATTTATTAAAAATATATATGTATGCTTATTGTGCCTATTTTTTTTTTCCTTCTTGTTTTGTTGTTATTAGCCTGCTTTAGTATTGTTGTTATTAGAAGTTTTATCAAAAAAAAAAAAAAAATCAAAGACATACTTTTTTTCTTTTTCCTAGTCCTATTTTTTAAAACCTGGAGAAATGTGGTTGGGATTGTGTGTTGAAAGAATTTAGTCTATTTAGGTAAAAACAGACTTTTGATATGTGCTACATTAACTGAAGGACTCTGGAGTTTTCTTTATAGTCTATATTATAATAATCAACTCATTCTTGGTTTAATTGATTACTCGTAATCAACTATTTGTTGGTTATTAAATGCTTTCCATTTGCCAGGATGATAATTTAACATTTGCTGATGAAAAGAATAATTGTTTTTCAGGCATTTGAGGAGGCTGAATTACCAAAGTTGAAGGAAGAAAAGCCTGGGTTGACGCTCAACCAATACAAAGACATGATTTGGAAGATGTGGAAGAAATCCCCTGACAACCCCCTCAATCAAGTAATTAAGTTCTATACAGTATATGTTTCATATTATCTTAAATGTTGAGTTATGATTCTTTACTAATCCAGCTTTCTAATATAGCAGGCTGCTGCTGAGTGATTGACACATGGAACAATGGAACATGCATCTTGTAGTGGTGGTACATGTTCAAATTAAACAATGTTGTTGACGGGTGTATGTTTTCATCTTCACTAAAGATAAAAGTACAAGATGCAGCTTGAGTTGCTGCAGCTGTGGGTGCAACATACATTTTGGGGTATTACGGTAGTTGTGAATAAAAGCAGGAGCATGTACTGTACATTAGTGATTTAAATAAGAGTATTAGTTTATTTTGTGTCATGTAAATGTGCATTTGAAGTTTGTGCTAGAGTACGACTTATGCATGGAAATCTGGTTATTTTAATCTATAAGTCCAATTGCCAGTTTAGTGAATTTTGTTGTTGTTGTTTGCTACATGTTGGTTTTGATGCCCACAGCTGATTTGTCATGGCAGACTCGCAGTTGTTATCTGAAATAGATTTCGTTCATCAAAATTTTTTCTTATAAGTTCTACATTTCACATTTAAAAATTCTACAAATTACATTGTTCACTGAAATTACACAAGGAAAAAGTGGACAGTAGCATCAGTGATTATAGAAGAGAGTATTCAGTAATGGTTTTCAAAAAGTGCTCTGTTCAGTAGTCTTTATATGTTTCTACTGTAGGGAAGGCCAGCGAAGAGTATGGCCACTGCGCCTAGAGTTGTCAAAATGTTGCTGAAAATAAATTAACACAGCACAAGTACTTGAGTCAGGCATTCTCAAACTTGTAAAATGACACCACATTTTATTATGGCAAATAACTGTGTCATAAACAGCTCGCAAGCATTCAGTAGGGAAATTGGCAGCCTGTTCTAAGTATTCATGTAGTTGTACCATTGGAATGCAACTGAAGAATTATATTTCATATACAAACATCTCTACAATAAAAAATAGAGAAAAGTGGTCTCATAGTACTCTGTTACCTCCTTCACGATTCCAATTTTTGAGAATTGACATATCTCAGAAGTGCTCGAGCGGACTGTTGAGCAAAATACTTCTGCCTTAGCAGCACATATGGGTACCCGATAACTGAAAGGATGTGTGCGGGTTTTGAGAAGGAGAATATTTCATACCAAACTCTGTCATCTTCATCCCACTGAACAGAGAACCTCTCCTCTCCAGCCTACAAGCCAAAAATCAAGAAATACAGTCATTGGAGAACACTCTTAATTTTGATACCATATATGGTTGTACAAGGCACTTGAGCCTTGTGACTCAGAATTTTGATATGTCAGCACGTCAAATGGCCAGAAGTACAACCTACTATGCATGATAGAAAGAATTATAAGATTCAGACTTAACAAACATCATTTATGTTCAGATGCGTTATGACTACAACCCTACAATATATCAAAATTACACAGATTCATACTTTCACAAAAAAAAAAAAATACAGAATATAATGTGTACACAGTTCAGACTTCTGACCATTTGCACATCAAAATCTGCATTAACACATCAGAATTTGTTTTGATGAGCCTTGTACAATAGGACGCCAGAAATAAATAATATTTTTCATCAATATAAACAAGAGAGAAGTGTTTGACTTAGAAAGTAAGGTTAGTGCTAACTAGAAGATTTCATGACTACATTATGTTTCCATTTGTGACAAAAGGATACAAAAGCAAAAAGAGAAGTGCAGGTACCACTTACCAGGAGGTGGCCTTGTAGAGTTCCACTTCCAAAGGAGAAGGAGCCTTTTGTGGGTCCTTTTACAGTACTTGTCACATAGGCAATTTGAAGAGGCATCATAAGCCAGGGAAGCACTTCTTTTACACAGACGCAAAACCTCGTCTCCTTCTTCACTGGTGTATCTGGATCCACCATAGTCCATCCCAATGAAAAATGCCTATAGATTGTTTAATGAAATAATGTCACAAAGAAATCTAAATACTAATAGGATAGATTTCAAAATCTTGAAAACCTCCAGGATAGGAGAGCTGATTTGGCTATGCGAAAGGTCTCTGGGCCGGATCCGAGGAGAACACGGGCGCGGTTAATGGAAAACCCATTACTGGTTAGAGCCTTGCTTTTCTCTGTCTCTAGTTCGGCGCTGGAGGTGGCGCAGTAGAAATCAGTTGAGTAGTTGAAGTCGCCAGCGCCGGAGATGCAAACCTTCTGCTGCTCCGTCGAGGGACGCCTCCAGCTTAGGAACAGCCCTCCCCATGCCATCTCTCTCTTTCTGAGCGACTGAGCCTAGAACAGGTGACTGGTAACAGAGTTCACAGTTTACACTACCATGCCATCTCTCTTTGGGCTTGAGTTCTATTTTGGGCCTACTCTAGCCCACAATGTTTATTAAACAAGTAATGATTTAGGCCTCAAAAAAAGTAGTCAGTTCGTTGCTGGCCATTTACATATCAGTAAACTGCTGTCAGTTTACATAAAAGAAAAGGTGGTTTGATACAGTACTTCTGTCTGTCTATTATACAATTTGTGAAACTTACATTTGATCCACTGTACCTTCTTTTCGTTCATTTTATAACATATTGTACTTGTTTTAGCCTTTTAGGTCTATTACCCCTGTCATTCACTGTAGTCAGGGAGTTTATTCATTGAACACTAATTACTACAATTGTACAAAAAAGTAATTTCAGAAACAGTAAAGGCTACCAACTTTTATGCTAGAAATAATACATGTTAATCATAATTGAAGCTTAGCTTTATTTATTAGTATATCAGGTTTCCACTGATAACTGAATACATGTACATCAAATAAAGGAACAAAAATAAATTGAGGTACTTGAAGGGATCCCAATTATTGCAAATTAATATGTAAGAACACCGAATTCAAACAGAATTTTTAATATAACTATGATACATCTGAAGTCGATAATGTAATCCCCATAGCAAGCTGTCGGATATTAACTGGCGCGGAATAAATCGGCGAACCAAAGAAGGCCAAATGTGAGGTAATTCTATAGATGGCTTGCGTTGGGTGATACCAGTCCCAAAAGTAGTAGTTATTTCTGTTGGAACAGTATGTTGCTTCAGTTGTGCACTGGACTTCTCCATTGAACTTTCCACCCCCGCAGCATGCGTTCTTAGTATCTATCATACCTAAATGAAAATAAGTATTAAGAACGAATTATTTATGGAGTATTGATAACACATATTATTTACGGAGCATTATGAACAAACTGGTATTGTTGGAACAAAATGTTTTTATATTTCATTTTACAAACTATAACGTGGTAATTTGCATGTGAGGTTGCATTTGTGTTATAATTAAGGGTTTGCCTGAACTTAGTCTAATCAAGACCATTTTAATAATTCCATGTTTAGATCTAGATACAGTTTGAGTGTAGATCTATCTTACCGTATAAAACTGGGTTTTGCATTAAGTCAGATGTCATGCGGTATATGTTCGAGTAGGAGTATCTCATTCCTCGAAGCCGTGACCTAAGTTGGCTCACTCTTGCTGAGACAGCTGTGTTGTACTGCACGGATAACTGGTTCAATGCGTCGATACAAGTCCCTGCTGGGTTTTGACTTAACAGAAATGGCACACAGCCAACTTGTCCTGTGCCAGATATGTCAAAATTTCTTGCTCCAAGATTGTAAAGTGACTGCAACAATTAATCACCATCACCATCGCCATCAAGTGCTTTTATTCAATATTATCATTCAATGATTGATACTTGCATGATAGATTTAATATCTAATGCTAACATAACTATGGATATTCTTGATTAATGAACTGCATGCACAAAACCTATTTTCAATATTGTCTCTCAGATTCTTTTTTTAAAGGAGAAAAAGGAAAACAAAATGTATGTTACCGTTAGGTGCTGAATGAACGTATCGACAAGGTTGTCGATGAATTGCTCATTTAAGGTTGCATTGGCTGCTCCAGTCGCAAAGTAATGCGCAAACAAGTCATTGTTTGCTGTGACAATGTTGAATATAGAATTGGTGATTTTATCTTTGGCCTGATGTTGGCCTAGTGTCTGCTGAAGAACTTGAACTACTTTTTGAAAATTTTCAATTTGTGCCTTCATACTGATAGTTCCTGGACCCTGATTTTTGCAAAATGAACAAAATTAATAATATAAGGACCATTTTGCTTCACAGGGATATAATTTGGGTGATTAAATTTGCTAGCCATTAGTTGTATTTATGTTACAGTTGTCATGATTATTAATAATTAAGCAAGAAAGCGATGTACTACTGGTATTGAAAAGACAATAGATCGATTTTATGTGCAACTCACAGTAGTGTCTAGTATCCCAGAGCCAGCAGATGCAAAGTTTACTCCATGTAGCATTTGGTTTGGTTTTGTTAAAGACATGTAAGGTGGAGGGCCTATCGGAAATCCGAGAAATCTTGCTGATGAACCCAAAAAAAAAAAAAATTACTTATAAATATCAGCTTTAGAAAGTAATACAAGAAATTAAGTAACAGATTAATTGAGAGAAGTCAAAATTAATAAATAGTGTATACCTTTGTAGTCTACACCATTGAAGCCATTACTGAACCTCCCGGTTGCAATCCTCCCGGGGAAGTCGATACCGTTGTGAGGGAAATTAGCCTTGTCTAAGAGGGGTACAGTGAGGTTATTGTTGTTACCGTTATCAGCCAGAGAATCACCAAACACAAAAAGAGGTATGGTTGCTCCTGCTCTGGTAGAATAGAGAAGAGATAGAATAGAGAAAATGCCAATGCCTAATAAGCTGGAAGGAGATGCCATATTTAATATTTTGATTTTGGGATGAGCAAATTTGAGTTTGGTAATTGGTAAAGCTTCAATGTCAATCCATGCATATTTATTTATAATGTGCTCTGCCACATGGAAAACGATTGCTCTGGGATTATGGGCCTCAGCCCTTAGATGTTGACCTGGCAAATTAATTTATTCTATATGATCGATTTAAGCAACGTTAACCAATCTTTATTTAATCAAATTCATAGTCAACATTTGAGTTATATTTTGTAGCGCACATGCCAATTAATTTTTTCTAAGCGAGTTCATATTTATTTTCGAAATTGGTCCTCACCGATTCAGTGAATACCACATTCCCCACTTGTTAGTTCTTTCCTATTTAATTTACTCCTCATTTCATTTGTTGAAAACGAGTTAATGCCATTCAATAACGTCAACGTGTTTATTTCGTGACAACTCATTTTGTGCAAGGTTTGGTAAAGCAAAATATATATAACCATAGTTAGTTCTTAGTTGTCAATATGAAATTATTACATCCACTGGAGGCTGGAGGCTGGTGGCTGGAGCTCTTCAATAATGTCATCGCTAGGCAGCTTTATTCCATTGCTCAGTAGCGCGCGACAATAATAAGACCAATTGATAGAGACGTTTATTTAGGGGACATATCACATATCCAAATTGTGAACAATATATCCATTTTTTTACTTTGAGGTACAAATGATAAAATCAAAAGAGTAACATTTAGGGTTGTTCGGCTGTCAATTTCTGCTGGGAATTTTGACGGGTTTGGGCCCACATCGAATTATGATTCCACATGGTTGTTCGGCTGTCAATTTTTTCCCCAGAAATGTTCCTACAAGTTAACCTGCTCAGTCCATTTTCAATACAATTTATTAGTGGCCTAGTGGGTTAAAAAAACTGAGTTCAGACTTCATATTTTTTCCTGTTGGGACTCACCTCTTCCTTTTTCTTTTAATGCCTCCGATCCACGTGAACGTGGCTCTCTCATTTCTCTTTAGTGTCCTCCACCTCTCGTGCTTTAGCCTATCTATATATAAATAACTAGTCACCCATTTAATTTTGATTGTGGGACTATTTCGTTGTTCCGGATCCGGATTTATTTTTTATTTTATTTTCTTGTAATTACATATTTTCCAAAGCATAAAAATCATATCTTTTAATATCAACTATTTAGTTACCAAGGAGCACAATTTTCATGATATTAAAGCAAGAAAATTGTATGCTATATATTAGATTAAATGTTTTTTTTTTTTGTAAATGTTTTAAATGTTTATTGTTTTGTAAATGTTTTTAATTATTGTTTTCTTATTTTTTTTTAATTACATATTTTTACATGTTTCTTTGTTTATAAATATTTATTTTTGTAAATATTTTTAAATGTTTAAACTTTTGTAAATGTTTCTAATAGTTGTTTTCTTATTTTTAATTACATATTTTTAATGTCTGTTTGTTTTTTATTTTTGTAATTACATATTTTAATTGTTTGTTAATTTTTATATTTTCTTCCTTTTTAAATGTTTTTAATTGTTCTTTTCTTATTTTTTTTAATTACATATTTTAAATGTTTGTTTGTTTATATAAATGTTTATTTTTTAAAATGTTTTAATGTAATAATTATTCTTTTAAAATAATTTTGTTGATATGAATTATTTTAGAAAGAAAATATAATTTCCCACAACTATTTCTATAATACAACTGAATACTCATTCATTATATTCCCATAATTATTCATATGCATACTTATGAGTATGGCTGTATGCGTTCCTGCAAATAAAAAAGTGGGTTCCCGAACCCGTCAAATTCCATCCTGCACAATCCCGTGACAAACGAACATGCCCTTATTGTTGCCAAAACTGAAGATGAATTGGTTATTAGATACAATTGTACTTCAAAAAAAAAATATAAAATGCACAGCAAACTAAACAATGCGATCTTGATTTTATGACTGGACTACTAGTAGCTTTAGATTGATCGGCGCGACGAGGTTGATGGCACCAAAGAACTGAAACTGAGCTGTTAAATAATACAGTGATTGTGTTGGATGAAACCAATCCCAAAACATATATTGATTCCTGTTTGAGCAGTAGGTTGCATTTGGGGTGCATTGTGCTTCCCCATTGAACTTCCCACCACCACAACAAGCACTTTTGAGCTCCTTAAATCCTGAAGAATTGATTAGGAAAAGATGAACAATAAAAAGTTATTATTAGTAACTTCGACCAAGTTTAGTATTTTTGAGCTTTTCATATTTAATTCAGAATTCTTAAAATGCATGTATATATTCATATATATGTTTCAATGGCCGGGTATACCAACAATTTTGTCATCAAAACTCTAATAAGCTGATGCATTAAATGACAACACAAATTAAATTAATGGTGTCAACTAAACAACTGACAAAGACCTAGCTATCAACTTAATTATCTAAATAACAAAGATCTTACCATATTTATCTGGCACAGCTGAAAGCACAGCCGAGGCAATGATAGAGTTATAGTAAGAATATTTAAATCCAGGAAGCTGATAGCTGAGTTGTTTTATTCGGGGCTCAGCAACCGCATTGAACTGCTCTGATAGTTTGTTCAATGTATCAATACAGCTGCCTGTCGGGTTTTGGCTCGTTAGATATGGCACACAACCGAGAGGGCCTGTTCCTGTTATCGCAAACTTTCTTGCCCCCAGCTTGTAAAGTGTCTATATTAATTATACGGCATTAAATTCAAAAGTTTTAAAAATTTGGTAGCAAGTATTATCTACTATACAAAAAGTATATTAACTTTTGTCTTTTGATAATATATTTCTATACTAAATTGTAATCTATCATGTTGGATTAATAAGGTATTGAACTGGCACAGCCATATATTCTATACTATCTGATCACTTGCTTTCCCATCAATTATTCAAACTACCATCTAATAAAGTAGCCCGTTGGATTAATCTGTATACTTTGTCCTCTTAATTTATAATGATTAAGGTGCATTGCAGATGATTGTTTAATTTCTTCATTTTTTTTATTTCAGGATTATTTCTGCAAGTTAATTTGCGAAATAGATTACCGTCAGATGGCCTAAGAACTCATCAACAAGATTCGAGATGAATTGTGCATTTTCTGTGCTGTTTGCAGCTCCAGTAGCAGAATAATATGCAAACATGTCATTGTTTGCAGTTACAAAGTAAAAAAGAGACTTTGTCAGATGAACACCAACAATTGTTTCACCAAATTTTGTTGCTAGATCATGTTTAGTTTTTGCAAAGTAGTTAACTTGCGTCGCCATGTCCAATGTTCCTTTACCCTAATTAAATGTGCAATCAATAAATTAACATCAAGGCATTGTAAGATACATAAAATGTATAAATACTGATATCTAATTCAGTAATGCACTAATGAACCATAATTATAATCCATACATAAAATGTGATATATGAGTACTATTATGATAAATAATATTCAAATTAAAGTGATAATTTAATAGTGATAGATTCTCAATTACAGTAGTTTGAAGTATTCCCGAGCCGGCAGAAGCAAAACTGACGCCTCTCAGCATTTCTCCCACATTTTTGATGGAAAGATAAGGTGGTGGACTTTTCTGAAAGCCAAGGTTCATTGCTGTAATTGACATAGAAAAATTCAGCGAATATTAATTTTACAACTCAGTATTAATTTCTGAAGAAACAAATAACATGTTCCCCCAGTAATTAAGCTCCTGTTCTACATTTTTCATTTTTTTTTTACCAAAATGATTATCCCTATTTTGTAGGCCGTACCATTTAGCTGATGATTAGCACCCCCCCATGGTTACACCAATCGTTTTTCTTTCCTATATCTAGCTTGTATAACATATATTCAATCTTAACCATGTATAATTTTTTTTTCTGATATTTAAGATTAATCCTTTAAAATTAAGTACAAATTTGAAAATTAATATCCTAATTGATTGATGCTCTGGAGCTAGAATCATCCAAAGTAGTGTAATCAGAGTTTGGGATCGAATTTGCTCTATGGTGTTGCTCTTATGTTATTAATTTATGGTGTCTAGTTCGTTTATTACTGTTAATTAATTGTTATATAAGATTTAATTGATTGGCCTGTAAAAGGAAATATATAGTAATACTAACAGTTTGGTTAAAACGGAGTGCATGTATCAAACTTCTTTGATCTCTAGCTAATTATAACTAAATAATACGACACGCAATGTATTCTAATGTCTTCTATGTACGTGGAAGGTATCAAGTTCGAAATATGTATGGGAGATCTCTAGTGGATATTAAAAACAATCGGGTGACTTGAACCCCAACTTTACTAAAAAAAAAAAAAAAAAAACTAAATCATACAACATATTCTCCTTTCTGTTAGGGATGATTGAAAGATATGATCAGCTGATTGTTTTGTTTTATTTTTTTGATGAAATTATCTAATTATTTTTTGATAAAATTAATTGTTTTGTTTTCTTGTACAGTAGTCCTACTTTTTGTTAATAGGGGAATCATCCAATATTAATTAGTGATTAGCGCTGTAGCATTTGTTTTATTATACATTGTTCTTTAATTTATGCTATGGCACAAGTTATCAGTTTATCATGTTATTGCTTTGCCCACATGCTGTGAAGCACTATTGGATTGAGACCTGGAGTGCATTTTTAAATCCAATGAAACTAAAGGGATTACAATTAGGGAAGCATCATAATAAATTTATAACCATCGTGGTATCCATGATATCACGTAATAGTATGAAATGAAAAAAAAAAAAATTATCTCGAAATTTCAGTAACTCTTAATTATTTGGGGACTCATACACCACCTATATTAATCTAAAAATCAAGTAATAATATGTTGTATTTGCAATTCAGTTGTAGTAAATAAAATGACAACTCTTAGACGCCATTCCCTCAATAAAAAAAAATGTTGTATACATATACAGATTATATATACTATATACTTTTTTTCTCCTCTCTATTTAATATAGATCTTCATGCAAACAAAAGCACAGTTGCTGTATAAGTGAACAACGTCCAAACTAACTCTTCCTAAAGCATAAAAAAAAAAAAAAAAAAAAAAAAAAAAACTGGTCTAAAGCAGAATAATTCCGAAAATATACTAGGAGCAACTAAAATGGGCTGAACATTTCATTCAAAAAGAATATCAATTAAATTATATAAATGAAAGTAAGAAAAAGAAAACTTGAGAAAAAGGCGATAGATCGAAAAGGTACATACCGATGTAGTCGATTGTATTGAAACCATTACTAAACCTCCCAGAGGGAACCTGACCCGGGAAATCGATGCCGTTGTGAGGAAAATTCGACTTGTCGTTGATTGGAACATTAAGGTAGTTGTTATTACCGACATCGGCTAACGAGTCACCAAATGCAAAGATAGCCGGTACCACTGTGCTCTCAACAGATATAGCATAGAAAAGAGCTAGAACCACAAAGGAAATGGGGGAGAAAGTAAAAGGTGCCATCTATTGTTGTATGAATTATATATGGAAGCATATCTATCTACCTAGCTAGCTAGGAGTTGGGTATATATAGTTTGCAACTTTGCATAGTTTGTGTATGGTTATGGCTGGAATCATATTATTGTTCCTGTGCTTGTGTTTTATTATCCTGATCAAATTAGTTTTTATTTTAAAGGAAAAAATGGAAACCAAATTAGTTTATAAAACCAAGTCTATACAAGCAGTCAGCGAGACTAATTTATACTTATAGTTAACTAGTTACTTTAATTTCTACTGTGTAAATTCTATTTGGAAAAACAAGCGATTACCTCCCACACCAACAAGTAAAAATAATAGGAAGTATATAGTACAAATTTAAAAATAAATTAATATTAAATAAAAAAATGGACTTAACAGCATGAATAAAGAAAGCAAACTGGCTATTAAAAAAATGAAAAAGCATAAGAGATTATCCAGCTAGTAATTAACTAGCAATCCATTCATCAACTTGCCACCTTGCTTTCATAATTAATTAGCACGATTCTCGCTACTATTTTTTTAAAAAACAAATCTTTTAGGTTCCTTTTTTTTTTTTTCTTTTCAAATTATCCAACATCTAAAGAACACCATGACATTCTAACACATTGATTTTTTTTTTTTACATTTTTGATAGATTTTGTCCGACGTTATGCCATATAATATCTATTGATCAATGTTGCGAGAGATCAGACAAGTACAAAATAAATGATTGATATCAATATATCATCCGATTCTCCTTCATAATATATGTATGACCTCATTATTGGTTAGTATATTTGCTCTAATTAATTTAGTTTGAATTAGTATAGTTTATCTTGTAAGAGGAGTCATGAAAATTACTTTGCTTATATTAAGGAAATGAAAAAATATTTCTTATATTTCTTATATAAAATTACAAAAAATATTATCACATCCCACGCACTTGTTGTAATAGTATATATAATTAAACAGCCGATTCAAAAATATAAACGCTAATTAACCCGATTAAGTTTTTTAAGAAAAAAATGTTTCCACTATCATTAGTGTAAGAATATATCGATATAATATAATATAGTATAATCACATATTTTAAAAGTATAAATATTCATACTAACAACTCACAAACACATGAACGCGAATTAATTAAGATGTAGTGTGGGGCGTGGAAAATAATGATACATTTTTTTTTTATATATTTTGGAAGTTGGAAGACTACTATGTATTACTATAAATATTAACGCGTACTATTAGCTAGAATTAATTAAGGACGGATTAGAATAATAAGGATCGCTCTCAACGTGGGGCACCGAATGTGATATTAATTATATCTCTCTTTCAGGAAATGATGGAGTGGTTACAAACTAACACTAAGCATGCATGATTGCAGGAAGTTTTGAGTGGGTGGATGCATGCGCACATCCTTGATTATGAGCGAGATCAATTCAATAGTGAAATATTACTGATGAATCATGATGGCATCAACATTGAAAGCTAGCATATATATAATATATGTAATATAGAGTAGAACTAGGGTGCTCCTAAGTTCACCCAACTTCCTGTGAACTTGACTCTAAAATATATCGAATCGACTTTAAACGATGAATCCAAACCATTGAAATCCTTCTACTTAATGATTGATGCGTTTACATGTGAAAATTTTTAAAGTTTCAAATTAATTTAATATAGAGTCAAGTGGTCAAAGGAGTTCAAAAAATGAATGCATTAAAATTAATTTATAAACCTTAAATTTTTGACCACTTTACTCTATATTAAATTAATTCGAAACTTTAAAATTTTCACATGTAAACGCATCACTCGTTAGGTAGAAGGGTTTCAACGGTTTGGATTCATCATTTAAAGTCGATTCAATATGTTTTAGAGTCAAGTTCACAAGAGATTTGGTGAACTTAAGAGCACCCTAGTTCTACTCTCTCTCTCTCTCTATATATATATATATGCGGTACACGCAATGAAACTAATTTGTGACTTTGATGTGTTTGAATTTCCCGAAGAAGCAGACGTGCAAAGAGACTTAATTTGCATATGTTATTATATTTCTATATAGATCCTTCTAATTGTATCTAAGAATTTGTACCCACTTTTTATCCAAACTAACTGTCATTTGACTGGCAGGAATACTGTAACAATATAATATAATAATATAACAAATAATATAGAATGATGTAAAAGATGCGATTAATTTAAAAAAAAAAATAACAACTTGCAACTTGCAACATCTTTGTACTTGATGTACTTTGTACTTTCAAAATTGTTGTACTTTGACAGTTAATGACAGTTAACTGTACTTGTTTTACTTATGAATTTATCAAATTATGTACTTTCTCCTTTCTAGAAGGTTTTAATTTTTTTTCTCAATTTTTTTTCTATCGTTCTAGAAATTTTGATTATTAATTTTTTTATTTTTTTATTTCTCATTATGTAAAATTACAGATTCAAACTAGTGAAAATGAATATGGTAAAAAATTGGCGTGTAAACTGGAGAAATAACGACAAAATCTATATTTCAAAAAAACTGTAACACAACATTATGAAAAATATAACAACAAAGTATCAAAACTGTAACAAGAAATACTGCAGCAATGAAGTATGTAAACTGTAACAATTACCACAACAACAATAAAACAACAAAAATATAAAAAAAAAACTTTACAAACATAACTTTGTCAAAGAAATACTATCCAGCAAACAACTTTACAAAACTTTTTCCAGCAAAAAACAAACACAAAAAATTAAACTATAGATATTTGGTGTTCATTATTAGGATGCGTCAGAAGCTTTATGGCAAGAATCAAATGCTCCTTCGATATATCCTCTTGCAAAAAAAATACGACAAATCTTAGAATTAAAACTACAAATATTACAAAGAAAACAAAACTCCAAAAAAAAAAATATACACAAAATACTGTAAAATATATTGTAACAACTGTGGACAAATAATATAACAAATATAGATAAATATTGTAACAAATTAACTCATTCTGTATATCAATCAGTATGAACATACTGTAAACAAATAATGTAACAAATGTAGGAACAGACTGTAATAGATATACTGAATATCAACCAATGTCGAAAACTGTCTCAGTTGTAGACAATTAAACTAAGACTGAACATCAATCAGTATCCAATACTATAACAACTGGAGTCAAATAATCTAACAAATGTAAATAAATATTGTAACATATTTATCTAATACTTATAGACAATGTTCCAGTAGTTAGAAATAAATCAATACCAGATAATGTAACAAAGCAACAGGTGTTTCAAATTGCATCACCTGCAGAACGGCCTCAACCAGCTAAATAAAAAAAAATTATATGTTAAACATACAAACCTATAATGTAACAAAGGAATAAAAATACTGTAACAGATATGAATAAATATTTTAACAAACATGAATATACTAAATTTGCATGCAAGAACACTGACTTAAATAATGCAACACATATAAAACAATACTGTAACAGATGTGAACAAATACTGCTCAATTCTTGAATAAATAATGTAACTGCATCATGCAAACTGTAACTTAGAGGACTGAACAAATAATGTAACATACTAAGGGAATACTGTAATTTATACGGAGTGGATCATGTAACAGATAGCACATATGCTGTAATAATCACAGTCTGAAGACAAGATCTAGATTCAAAATTAAAAACAAGTATAACTGGTTACCTTTGAGCGTTTTGTGAATATTTTCTTCATTCGTATACTCGATTATCTTTGACCACAGCACGAGGCCACCTCATGTGAAGATCAAGAGTTGTTCATTCCTACATTGTTTGATCCATTGCAGGGAGAAGATATAGACCAAATCGAATGAACAGATCGGCAAAGGAGAAAAAAAAATTCTAAAGAGAGAAGAGAGATCCCGAATGAACAGATCGAAATGAATCGGTAGCGATATAGAACGAAAGAGACAAATAAGAACGAAAACCTTGCGAATTATCACTCAGACAATTCATCGAACACCTTGTGAGCACTAGATAAAATACATTGAAAAAGCTAATAGCTGAACCCAGGAAGAATTAAAAGAATATAAAATCTGTTTAGACTTCTTGAGATACATCATATGAAAAAATAAAAAATTCTTTGAACCACTGGATAATTACAAAATCAGTTAGCAACATTCTAAATCAGTAAAAATAAATCTGGAAATGAGAAAAGCAAACCTGAGTATATTGCCACATTTTCAAAATCTAATTATTTAAGAGGGCAAGCCAATCCATGTATCAACACTAAACCGATCTTTGAGTATACATAATGCATCCACCTCATTTGATCCAGCACGAACTGCTCAGATGAGAACGAAGCAAAATATACAGTAACAATGACTTAAGAAGAGGCCAAGGTTCTCATCGATAGTGATCGATTCATCAAGAACGCTAAGTTGCTCCAGTGATTAGGGATGCTCCAAATCTCTTATATTCCTTGCGATATCTAAGAAATCAAACACAAATCAAATACAACAAGATCATTGTAGCTGGTGATCCAGATTTTGTCGGAGGAGGTGACCTAGCACGGCCATGGATTTCATCGGAGGGAGGCCATCGGAGGTTAGAGGAGGTCCGGCACGGCCGTCGAAGAACTGAGAGATTTGAGAAAAAAAGACTTGGAGAAGAGATGGATTAATGACGAGGAGAGAGATCGAGAAATTTGATAGGAGAGAAAGAGAACGGAGAAACAGATCGGAAAAACTTATTTATGGCGAATTGTTAAAAACGGTTGAAGGCTTATCCAGTACAGTTTGGATAGGGTATGGATAACGTGTGGGTAAAATCTGAGTATAAAAGGTTGGGTATTATAACCTTTTCTCTTTCTATATTTATATAGATTGGTCCAATTAGCTAGGCTGCCTGAGCGCATATGTGTTTCCTTTCAGCTACCTGAAATCATGAATCATATGTCAATTAATTGTCAAACATTATGGATTGAAATTTTAAAAAGGAAATGTTATTAGTTGAGTAAAAGATCGTCATCATGCAGCCATGATCGATGGTGTAACAATACCCTGCCTCAATTTCTTCCGAATGCAAGTAGCATCTTCTGGTTTATTTTTTTCTTTTATCTAAAAACTAATTTCATAAAAACTCGTTTGCATATATTCACTACGTACAACTATATATACTTTTTCTTTGTATTTTGTGAAGATTGTAATTACCTGATACTTCCATTTATATATACCGTTTCAATAATTCAATACTAAAGGATTTGTGATTGTAACGTACTTGTCAACGCAACAAAAAAAAAAAAAAACATATCATATATATATGCAGTAAATTGTTGTTCGAGTAATCATATTTGAGAACCCTTTGGTATTGCGTTGTAGCTAACTAATCCATACCACCACCAATTTTATCAAGAAAGAAGAGAATGAGAATGTATTTAATGAGGAAAGTTAAATTGACTCGTGTTTTCCATACTCATCATATTCACATTATTTATTTTTATTTTTAAAATCTTAATAATCGATCTAAACTGATCAACATGATCTCCATATTTAAATGTGCTTGGAAACCAATTTTATTTTATATATTTTTACTTTCTTTTTAGACAAATACAAAATCACTATTTTTGGACTATCAAAAAACAATGATTTCCAACTTTAAATTATTTTCAAGAGAAATCCAGTTGTGGTTGTCCATCTACTCTTTTTCTGCTTTAAAATATTAGATTGTGCTTCATAAAGGAAGAGGTAAGGTAAACGATTAACCTCCTCTACACTCCGATTCGGAAGTTACAAGATCTGAATAGTTTGTATATAAAATTCACATTTTCTCTCTTTGGCTCCCCTCCTCTACTCCTGAAAAATTAACATTTTGGAGCAAATAAACAGAGTTCGGTCAGCTCTAATCACCCTTTCCCTCCTCTCCCCTCTTCTTGAGGGGACCCTTAAATTATTACAATGGAATCTGTCTCATCTGAAACCAAGAGATCAAATCCACACCATTGGTAACTTTCTACACCAAATCGGAACTTTAATTTTGCAGAATTCTCAAAATAATTCTGTTATAAACGGATCAGATAAAGATGGTCAAATGGTAGTAAATTCATATCCGTGTATGTTTTTATTTTTCAAATGCATATCAAATAGATGTTGATTGAATATTAAATAACACATATTTGATATTAACCAGAAACAAATATGAACATATATATAATTTGAATATCTAATTTAATCAAACATTGTAACAATATTAAATAAATTATTTAATAAATTTCTTTTTTTCATTAGAAAATAAAAATAACATAAAATACGAATATGTTACAAATTAATTTTTATTATGTTAGATTTGTTATGTCATTACAAAATATTTCGCATTAACAAAAATCAATCACTAATATAACCATATTTTTAACCAAAAGAAACTAAAAAAAATAGGGATATCATATATGTATATGCATATATGATTCTAAAATAAACAAATAAAAAATATTTGTATATGTTTCTGCACAAACAGATAGCTGAAAAATTAAAGAAGTAGGGTACGGATATCTGAAAAATAAAAAAAATGAATACGGATAATTATCCGTATACATACCGATATGTTTTTTGAAATTAAAACTGTTTGTGTCCGCATCTGTAAATTATCCGTATCCGATTATCCAAAATTTCAAAAATTCTATATCCGAATAAGGATATTCAATTCATTTTGCACCCCTACTTATAGTCCACGTTACTGAAAAAGAGGAAGATCAAGTGCCATTTTTAATTAAAGAATATTAAGAGAAATTCCATTTTTATCTCAAAAAAAGGTAGAAAGATAAGCTCATTCCACAATTGTGAATTACCTCCGTTGGTCAATTAAAAGAATTTGCATGAAGCGATATGTGGTTGTATAGGATCCCTGTCATTAAAAAACAGTATATTATATATAGAAGAGCAACCATTCCACGAGTTGCTATTGAGAGTGACCCCAAATATTTTATTATATTATAAAAAACCACCTGGAGCTATTCATTCTCCTATCAATTTGCTCAACTACCGAGAATATGTATCTTAGTGGATTGGATGTAGTTTGAAAATGGATATGAGATCATAATTAATATAAATAACTCGTTTAAAATACTAGCTAGGTAGAAATATATAATTATAGTTGCCAGATACTGGTGTTTTCATGAGGATCACCCCTTCTGCTTGCTGAAAATTAATTTTTATATTAAACCAGACTGTTGACACCAAAATCTGAGACTTATTTCTGATCCCACATGACCAATATATGCATATCTAAAAATATTTCAGTTATAGGTTGTTATTGCTATTGACATATTAAAAGAATTGAACATGGAGCATTGTTTGGTTAATTTTTTTAATGTACCATTCTTGGAGAAAATCTGAATTCAAGAGGGATCTCAGGATGGGAGTCTTTCTGCCAGATCACTAAAAAATTGTTTTGCTTGAATAAGTAGCAAAAATCAAATCAAAAGATGGTCAAATTGAGAGCTCATGACGGGCACCCGACTGGAAATACGATTTCTTTTTTTATTCAGTTGTTTTCATGCTTTTGTTGGCTTATACAGAGCTCACAAGTGATTATTGTTTTCGTTGGGTTAAGTGGTTGAATGCATTGTGCGTATTGCTTTGATTTTTCAGATGTTCAAACTTTATGCAAGCAAGCAAACCAACCCCCACACCCCGAAAAAATAAATATCAATAAAAAATAAAATAATAATAGATAGATAGATAAAATAAGATATAAATACATAGACAAACAAATAAAGATGATAACATAGATTGCAAGCTGACCTGTCACTCACCGGTTATGCAATTTTGATTGGTTTCATGTTTATTGTTATAAATTAGAGCATAAAGTAGATGGCTACATAGCCGTGCAATTATTTTAAAAGGATTACCTTCTTAAGAAAGTTGATTGACTAAGCCATAAAAACATTCACTATTAGCATAGCTGTGGTTCCCCGAAATTTTTAAATATACCCTTAACAAAAGATCACAGATTTGTGAGAATTCCAAATATACTCGGGCCGCGGAGTGAAAGAGAGAAGAAAGAGTAGCCTTTCTTGGGAATTCGTATCCTCTGCATTAACTCAAAAGAGAATATTTTGAGTTAATAAATCTCAACTATCCAATTTATCTTAAGATTCGTGTGAACAAGATTCGCACTAATATTGAAAGGCCCCCCTATATCATAAGCAGGAACCAGATTGACTCCGTTTAAAATCAGACAGTTGAAATTGATTAACTCAAAAGATTCCCTTTTGAGTTAATGCAGAGGATACACGTTTCTTTCTTTGGCGAAGACGACATAAAGGCCGCAGCGTAAAATGCCCCCCCCCTCCCCCGGCCGCCATTTCATGTTGCAGTCACATTTGAAAACCAAAAATTCGGCCAATTCTTTTAATTTTAATATATTTGTTTAATATTTTTCAAAAATAGAAAGAAAAACTAATAATTTGAATATGTTCGAAAGAACATCAAACAAAATAGATAAAATATTAAACATCTTAAAATTAATAATTTAGATGTACTGGAAGGACTTCGAAACATTTTTCAGGCAAGATTTTTTTGCGTCTGTAAAAAAAAAAAAAAAAAAAAAAAAAAACTATTTCTTGGCGTGTTACCAAAAAAAAATGCTTTAGATCTGAATTATTGATCATAGTTCAAAAGTCACTTCTAGGAAATAAAAAATTTATCGTGGTCCTTCTAGTATATTCAAATTATAAGGTACTCCATTTATTTTGAAAAAAAAAAAAATCCTTGCCAACATTACAAAAGTCAAATCATTTTTTCAAAAATAGATGAATTATCTTACAATTTGAATATACTAGGAGCACAATAATTTTTTTATTTACCTAGAAATGACATTTCAACTGGGATCAATAATTCAGATTTAAAGCATTTTTTTTTTCTAGTAACACACTAAGGAGAGAGATTAATTTTTTTACAGCTTAGAAAAATCATGGCTGAAAAATGTTCCAAAGTCCTTCTAGTACATCTAAATTATATGATGTTTTATCTATTTTGTTTTATGTTCTTTCTAACATATTCAATTTATTAAATTTTTTCTATTTTTGAATTGTATTAACCAAATATATTAAAATTAAAAGAATTTGCTCAATTTTTTGTTTTCAAAATGGGGCCGCAACATGAAATGGCGGCCCCCAAAGAATGGCACCGCTATTTCACGTTGCTGCCCGGGTAAATCAGAAATTCTAGAGATCTTGTGATTTTTTTGTTTATTTATTTATTAATTTTTTTTTGGCGAGGGTATTAATAAAAATTTAGGTGTGGTTCCTATACAGAACGGCTAAGAAAAAAATAGGGAAGGGTTACTATATTCTTTTTGTACTGGGAGATGAAGGGCTATATATTTTTCTGAACAGTTGCAGCAACTTTATCTGATGCTTTTAGGTATTTGCATGAGGTCTCTGCTATGAAAAAGAAACACCGAAGATTCAACAGACTCGTGCAATTCAGTGCTACTCCAGCTGTGCAATTTTGGGCAGGTAATTGGACTCAAGAGATTACAGAAGCTGTGCAATTTTGGCTGCCACACGACATGGATTTTGTTCTGCTACAGATGGCTCATTCCCAGCTGCAAATTGCTGATGATGATAGGGAACAACTGGTACCAGTACATTGCAGTTGTATTTTGTTTTGTGTGACAAACCGAAAAATGGTTGTTTTATGCATACTTGTTACTGTTTTGTTAGACCTGTAATAAAATTGGAAAGACTGGTTAAGGGTACTTATCAGGCTTGTAGGTAATTTGGTACAGATTTGAGAATCAGTATCAGTAGGGCTTATGTGTGCTAATTTGTAGGGAGTTGATACTGGTACGGTGGTACCAATGGTAGTAGTTTTGTTTTGTTTTTTGTTTTTTGTTTTTCTTTCCAGGATATTGCATGTATGTTTTTTGTTTTTCAATGACAAACTATATCCAATATCAAAGCCTTGTTGGTGCCAAGAAGAATCAGCCATTGCAGTAAGAATTTCTAGAGATACTTTTGATTAAAGATGACCCCATCTCTTGAAAATGTGATCAAAATATTAAAGAAAATTCCTGGATGTACAGTCTGATGTTGGCAATCTGGCTGCTAATCAGAAATGCTGTTAGTTGTGCAGTTATGCTTTGATTTCCCCAAACTTAGCTCCATACCAGTTCTAATTAATTACTGAAACATACCTACATTAAATGCACATTATTGATCCTACCCCAGTGTTTAAACTGTCTTTCTAATTTTCGATTTTCCAAAGTGTAGTAAATTAGTTTAGTGTATATTTTGACTTTGTCCTATTACACAAAAGCACAATTGCTCAAGATATATATATATATATATATTTGGAGTAGAACTAGGGTGTTCTTAAGTTAACCAAGTCTCTTTGTGAACTCAACTTTAAAACCTGTCGGAATGACTTCAAACGAAGAATCCGAATAGTTGAAATCCTTCTACCTCACGAATGATGCGTCAACATGTAAAAATTTTAAATTTTCGAATTAATATAAAGTCAAGCGATCAAAACTAAAAGGTTTATAAATTAATTTTAATGTATTCATTTTTTGAATATTTTTTACCACTTAGACTTCATTCAGAAGTAATTCTAAAATTAAAAAATTTTGCATTTAGATGCATCACTTGTGAGATAGAAGAGTTTCAACGGTTCGGATTATTCGTTTGAAGTCAATCCGATAGATTTTAGAGTTGAGTTCACAAAGGAGAACACCCTAGTTCTACTCTCTTTTTTTTCACCAATAATTTATGAATTACTATTCTGGTTCTCAAAAACTATAAATGACTGCCCCCATACAGAAAATTATTACTATTTATGATGCAAAAATGTTCCAAAAGGAGTAACAATACAAAACCAATTTGCAATCCTTCCTAAATAGTTGAAAAATAATCTCACATCTACCCTAGAGTTTAACAAACCAGAATACAACTCTGAAAAATTCACAGATATTTACCTAAATCGAGTACCAATTTCTATATCAACAATCTCAAATCATTCAGCCAACAACAGTCTCCTGTTTCGTTGCATCTTCACCTGCCGTCTTCTCTCCCTCAGCACCTTGCTGCCTCTGAAACTCCTGTACAAGCTCAGGATCCAAATTCTCCTCAGGTTCCCATGTCTTCTCCTCTAAATCAATCCATTTAACCAAATACTCTCTCTTTCCTCCATCCACCTCCCGCCGCCCCACCACTGCCTCCGCCACCCCATACTCCAACCCTTCCTCATAATCTCTCACCAAATCCTCGGCCACCCACTCCGCCTTTACCCACTCTCTCTCCCCTCCATCCCTCCACTCCACTAAATACTCCCTGTGCTTCCCCTCACCTCTACCATCCACCACCTTCTCCACCTCCCCCCACTCAAACACCACCTTCTCCAGCTCACACGCCGCCCCCTCTAACCCCATTCTCCTCCCAAACGCTGCTGGGTTACCTTTTGGTGTTGCCGTTAGAACCTCCTTCACCAATTCCAACGGTGTTCGTCCCCTGCCATCCACTATATCCGAATCAGCACCAGCTTCCAACAATGCCTTCACTGCCAGTGGTCGGCCATAACCAGCTGCCACGTGGAGGGGAGTTAACCCTCCACCGGCTCGCTCGATCTTGTTCACATCAGCACCAGCTTCAGCTAAAATTTTTATGCATTCTTCCGAGCCAAGACCTGCTGCGAAATGCAGAGCTGTACGGCCATCTGGATCCTCTGCATCGGGATCACGAGATATGGAATCATCAGCAAGAAGGCTTGAAAGAGCTGCGGCATCGGCCTTTTTAGCAGCAGTCCACCAGGGTGTCTCGTACTCCGCTACCACATCTGCTGCAATGCCGTCAGCCGGGACCCATGATGGAGTGTGGCCATCCTTCCATTCTATCAAGTACTCTGTTAAAATGTCAGTTGTAACAGAGCCATCGTCAGCAAATACCGGCGACCGCACAGTTCGTCGGCCAATTATGCGGTTAACCTCTCCATATGCGTCTTCCTCTTTGATTTCTTCTTTTTCCTTTACTTTCTGGGGAAATTGGTCTTGGAAGAAAGCAAAAGGAATGCGGAGGCGGAGGCGGTGATTATGCGGGACTGAGCGATGAGTAATGGAGATTTGGCGGGAGGAAGAAGAGATTAGCGAATTTGGTACAGAGATTTTGAGGCGAGAGAGGGAAGGGTTTATGAGTACTCCCTCCATTTGTGAGTCTGATTGTGAGGTTGAGAAGTGCGCAAAAAGAGAGTGTGCATGGATGCTGGGATGAAGTTTAATTTCTGATAATACGAGATGATACGAGTGGATAAGGAAGAAGATGAAATTGGATTCTCATAATTATTTTTCTTTTTCCGCTCTTCTTTCAAAAGAATTCTCAACCTCAGAATTTTAAAACGAAATAGGCCCAGACGAGTAATTAACTGGGCTGAGCTGAGCTGAGCTGATATTTACAAAATTGTCCTAATTGTATGCAAACAAGACGACCGGAAAGAAGGCCCGATAGATGATTGGAAAAAAAAAATTTAGAAGTATTTGTGAAACTGAACCACATGTTTGCAAGAATCCAAATAGCAAACACAACAAAAACGTGTATACTTTTAGTTGGCGATTAGTCAAGTAAAAGATCGTCAGAATGATTATTACTCCGGTGTGCTGTCCAGAAAAAAGTGATAGATTCCCGTCCGAACCAATAGTTGACAAGTGACAACCAGCCGCCGCGGTTCAAGCAAGTGACTCTGACTCACTCCCATTTTATTTCCGATCATCTACAACAAAATACAATCAGCGCATTATCCTTTCCGTCTAATCTCTTCTTGATCTGTGGCGCTGAAATCACGAAAATATCTAACGGTGGAGTGTGGACATATATACTTACGAAGGGGGTGGTGGCGACTGGCGAATACGAAAGTATGAAACATTGGAAACTTAAAAAGTTTGACTTTATTTTGGGTTCAAGTTCAACAAAATAAATAAGACTACATGCTCCAGGCCTCCAGCTCTCCTCTGCTGTCACGGTGAAGCTCCTACTCCCACTCCTACTCCGGCCAATCCAAAACCCCACACCAATTAAAAGAAAATCAGTACGAAGGCGCCATGGCAGATCTAAAAGGATCAAAATTGGATTCACGCAGTGGGTACTGCCCAGCCACTGGAGTATACCACAGCAAGCGCCATCCCGTCAAGCTTCCGACCGATCGATACCTCGACGTCAGCACCTTCCTCTCCTCCAAGCGTCACTCCGGCACCACAGCCTTGATCGACGCCTCAACTGGCCGCCGGGTCTCCTTCCCCGAGTTATGGCGCTCTGTCTCGGCCGTCGCCACTGCTCTCCTCTCACCTCCTCTCTCTGTCAGGAAAGGTCAGGTCGTTCTCCTTCTCTCCCCAAACTCCATCCACTTCCCAGTCGTTTCTCTTGCCGTGATGTCAATCGGAGCTGTGATAACCACCGCAAATCCACTCAACACGCCTAGGGAGATTGCAAAGCAGATGGCCGATTCATCCCCAGCTCTCGTATTCACCACACGTGATTTGATCGGGAAACTACCGATTGATGGTGGGTTTCCTATAATTCTACTTGAGGAAAGCCGAATTAACGGTGAAGATTCCAGGATTGTGTTTGCAATTCGGGAGTTGATTCTGACTGAGCCGAACCCATATTTACCGAGGGAAAGTGTCAGCCAGGACGACACTGCCACACTTCTCTACTCTTCTGGTACAACTGGTAATAGCAAAGGTGTCGTTGCAACCCACCGCAACCTTATTTCAATGATAGAGATAATTATAAACAGATTCAAGCTGGAAGATGGCCAAGGCAAGCCAGAGGTCTTTCTCTGCACCGTGCCAATGTTCCACGTCTACGGTCTAGCTGCTTTTGCAACTGGTCTACTTGGATCTGGATCCACTGTTGTTATCCTCTCAAAGTTTGAACTGGCAGAGATGCTTCGTGCAATTACATCATACGGGGTGTCATACCTCCCCCTTGTGCCGCCGATTTTGGTTGCAATGTTGGCACACCCATCAAAGCTACCTCTTGGACGGATCCATAAGATTCTCTCAGGTGGTGCACCACTTAGCCGGGATCTGATCGAGGGGTTTAGAGAAAAGTATCCAGGCATTGAAATCTTACAAGGGTATGGTCTCACTGAAAGCACCGCAATCGGAGCATCGACTGATTCGGCTGAGGAGAGCCGCCGGTATGGTACGGCTGGTTTGCTCTCACCTAACACTGAAGCAAGAATTGTGGACCCTGAGACAGAGAAGTCGCTTCCGGTAAATCAGACCGGTGAGCTGTGGATTCGTGGGCCGTATGTAATGAAAGGTAATAATAAATTACTGGCTAATAAAGACTATCAAATGCTAATAATAAATTATCTGCTCAATTTCTGTTGGAGCTGGGTTTTGAATTTTGATAATTTGTTTTATGCAGAGTATTTTAAGAATGAAGAGGCAACAAAGTCAACCCTTGACTCAGAGGGATGGCTCCGGACTGGAGATTTATGCTACATTGATGAAGATGGTTATCTCTTTGTTGTCGATAGGCTCAAGGAGCTCATTAAATATAAAGGCTATCAGGTAAATCACATATTCACATATGCTTCTTCAAGAACACATGTTGTGTACAACCTGTGAAATAATTAACACATCCTCTTAAAAGTTGATGTAATGCAAATATTGACAATGCCAAACATGAATATTTTTCAATTCTTACAAAGTAGAATATAAAATTTTCTTGCTAAGCAGATTGATGTTCTTGAAATTTTCAGACACATGGTAAGATTATAAGTCTTTTAAATCTCTTGGATTAATTAAATTAACAGTTGGTAATGAATAATACTTATCAGGTGCCCCCTGCTGAGTTGGAGGCATTGTTGCTGACCCACCCTAAAATTGCAGATGCTGCTGTAATACCGTAAGTTAATAATTGGCATGTTTGATTTCTGTTAAACAGGAATTAAGAGATGGATAAAACTTAAGAAGGATTTTGGAATTCTGATTGTTAAAAAATTGTTTTGTAGTTATCCTGACAAAGAGGTTGGACAGTTTCCCATGGCTTATGTGGTGAGGAAGGCTGGGACCCAGTTGTCAGAGAGTGAAGTTATGACGTTTGTTGGAAATCAGGTAAGATGAAATAACTGCAACTTACAATTGTAACCTGGAACAAGAAACTCTTTTAAAGCTAACATTTTAATTTCATATATGAATAATCTACAAGAACAATGATCTTTTTGATATTCTGATGAATATTTAATTAAAACAGTTACACTGGCATTTGGGCAACTGCAGTCACTCATCTTTGTTACATTATTGATAAAATAAACAGGTAGCCCCGTATAAGAAGGTTCGACGAGTGGCGTTCGTTTCAACAATCCCGAAAAATGCATCTGGAAAAATATTAAGGAAGGATCTCATTAAGCTTGCTACCTCCAAGCTATAGTCTTCCTGCTTTAAATTGTTTGAAATTCTCAACTATTGTAATAGCAATTTTCTGAATCAGCTTGAATTATGTTTCTATCGGTAATTATAGTCTGTAGCTGTGTAAATTGGTCATCCTTGCACGGTGCTTTACTTTACTGTAAAGCAACGATCATGGGCTTTTGTTCATAATTGGAAATTTAAATAAGGATGTTATGCTGGATGAATAATAATCAGTATCCAAAATGTTGGTATTTTCTTTCAATAGATATACATTTTTATTTCTGAAAAATGAAAAGCCGTTTTTACTGCATATTATTTACGTTGGCCGATCGATACAGAATGAACTCGTAAAAGTAGTACGAATTTTAGGAGCAAATTGTTAAAGGCCCTTGACAGATGATCTATATTCCCTTAACAGCCGAAATATTTGTACGTGTCGTTCATATTTCAGGCCTAGTGAACTAATCAGAAGAGTTAATTAGGCAATGATAAATAATTTTTCAAGGTCTGCCAAGTTTAATGAAATCAAGCATCAAATGCATTTGTTCGGGGTCATCATTGCAGCTCTTATTTTATGTTGTTATTGGGTTTTTACATCTCGAAATGGATACATGGGCCGAATTGACCGATTTTTTTAATAATCGAAATTAATTTAAAAAAATATCGGAAAAGGGTATTGAGTTGAGTGTATTATCAAAAGCCATAAAACCGGAAAATTTTATCCCGTCTCTGGGGACGGGAAAAAACTCAACGTCCTCAATAATCTTAATTTAGCCTTCAATTAATCACTTAACAAACGGAAAAAAAAAAAAAAAATTAACGGACGGAAAAATCCTGTCCGTCTATAGGGACGGGGAAATCTGGTCCGTCCTTTAGGGACGTGAAATGTTAATCCGTCCTTCAGGGATGGGTAATTTTAATCCGTCCGTCAGTCAGTTTGGTTAAAAGAGTGCGCTTATTCTCCTTTTCCCAGCCTCTTCTATAAGTCTCATGCCCCTATCTTAGTTGGGATAGATCGTTTGCGACCATTAGCTAAGTATTCCAAAAAAAAATAGAAGCTAAGCCAAAGTAGTAAAAAAAATGCACCCACGAGAGGCCTGTACCAAGCAAGTAGTATAATTGTTGTAGTATCATGTATGAAAATCAATCAAAAAATACCATTAGTAAGCCCAACCTAGCGTGAGTAAGTATACCTTAAGAAGGAAGAAGGTATAAAATACGAAACAACCCAAAACGCTGCTCCAGCAACCGCGTCATCAACTTGCCGCTCCAAGATACCTGTGCGGCTAGAACAAGCTTAGTTATTGGTAAGTGCTCTGTTAAATAAATTCCTATATATTCAATTCATGATTGTTTTATTACTCCAGCAGTTTATGCACTACTAATGCCACAGTTTGATATAGAATCCATTCTAGAGATTAATGATCCACTCTTCATGATCAACCGTCTGATCTATGATAATATTATTAGATATAGCTCTTAATTCTCTTCACTCATGAATGCAAATATAGACTGGCATGCAAATATTATTAGAAGCTGTCTGTTTTCTCTATTCAATTCAAATCCTTATAAATCTGAAAATTTATTATTATATTTTTAAATATATATTATTAATAGATTAAAAAAATAATCATGCTAATATTAAGGATTCACTATTTTGTAGGCTAATTTTATTATAATTTTACAACAATAGATTATACATGATTTATTCACTATTTTGTAGGTTAATTGATTAAAAAAAATAATCATGCTAATATTAAGGATTCATTTTGGCGGTGAAATACAACACAATAAAAGTGGAGTACGATATAGTATTAGCTCTCTATTTGCATTGAGCGCAACTGGTGAACAATCTTGGTACGATGTGAAAGTTGAAATTTATCGACAACTTGGATATTCCGAGAGTGAGTACAGTCTCATAGCACATGCACGGGTTAATGTTGGTACAACAAACCGACGTTACTACAAGACCATAGAAATCGTGTGCGATCAGACTTGGAGAGGAATTTATAACCAAAGTATGCTTGCCCAGACCCAGTATAGTTATGTCGATTTATACATTGAGTTGGTTCCAATCATCCGTGAAGGGCAATCGCAGTCGTTCACTAATAGTATGGTACCGGAGACACAACCAGAACCTCGACAGACCCAATATAGTGCTAACTATGCGAATCCCAGCCACCTCCAACCCTATCAGACACACCAAACACCGAGACGAGACCTTTATCTGCATCCGACACAACCAGAACCTCGGCAGACCCAATATAGTGAAGACTATGCTGGTCCTAGTTACTTCCAGCCCCATCAAACACAACAAACACCGAGGCAAGACCTTAATTTAAACACTTATCCCGATGTGAACGATTTGTCACCGACTGTTCAGACAGAATACAATAATCAGTACAGTCCATGGGTTGATCCACCGGAGGTACGCGATCCTTGTGATAATTTTGATGATGTGCCGCAAAGTGATGATGATGATGAAGATGACGCTGACTCATGTGAGAATGACGCCGACTGGGATGATGAAGCTGATTCTGAAGGAGATGTCCTGCATGATACACCGGTACAATCACACCAGCCACCACAACTTCACCCGGTGGCAAGCTTCAATGACACTTTAGGATTCCGAGAGGCAGATGTCAGCTTCTTCGGTACGTCCCAACACAGTGATGATCCACTTGGTGTAGGTAAAGAGTACTCTTCAAAAGAGGCTCTAAAAATGGAAATACATCATTACCACATCGGAAAAAATATTGAAATAACATACACGCAAAGCAATAGAACAACCTTGGTAGTCGATTGCAAGGACATTAGGTGTGAGTGGTGTTTGTATGCCAGGTCTGGATTATTTTCATCTAAGTGGGAAATTAGAACAATTAGAGCACCACATACATGCTGGTCCCCTGCTAATCGTACTGATCATGCACAATTTACTGTAGCAGTAATCGCCGACTGTATAAGAGAAGATATTAGGGAAGATGTTACAAAAAATATTAAAAGCATTAAAGGGCTAGTCCGTCAGAGATTTAACGGAATTACTCCCAAATATAATAGGTTGTGGCGTGGCCGAGAGCTGGCAATCGCACAAATATTCGGTAGTTGGGAAGCCTCTTACAACCTTCTCACCCCACTTTTGGAAGCAATTAAAAGATCACATCCCGGAACAAAATATGGAGTTGCACACGTACCCACAGATGATCCAAGAGAAAGATTGTTTAAGGCAGCCGCGTGGGCTTACGGTCCGTGCATTGCTGCAGTGCCTCATCTCAGGCCAGTCATTAGTATTGATGCATGCTTCCTGTCTGGCAAGTATCAAGGAAGATTGCTGATGGCGTGCGGTTACGATGCTGAGAACCAGTTAATTCCGCTGGCTTTTGCAATAGTCGAGAAAGAGAGTTTCCAGACATGGGGATGGTTCATGAAGTGGTTGCGCATCGAGGTATTTGGTAATAGGTTTATGTGCGTCATTTCTGACCGACACATGGGGATAAAAAAAGTATTCAAGGATAGATATGGTGGTTGGTATGAGGAAGGCAACCAGTGCGTTCACAGATTGTGTTCACAGCACGTGGCTGAGAATTTGATGAAAAATGTACACAATAAAAAAATTTAAGATACTTGTGAAAAAAAAGAAGCCACGGAGATTTCAAGAGTTCTTCGAAATACTGCGCAAGAAAAGTCCGGATGCAGTTAAATACTTAAAAACTGTCGGAAAATACCAACATGACAATCATAACGAGATACCTAGACTATGGAAGGTGTATCAACACTTAGACGGCGGGTATCGTTGGGGAATAATGACTACTAATGGTTCTGAATCATTGAACAAAGTTTTCAAAGATCCCCGAAGACTACCAATCCGTGCGCTCATGAATGCTACATATTCGAAATGTGTCGTGTGGTTTACGGAAAGGCTTGAAAAAGCACTGGCTCGCATAGCCGCTGAGGAGCCTTGGTCAGCGCGAGTTGAAGCTCTATTAAGAAAAATGATCACCAAATGCATGTCAATGCAGTCCATACCGCTTCATTTGTTTCAAACCATCTCTGATGATAGTTGGAATTTTGATCTTGGTGAAACTCAGGGATGGGCTCTTGATCATCCGGAACGTCACCATCTGAGATGTCATCGATATTTTCCGGAAGATTAGCCTCCCTAAATATGCTTCCCAATTTAGCATCCATACCGTTGTCTCTGAGAAGCCCACAGCTTGCTTTGAGAAAAAAATTTCCAATTTTTTTGTAAGTTCTCGTTTTGACCAATTGCATAGCTGCCCCGACTATCTTCATCCCTCGTAATGCCTACAAAATGAAAAAAAGATATTGTTACATACATGAAAGAATAATATCATAAGATAAGACATTTTTAATTTAATAAAACTTACATCACGGGTGGATTTCGGAGCACTAAGGATATACCCTATTTCGCCAATTTCATCCCTGTATTCTGGAATGGGATTATCAAGACCCTCTATGCACCGTTTTCCCAGGAAGATGTTGAACATGCAATCATTTTGGAACCAATGTTGATATGGCAATATCTCAATGCTGCTCCAGTAACCGGTCGGAACAACCAAGTGGTCTGCTGGATTGGATGCCTGATCAACGTAAGTTTGGTACATAACAGACCAACTTTCTCGTCCCGACACGGCACTATAAATAATTTTATGTAATCGGCATATCTCATCATCTGCGAGCGGGAGTGGTGGTGGGATAACCTGTGAATATCCGAACTGCCTCATCACACGATCTGGATAATGATGCTCAATCATCCAAGAAGTGTACAAGTGGACGGGCTAGCCATATGCCGCTTTCTTGATTAACTCGCAACGAGAGTGCATTCGGGTTCTCAAGTAACATCTCTCTATAAGGTTCTCAAATTACCATTTAATCCTCTAACTTTTGCAGTTCGTTGCGAAAATAACTAACACCACTCCGATTGTGACCTACATGGTAATCATGGAGACAACACCATTTTTCTCCGAATGCAGGACAACTGTGTTCATCGGTTTGTGCCAATCTGGAGTCCAACTATGCAAGGAACGAGAACGGCCGGTCGGTAAACGCGACCAACACCATTGTTGTAGAAGCACAGTCGGCCCCGACATACTCTTTGTTTTACGCTGTACAGCAACACAAAGGCTCCTATAGAGATATGCCAGAACAGCCCCACCCCAGTTGTATTGATTCGGTGTATCAATATTTTGTAGAAATTGTAAATACATTGCCGGAACCGAATCTCCCGATGAATCAGCAAAAAACATAGACCTGAACAAGTCGAGTACATATGCCCTAGTGTACTGGCGTACCTGCTCAGGTGTAGGCTCACCTGGCTCTGTGTTTGGCATTGCAGCAAATCGATCACGCAATAACTTCAAACTTATGGCATATCCGGAAATCATGCGAACTTCCTGAAGGTCATTCGACCCCGACCTCTTCTTTTTTTTAAACACCGCACTTGCGATCCCAGCTCCAAGAAGTTCATCCGCTAAGGTATACCAATTATCGTCGGAACGGCCCGTCACCGGTGACCCCGTGATCAGCAACGCCCAGAGACAAAAAACATCCTGAAGAGTAATCGTCATCTCTCCCACTGGAAAATGAAAACTGTGAGTCTCTGGTCTCCATCACTCCACGAGACCAGCGAGAAGTGACCGATCGATAATTATGTTTTTCATTAGAGACACTTGATACAAGCCGAGTCTTAGCAAGAATGGTTTGCACAGATCGTGGTAAGCAATCCCAGTCCGGGTATGTCGAACATCCACTCCTATATCTCTGTAATCCTGTCAATGTTATATAAATTGATTTAAATAAAAGACTGTAATTTAAACACTTATATCATTCTATAAAAATATATATTAAATGATTTATTCAGTAACTTACATCATCATTTATCCGTGAAACCTTATGTTGGTTGTGCGGCATCCATAATAAATTGCTATAATTATTTGCTGACAACGAGGGATCCAAAAAATTCTCACTCGCAGTTGTAGCATCTGTAGGGTCACATGGACAACGACTGCTTGAGATTCTGCATGCATAACATTTTGTAATATTTCTATATAACTCGAGAATTAATAACAATCTAAATTTACTCAACAATCACATGATTAAATAAATTACTAAATAAAACAACTACCTATTAACTCTAAAAATCACATGAATAAATATATTAAGAAGTATAAATTATCTAATTTATCAATTCTTGCAAACTAATAAAATGAAACCTAACCGATTCAATTTCATAATTTATTCTAAATTATTAAATTACTTATATTATCTAAGTACGAAATGAATGGACTAAAAATGTTGATTTAACATAAATCAATATAATGTTATGATTACTTGATCAAACAAAATTAACTAAACGAAATTGATTATACCACATATCAAATGAGCCTAAAAATAATCAATTTTTCTAAACCCTAAACTCGAATTTATCAATTCTTCTAAAAAACAATTAGTAAATTAAAAAAATTAAATACAATTAATTATTGGATAATAAATTAAATCTAAACGTATTGTTAATGTACTGAATTTTATACTAATTTTTTCGGATTTAAAAAAAAATAAAATTACCTGATTTCACGGTGGAAAGGGCGACAGATTGGAGGGCAGTGGGGTGGCCGATGCGGACAGGGACGTGAAAATTCCACCCGTCCGGGTGTTCGCGTGCGTGTGGGTTCAGAGTCGCTGGGATCGGAGTCGCTGTCGCTGAGGGAGGGTTCGTCGCTGAGGGACAGAAAGCGGAGAAATGAGGTTCGCGTGAAGATGAATACAACTCGGACGGAGTAAATTTTCACGTCCCTGACGGACGGACAGCATTTTCCCGTCCCTGATGGACGGACAGGATTTTCCCGTTCGTGAAATTTTTTTTTTTTTCCGTTTGTGATTAACTTAAGCCTGATTGAGATTATGAAGGACGTTGCATTTTTTCCCGTCCCTAGGGACGAGATAAATTTTCCCGGTTTTATTACTTTTGACAATAAAATCAATTCAATCCCCTTTTCCGATATTTTTTTAAATTAATTTCGATTATTAAAAAAATCGGCCGAATTGAATATGATATAGCTAGGGTTTTGGGTTACATATGGCTAGGCCTTTCCTTTTCATAGATGAAGAATTTTGTCATGCAACCATTTTACACGAGAATTGCGTTTATTTTTTAAAAATAAAAAAATAAACAATAAGAAAATAACGATGGATTTAGTTGTAATATAGCAGCTAGAATTTTACCGTTAGAAAAAACAATATTATCTCGGATACTATATGAGACATTATTTATAAGTGTATTCTATCTCTATCTTACAATATTAGAAATCACTACAGAATAAGTAAGAATTGTCGCTCTGGTGACACAACTATAAAAACAAATGAGTATAACTTTGCAATATTCAGCAGCATATTAATAGTAAGATTAAATATATCATGGTATTGGCGGAGGGAGAAGTACAGTTAAAGGGGAAAAAAAAAATCAACGATGAAGTTGTATTTCTACCGTTATACGTACGAGATACCAGTCAATTGTTTGGATGAAAGTGAGGATCAAATAAGAATTGAAAATAAGAAATGAAACGCATATTTCTAAAAGATACTATGTATTCAAAAGATTAATGAATAATCAATAATTAAATTGTATCCAAACAAGCATTCTTTGGACTAATTAATTTTTTAATTAAATCGTAATAGATAAGCATTCAGAAAATAACGGAATTTCATATTTAATAAATATTTTCAATGTAATCCTCAAGTTTGTAGATATTACAAATGGATATTTAAGGGAATAATGAATTGTAAATTTGGAGTTTTAAAATTAAAGTTCCAACAGAATCCATAAATCTGAACTAACTTAGATCCTACAATATAGATTGTAATTTTAGACGGTCCAGATTAGAACCTCTTTAAGTGCACCAAAATTTTAGATACGTTGTGTCAATTTCAAAACTAGAATATATTATTAACCTTTCAAAGTTTAATCATTTTTTTTTGCCATCCTTCTACTTTTTTTCTCCCTTTTTTATTATTAAAATTACAATTACCAATAGATTAAGAAAAATCTTGTGGATTTTCATTTTCACTCCACTCCTATACTTCAACTAGAAATTGATCGAAACAATCATATCAAGGACGCCTTTGATTAGTAATAAATGTAAAACTTGAATTGTTTTAAATGATCAAACTCAAGGGCGGACCCAGTGTATTCCAGGGGAGGGGGCAGCCGCCTCCCTCCTAGATTTTGAGTTTTCGTGGAGATTTATCGGTTCCGACTGGTTTTGTTCTCTCTAGAAATTTTTTTGCCCCCTCTGAATGTTTAAGTAGTAATTCATATTAAATTTATAGTTAAAATTAAAATAAATTTTTTGAAATATAATTGGTAATTATAATTATATGTCAGAATATCATAAATTACAAGGCAGAGCATTATAAATATAAACTAAAACATTATTTTTTTTATCAAATATCTAATAAGTTAATAGATTTAAATTTGATTAACTATTTAAATTCGATTTGATATTTTTTTTCGACTAAAATTCTGATAATAATTGTTCAAAAAAAAAAATCTAAGTTTGTCCACCAGTTTCTTGGAGTCATATCACCACTCCTCAGATATATAAATCATACATAAAATTTAACTTTTTGAAGGATCGACACGTATCTAAATTGGACAGGGTTCAATTAAAGCGGCGCAAAAAGTTGATGAACGAATCCATACAAAATTTGCCAGAGCAAAATCATTGCATTTTTTCCTAAAGGAAAAATACATCAACGTCTAATGGAATAAGACAGATGACAAGGAAAGAGTAGTGGACTAAAAGATCTGATTAAGCTTTGTCGACATGGAAACTAGATGTGAATTTCTGGAAAATTATGAACTGACGCATGTTGAAAACAAAACAGTGATTTTTATAGCCATGATATCGATTTCAAAAAATATATATATTTATAGCCATGATAGAAATTAAGTTTGAAATTTTGATTCTTTGACGTATTTCAAATTATACAAACTTTTTCTCACCTTATTATCTCTATTCTAACTGCAAATGTTTATGTGACAATTATAATTTCTATTTGTAAAGATATAGAGCATTTATCTATAATTACATTGCAATTTTCAGTTCTAAGGATGTTAGAAAATAAATTATGAAATTATAGAAACAATAATTAAAATTATATTAGAATGAATCTACTGAATGAGATGCTTTGGAATTGACATGAGAAATAATTGCCGAAGTTGATGATGTGAATTGTATTCCGATATTGCAAGAACAGAAATATTCATAGACAAGTTGAGGTTCAAATTTTATTCTTACATTTCATTCTAATTTTAATTTTCAAGACAAGTTTATTATTTTAATATAATTTTATATTCTTAAATTGAGCAGAACTAGAGTGTTCTTAAGTTGACAAAGTCTATTTGTAAACTCAGCTCTAAAATTTATTAGATTGGCTTCAAATAATAAATCCAAACTATTGAAATCTATTTATTTTATGAGTGATGCGTCCACATGAATTTAAATTTTTTTAACAAATTTTGTACATAATCAAGTAATAAAAAACCGTTCAAAAAAATGAATGCAGGAAAATTAACTTATAAACCTTCTAATTTTAGCCGCTTAATTTTATACTAAATTAATTCAAAAGTTTAAAAAATTTGCTACTCATAACTCGTAAGATAGATGGGAGTTTGAAACTTTGAATTCATCATTTCAAGTTAATTCAATAAATTTTAGAGTTCAATTTACAAAGAAATGTTATGAATTTAAAAACACCCTAACTCTACTCTTTTAAATTTATTCCTTTACATTTCTATATTTGTCGGTTAGCTTTATCCTTCTAACCAAAAGATAGAGGAAAAAAAAAACTTATTTTATTTGTCACGGAAGCAAAATTAGAAGAGGGAGGGACATATTTATCGCAATTCTCAACCTCTTCTAGTCATTTTTTTTTGTTCTGTCCCTCTAAAAATAGATAATACTTAACTTCTTCACTATCTTGTTCCATATTATTTATCATTGTTCTGCTTGAATAAGTATAATAAAGAAAATTTCCATTCAAGTCAACTATACAGTAGTGGAAGAACCACAAATAGTACAGCTCTTTCTACATCGATCCAGGTCTCCATTATTAATTATGATGACTAATATCCATCTCAATCATTTTAGCAGTTGCTTAGTTGACTAAATCTCCATAACACTAAATGAGTCATTAAAAGCTAATAATAGGTAGCAAACTTTAGTAACTAGTTTCATAATAAAATTTATAAATGTTAATGTACCAACAATTACATCCTACTTATCTTGTACTAGTATCTTGCAGTCAAATTAGTCATGTCATTAGGTCCTGTTCAGCCGCTTCACTGTTTTCACGGGAATAAAAATTCAACTGAATTTTTTCCCATGTGAATAATAATATTTAGTTCAATTTCCGTGTCCATACCCATTCTCAAGGGCCCGCCAAACAGGCCCTCAATCAATAACTTGTACCGTTGGAAGAAAAAATTATTGGTTTCCACTTTCGACCGGTACGTAGTAAAAATAAGGATGAGAATCAATATATATGGATACAATTATACAAATATGATTTATGCATATTATAAATATATGGTTTCAGCTTCGAAAGCAAATACAAATATGCAGATGGATAATTATTCATATCCGTATGTTTTAGTTTTTTAGATATCTGTTTATTTAAAAATATATACGTTTAGAGAGAATATCTTTCATCAGTTCTTTTAATTCAAAATATAGTCATGTTAGTCATTGACTTTTGTTAAATATAGATATATATTTTGTAATGACATAACAAGTTTTATATAAGAAAAAATATTTTGTCACCGTAATAACTGAATATCTAAATAATTTGTTATCTTTTTTTACAATATTTAAATTAAGAATTCAAATTATATGCATATTCGTATTCATATCCGTCTTCAAAAAATAAAAATAGAATATGATTTTACCATTATCCAATCCGTAATCAATATGTTTGCATATCTTTTTTTTTTGGAAAAATTGGTTATTTGCCACTCCAAAACCTTCAAATATGAAAAGATATCATCACAAAACTATAAATATGAAAAATACCACTCTAAACTTAGTTAATTCTTAAATTTGCCACAAATACACAATTTTTATACATTTTTTATTAAAAATTAACTGAAAAATACAGTTTTGAGATACGTATAATGAGAGGTCTGCAGGGTATATAGGAAAATACAGAAATACGTATCTCAAATCTGTATTTTCAGTTAATTTTTAATTAAAAAAAAGTATAAAAATTGTGTATTTATGGCAAATTTAAGAATTAACTAAGTTTAAAGTGACATTTTTCAGATTTATAATTTTGTGATGACATTTTTCAAATTTGAAGGTTTTGGAGTAACTAATAACAAATTTTCCCTTTTTTTTTTATAGCGAAATCAGGCTGAAGCAATCTGTTTGCAGACATGGCAGCTTGATTTTGAAATTGATTGCGCATGTGGGACTAATTTAGATTTTCAACACGGTCATGTTTGCTCAAAACGAATATAATCTAAAATTATATATTTTGACCTGGCTATTAGATTTCCAGTTGCTGAGCTAATTTCCTGCTCTCAACTCTCCTGATTTGCAACTCAAGCACACCATTTCCATGATTCCATGACTGCAGCTGCGTTGTTTGAATACAAGGTGTCAAAATTTATTAATTCATTTCTCAGTTTTGCTGGTCTATTTAGAATAGCTAGAATAATTACTATTTAGAATAGTAGATAAAAATAGTGAAAAATAGTGATTTTCAAAATACTATGAAAATAGTGCTATTCGGAATAGTAAAAATATTGTTTGGATTGTACATTTGGAATAGTTAATAGCTGTGACCGATAAATAATAGTGTTAACAAGGTGCTTATTAAGAAAAAAAAGATAGATAAGTGTGGTCTCAAATGAATTGTCACGACATAGAGATAAAATAAGTAGTGTCAATTTTATTATTTCGGAACTGTGTTGACGGTAATAAATATTTTTTTCTCTATTCACACTTTCAAATAGTAGCTATTCCAATATTTCCAGGGAATAAAGAATAACAATTATTCTCGATATTCCGAATAGCAAAAATATCATTTGAATGCACATTGCTATTCCGAATAGCGGCTATTCTTGTGTTTGGATGAATCAAGAATAGTGCAAGGATAGTAGCTATTCTAATTTGAGAATAGTAGTTATTCCAATATTTTGTAGGATTAGTAGAATAGTGAACAATAAACAAAGAATAGTGACTATTCGCTAATTCAAACACACCCAAACATAGACTAGTAGTTTGAAATAGTGCTAATCCGGAATAGTAACTATGCTTCACCCACCCAAACGCACATATAACTTACTATTCTAGCTATTCTTACACCATCCAAACATAACTATATATATTGCATTTCTCTTCTTCATAAATTATTCCCGGTTTCCTGGAAGTATTTATTCAGCATATATGGCCAAACAGAAACTACCTCCAGTAGCATCCGTGTCAACATTTGCTAAGCGTTATCTATTATAAAATTTCAATTGCAGTATGCCTTTATATCCAGTCTTGATTCCTTTTTATCTTGCTCAGCTTAATTATTCCTTAACCTAATTATGATCATTGTGCTTTGAACACCTTTTTGGCCTCAATCCTTGTCAATTTGACTATCCCTGCCCCCTTTTTAAATCGTCAGTATATTCTTAGTCCCAGGATTGAGTGCTCATTAAATAAATACAAAAACTAATGGAGAAAATATATAGTTCTGCTTCAGTGCGTTGATTTTCTCCATAGTTTTTTTTTTTATGTTTATTTAGGATGGGTGAGTTTCTGAGAAGTCCATGTGTTACATTTGAGAATTAGTTTTCTAACCAGTGATAAAGATAATATTCTTTGTACAGGAGGTTACAAGTTCAGAATCCGGATGAATGATTTTTTTGTAAAAAAAAAAAAATGTTTATTAATATTTAATCAAAAATGTATAATGGATTTGAAATATATTTCTATTGTATAAAAAGTATTATATTAATCAGTTGTGCTAAACATGTTATTGACTTTTTTTTCCATGATATTAAAATCCGTAAGGTCATTTGAGACACGAGGGCTAATTCATTTAGGGTTTGTCCCGTCTTTGATGGTACAAATTAGAGGGTTCGGGTGCCAAAAAAAATTTGGCGCCACGTATTATGATCATAACCACTCTTTTGCATTAATAATTCAGAATTCAAATTCGAAATGACGAGTCCAAGCCATTTTCGCTCTTATTCATAAAAAAACTATGTCGGCATAAATTTTCATGATTGTATAACTTTGTTTTATTCAGAAATATAAGGTTGAATGGAATTTTAGCCGAAATTTTTATTAATATTCAAAAAAAATATTAAAAATTTAACATTCTGCATTTAAATTTAGAAAAAAAAAAAAAAATATATATATATATATATATATATATATATATGTATATATGTCTAAACCAGAGAATAATTCTCCGGATTTAGATTTCCGAAGAATAATTTTCTGAATTTGTGTTTTTTAATTAAAATATGAAATATTATGATTTATTTATTTATTTTATTAAAATATTAGAAAAACAATTATATTTCTTTTAAAATAGATTGAATACTATATAATTGAATTTATTAGAAAAACTGAAATAAATAACCCGATTAACATCGGACCAGAATTTTTATGGTTGTAAGAAAAATTAAAATATTTTTTATATTTTATTGAAAAAAATTAAAATATTTTAAATCTGAGTTATTAATCCGGTTCAAAAGTCACTTCCAACAAAAAAAAAAAAGTTTTAATATATCCTTATTAATACATCAAAATGAAAGCATAGATGGGTTTGATGCATCATTAAGTATTGATCCTCAAGCAAACTTATCAATATACCCTTATTGTTTTGTTGCTATTCAAAACACCCATAGCAATCACACAATAGTTTGTTTTGCGGAAAAAGTTCGTAGACTAATTATCTCAAATACCTAACTATTTGAACTCCAAAATTAATATAAATTTGATTCAATCATCCATACAGATATCACTGTTGTCGGCAACCTTCAAATATTAGTAGTAGACATAATTTTTCTGTCTATTTTTCTTATAAAGTAATAGTTATCAAAATAAACTATTTTAACTATCTTTTTAGGGGAATTTCACGCATCTCTCTCATAAACTTCAAAATTACGTATTTTCTCTCTAAACTTTCAAAACTCACAAATTTATTCATTTTATTGTCTTGTATATTAAAACACATTTTAAATTTATAAAATACTCATTTTTCCCTTTATAATTAAAAGCATAAAAATTTGTAGTTTGTTTAAAAAAATGTCGACATGATACCCGTTATGCCCTTTACCCATTATAATTACCCCTTTTGCTCTTGAAAAATACTCAATATATCCTTTATCCTTTATAAAATATCTATTTTGTCATCGAAAGCCGATCAAATATATATAAGACCGATATTTTTTTTCTTAAAAAGCTACAATTTTTTTATACTTTTAATAAAGAGTAAAACATATATTTTACTACTATTTTATAAATTTAAATGAGTTCTAATATAAAAGACAATAAAATTGATAAATGAATTTTGAACGTTTAGGGAATACGTAATTTTGGTGTTTTTCTTTTTAGGATGCAAAATTATGTCTAATAATCAGACGGTCTTACACTAAGTGCCTACGGGTTTCTTGCCAAAAAAAATTGATTTTTTTAACATCATCTCACTCTTGCTGAAAAGAAAAAGAAATACTACTTTTTATTAGTTTATTCTATTAACAGCCGAGGGGACGGACAGCAAAGTTATTATTTTTGAAAATTGAAAAACTAATTTGTTAAGAAACAGATTGATGGGATCTTTTTTTTTATCTAAAAATAACGTGATCAAATTTATGGTTCCGACATCTTCATTTTGATCAAGGAAATAGTTCAGTCCATCTTTTAGCATGCCCATACACGAATGCTGATATACAAAATCTCAAAAGAGAATGACGGAATCACTAAGTTACTCGGATACTTTATATTGGGCCTCGTATTCTTATCAGATACGTATCGGATACCGATACTTGTCCGATACGCCAGCTGGTGTATCTACCTATGTGGCGTATCCTATACCACCCGATACGGTCTCCAATATGGCTCTAACTCGTCTGGATACGAATCTGACACCTCTAGATATGGCTCAGGCTCCAGCCCATACACCAGCAGAGCGAGCTTCAGCCATACAGCGCTTAGACCATCCCACCAAAAATTAAATTTTACCTTGCGCTAGGGGGGATTCAAACCAAAATCATGTGGCCCAAACAACATTCATCTTGTCCACTGCAATAGTTTTCAATTGTTGTTAGAAGTTAGTAGCTATTATATTTAATGTATACTTAAGTTATTGTATTATATCCATAATTTTTGATATTTAATGTTATATTTGAACTCCAAAATTATTTTAATGATACAAGTGTTTTAATAATATAATAAACAATCATATATATAATAGGCGTATTGTATTCTTGATTTTTGAAAATTACCGTCGTATCCATATCGTATCTGATACGATACCCGTATCCGTAATCCATGCAACATAGATCGGTCACAACCCCCCTCCCCGGGATTCTTTCTTATTTTGAAATTTAGCACAAGGAGGATGAATAATTTGATATCACTCTACTCTGAAAGAAATTAAGGAAAAGAAAAAACCAATTTATTGGCTGACAAATTGTTGTTTTAATATCTAAAAAAAAAAGACAGCAAATGGCACCCGTTATCTTAGAGGAATATTTAAAGACGGTTGTCACCAGTCATCGTCAGTTTTGGATAAAACAATAGAGCGACGCGGCAGCAGTACGAAAGTGCTCCCACTGAATTATTTCGGCTGATCCATAATTCCATACCTATTGCATGAATGATTCATTGATTCTTGCTTGGCATCCTAATCGAACCAAACTACTCTTCTGTTTTCGTCCTTATCACTATATTTTGATTCATTGTGGCCAATGCATACACACCTCGATCTGGCTTTCCACTGACAATAAAACCCAATTCAGGGATCATAGGTCCACTTCTTTTTTTTTAATTAATCATGTACATTTTGCATTTTCAATTTAAATTAGGATCGTCTTCTAGTTTCTCTATAAAAAATCCACTAAAAAAATAAAAATTAAAAATGTTATGTATTACCTAAATTTTGAACACTCATTTTTTTTTCTCAAAAATACTAATTATATGTATAGTTCATAATAACACTTTAGACAAATAAAATGTATTTTTTTTTTAATAAAAAAAGGTATAACGACAAAGAATTGCCCGATCATAATAAATGAAGAGAGAAAAACAAATTGAACTGATGAGAAAACAAATAAAATATTATGACTAGAAAGTAGAAACTATAAAACTAAAATTATTTATATATTTAAATTTTTATTTCAAGTCTCAAGATAACAAACTGAAACCACTGTTGTATATTGTAGATATGTTAGCAAACACGCATACAAAAAAAAAAAAAAAAAACCAAAGAGAGACAAATTTGTATTAGAAAAAAATTTAAAATTACAAATGCAATGTAAATGTGCTCGACACATAATTGGTACAACAAGTAGCAAGAATAATTGTTTTTAAGCACACTCCGAAGGAAATAAATCCGTTGCAATCCAAAGAAATATTGATGGCCTCCGTTATTTTTTAAATTGCTCGAATATCTATAGAAATTGTTTTTATGCAAGAATCTCAAAATAAATGAAATGTTGGATTTGAAATAACAAAATCCCTGTAATGTTTCGGGATCGCACAAGATTTATTCTCAACTCGATGTGACGCCCGCAAAATGAATTTGGAAACTTGGAAAAAGAATTGTGTGCAAAACAGAGATATTTTTCCAAGCAATTTTGTGGTATAAAACATTTTGTGTATATAAGAGATGACAAAAATATTTTGACGAGCAAATGTGAAATTTTACGACCTACAAAATATTATTGTGAGCAAAACTGGGAAATTTAAGAAAATATGATGAGTTTTTCTTCTGAACTTCTTCGTCCTGATTTTTCTTCTTCTTTTTGTTACCCGACCCATAAAATCTCAACGACCCACCTCCATCAATAAGAATTATAATATACAAGCATTTAACATAGTTATTATCTTCTACTATAAATTCAAATTGTTTTTTTTTAAGTAGCAGATGAAAGATCAAAGCAAACACAAAATTTTAAATTATGCTATATAAATTAACTAAATTGAATCAGAAATTTATTTTTTAATTAAAGAAATCCACATTAGTGAAGATGGGAACTATGCTCACCACACCTTGAACTATATACAACCGGTGTACAGAGAAATTGAAACCAAGGCTATGATGAATTCATTATGATTTCGGAGTAGGTTTGATGTCCGTTGGATTTATTTTAGGTTCGAATTGTCGGATCCGCTTTAAGATATATGCCGTTAGTTTTAATTAGTGTTTTGCAAACGGGCATGTCCGGTCCGTTCCAATCCAAACCTCCACGGTTCACGGGTTGGCACGGTCCGAATTAAGTGGGATAGATTTGAAGGAGACGGTCCAAATCCGTGCATAGTTCATAGTCCAGACACACCGGGTTGGTCTGGTCCAATCCACGGCCCGGCAAGTCTGAGTTGTTATGGTGTGAATTTTTTTCCTTTAATCAATTGTTTAAAAAAAAAAAAAAAATTTTGGTCAGGGTTTGGTCCTGGTTTGCCGATTTTGGTCCGGATTAGTTCGGGTTAGTATAGTCCAGTCCGGTCCGAGTTATTATGGTCCAGTCCGAATTATTCACGGTCCTTGCTAAAACGGTCCATGTGTTTTGAACCAACCAAATTGGCACAGTTCTAATGGAGAGAATAAAGCCAAACCGGGCTAAACCCGTCCCGTGACTCCGGTTTGAGTTAGCACGAGTTTAGACCGCGGTCCGAATTAGTCTGGGTCGATCTCGCAGGTGGTCCAATCTGGGTCTGGACTGGCCATATTTATTTCAAAAAACTCTAGTTTTAATATTCATACAAACTCACATTAATCATCGTATGCACAAATTTTGAAATGAATCATACAGTTGTGGAGCCTATTGAACCTAAAATAAGTCCATAAACATCAAACCTACTCCTTTCTCATTCATGATACATGCATCAAGAGTACATGTGTTTCTAAGTTCACCAACCGTTTGAATGAATCAAGAATAGAGTAAGAATATAACTAATCTCAATTTTGATAATAATAGCTAATCCAACATTTTGTAGGACTAGTAGAATAGTGAGAAAACTCACCAAAGACAAACAAAAAATATGGACTATTCGCTAATCCAAACACACCCAAACGCAGAATAGTAGCTCAGAATAGAGCTAATCCGGATTAGTGAGTATTCTTCACCCATCCAAACACACCAAACCTATTAGATTGACTTCAAATAACGAATTCAAACCGTTAAAATCTGTCTACCTTACAAGTGATACATCTATATGCAAAAATTTAAAAATTTTGAATTAATTTTGTATAGAGTTAAGTGGTAAAAACATTCAAAAAATTAATGCACTAAAATTAATTTATAAATCTTCTAATTTTGACAACTTTACTTTATACAAGATTAATTCGAAAGCTTAAAATTTTTGTATGTTGACACATCACTCATAAAGTAGATGGATTTTAACAATTCAGATTCGTTATTTTTTTTTTGAATAAAAGTTGGAGGTCAAGCCACCCAACTATTTAATACCTTTATTATTATAACAAAGGATTTTCTCCATCTAGGTTTCAAACCCATAACTTCTCACATAGAGACTATGTGTTTTAGCCACTAGATGAAAAGCTAATTCTCTAGATTCGTCATTTAAAAATAATTCGATATATTTTAGAGTCAAGATTACAAATAGATGAATCGGTAAACTTAAGAACACCCAGTTGTACTGAATGCATCAATACATAATCCGGAAAAACCAAATCCAGCGATTTTTCGTTACTAGTAATCACACTCTACAACCATATTTTTTTTCGTGCTAAAATAAAATTTGTAGACAGCCTCATTAAAGACGTATCTGTGCAGCTATGCTCGTAATAAATGTAGTGCTGAAAACTGTCAATTATCTCATTTTCTGTGACCGAAATTTTGTTCTCTCATTGCATATTTACATAACTGAACCAGTTTTGTTTTGTTGATTAAAAACAAGGATAAAATACGCCTTACTGTTTCCCTTATAAAGTATATTTATAAGTACATAAAATCAATTACGGAATAGATATATTAAATCAAGTATATTTAGTCAGCAAGCATGTAAAAAAAAGTTGGATTAATGCACTTGATATATATATTTTTTATTCTTTATTTTTTCAGACCAAAAAAATTCATCTCTGAATCATTTATCATTTATTTAGGCCAATTGGTAGTAATAAATGAAAATGACCCAAGCGTATTTAATTTTGTTTGCAGATAAAACCTACCATCCTACCCCCTACCCTGTATCTTGTACCCAACCCCCAGAACATGTAAGCAATTAATTAACAGATGAACACAAATGTGCAAACAAGGACAAAGAAGAAACTGATTAGTAGGTCCTCAAAATAGAAATATGCTTCTTCCACTAATCTACCACTGACGTACGCCTTAACAACTATATTTAGGTCAATTTATTTATTAACACTGACGAAATACACTATACGTACTTCATACCATACCTGCTGTTTTTGACGGGTGTTAAATAGGTCAATAACCAATTAACCATTAGCAGCAAAAGAGAGACAAGCACAAGCATGCCTTGGAAGTTGCCACTTGAATTTCTTAATGCAACCATTTAGCCATCTTCTATGTAATACAAGTTTTCTAATGTTTTAAATTTGGTTTCCGAATTATTTACCATTTTCTTGAATAAGGATACACAATTAATTTTTTTTTCTTCTAATTTTACAGTTGCCAATGACTCGCAACATTATATGGTCATCCTTTTAAGCCGCAGAGAATCTGAATGTGTAGAGGTGATAAGTGATAACAATAACATAAACATCACTATTAAAATTCTCTTTCGGCAATTTAATCTTAATATAAAAGAATATAAATATGTTTCACACTTTCACAGTTCTCTCTCAAACCTTCTCCCAACCTAATAACAAACAAATCTGAAATCTTCTCGCAACAATCCAACTATCAACAAAAAAACAGAAGAAGCCCCACCAAGATCTCTCCAAAAGGGCAACTCCAACAGTGTCTCTCTCTTTTCGTCGATCTTTCTTTATCTCCAATCCTTCATACGCGCGTGTTAAGGTCGGTGCGCCTCCCCTGTTTTACCATTTCTATTTGTATTCGTACCTCTGTTTTCTTTTGGAGCGTATAGCCCCACCGTTTTCTTGTTTCTTAGCTCATTAACCCACTGCGCACCACTTATGATGTATCATTATCCCTTTGCCATCATTACATAACCCCTTCTCTTCCTCTCACTATATATCCCCAATTCAAACGCCTCTCTTCTCTTCTACTCCACGCAATCTACCCTGTTTCTATGAACTCTGTTTTGGACATGGGAATCTCCATCATTCTCCCTTTATTTCTCTTCCTGTCTACTTCTCTTGCATGCGATAGATGTGTGCGTCAGTCGAAAGCAACTTATTACACCTCGGCCTATGATCTCTCTGGTTTGTCAAGATTCTCGTTATGTCAATTCAATCAAGAATTAAAGTTGGTAACTTTAATTTGGTTCTAATTTTTCTTTTCCTTTTTCTAGCTGGGGCTTGTGGTTATGGATCAATGGCTTTGAACATCAATGGAGTTTACGCTGCGGCTGGTGGTGTGTCCCTTTACCGAGGAGGTGTCGGCTGTGGTGCATGCTTTCAGGTTATAAATTTAACTTGATAACTTACAGTTCAGCCATTAAAATTTCTGATTCTCAACTCTAACATGGTCGAATTGTGCAGATAAAATGCAAGAACGCGAAATTATGCACCAATAATGGTGTCAAGGTGATTCTGACAGACTTGAACAAAAGCAATCGAACCAATTTCGTACTTACCAACTCGGCTTTCGCGGCCATGGCACAAAATGGAATGGCACCTGAATTGAGAAAATTTGGATTAGTAGACATCGATTACAAGAGGTGGGTATTCTTTAAATTGCATTGGAATTTTGTAGAGAATTTGTCTCAATTTTGAATTGTGTTTATGTAGGATTCCATGTGAATTTGGAAGGAGGAACTTATCAGTAAGAGTAGAAGAGAAGAGCAGAAGCCCCAATTACTTGGCAGTAAAATTTCTTTACCAGGGAGGCCAGACAGACATTGTGGCCGTAGATGTAGCCCAGGTAATTGTTTATTCTTATTTATTACTACATCTCCAGTTCTATATATAATGGAGATATCCAGGTCCAATGTGAATTTCTTATTTTTAGCGTCTTAATCTGGGGTGACGTGTAAGAGTAATATTCGACAACACATGCATAGGAATTGCGAACACATTTTGTTCATTTTGTTCTGTTCTGGACCTTCTGGTACTTCAATTAATATATATCACCTTTTTTTTATACTTTCAGCTATGCCTATTATGTTTATGCAGCTGTTGTCGACCAAGAATACAAGTTGCTTTCATGAATTATATGAAAGGGAACTAGCCAGCTTGGCAAGTTGGCATGGTAGAAATTAGTAACAAAGGAGAGAACCGAATTTTAAAGCAAAATTAATACTGCTCTCTCCATCCTCCAAGCACTCACCGACTGAGATTAAATCTGAACCGTCCGAAAGTGCAGCACTCTGCTGCAAATTAAATTTGCAGCAGAGGATACGGTTCCACAAAGGAGATGGTCCTTGCTTATTCAGTTGGGCTTGAGCAATTTAATTTTGGGCTGAATATGGGCTCACTTATTCAGTCTCTTAAAAAAACAATAATTTCAGTGTTAATTTTTTCTTCTTTTTTTTCGGCTGAAACAGGTTGGTTCGTCTAATTGGCGATTCATGACAAGAGACTACGGTCCGGTCTGGAGCACGAGTCAGGCACCAACTGGGCCATTGCAATTTCGTATGGTTGTCACTGGCGGATATGACGGGAAATGGATTTGGGCCGACCACCCGGTACTCCCAGCTGACTGGAGAACTGGTTCGGTCTATGACATGCGGGTCCAGATTACTGACATTGCACAAGAAGGATGCTATCCTTGTAACAACAAAGATTGGAAATAATTATATTTTTTCTCTATTTTTTTCCTCTCTTTTTTTGTCCTTTAAGATCTTCTGTATATACTTCAGGAAATCCTTCAGAATAAATATGATCCAAAGAGAATGAAAAGTAGTCTCCCAATTGGATTTGATCGGTAGGAAACCTTGGATAATTATTGAGTCTCGGATCGTAACATATCAAGTTGGATTTTCAATCGTCTTATTCCGGATGGTTTTCAAGCCACGTCGGATTTGTTATTAGGGGTGGTCATTGGATCCGGTTTAGTCGGTTTTGAACCGAACCGAATTAGTTTGGATCAAACAGTAAGTTTTTCCAATTTAATGATTCGGTTCAGTTTGTTTTTTAAAACTGAATTATAACTTCAGTTTAGTTGCTACTATCAGTATTTAAAAAAAATCGGTTCTTCGGTTTGAAAATTTTTAAAACCGAAATTATCGAACCGACTGAACTTTTATATATTATGAATTTGGTTTAGACCGTCCTAGTTTATTTATTAATCAATAACTTTAGATAAATCGGTTTATTTCTTAATATACTTCGATTTATTACAAAATAATTGTTTTAATACAATACGGTTTGAACCGAACAAACAAAAAAAAAATTAATTCGGCTCGGTTCAGTTCGATTGCAATGCTAAATCGGTTCGGTTCGGTTCGGTTCGGTTATATTTGTGAAACCGAATTATAATTTTAGTCTGTCTAGTTTATTTCGGTTTTGACCGAACCAAATCGATGAAACACCCCTGTTTGTTATCATTACATTTATCGAATTCGGATGATCTGACGTTGGTTTTGTGTTTTGGTATGTCTTGAGTCGAGTTAGGCTGGGGAGAGTATAGATTATAGACTGTATAATTTAACGGAATAACTGTTCATATTACTTTTGAAGTTACAAATGTTGATAAGTTATTTTGGGTTCGGATTATTATTAAAATTCGAATCATACCAAATTTTTGGGTCAGTTGTGGATTGTTCAATTTTGGTAGGTTGGATTTCAGATCATCCAGCTTTATGGAATCTATTTCTTTGTTAGTGCTAATTCAAGCCGAAATTTTTATTAATATTAACAAAATATAAAATTTAACATTTTGTATTCAAATTCGAAAAATTCGCAATTTGCCAGAATATTAGAAATATTTTTTTTTATATTTCTTTGAAAATAGATATAATATTATATTATTGAATTTATTAAAAAAACTGCGTCAAATAACCATGATCAACATTTTTCTGGTCCAAATTTTTTACTACGGTAAAAAAAGTTAAAATATTTCTTTGTGTGTTATTGTAAAAAAATAAAAACATTTTGAATCTGAGTTATTGATTCCGGTTCAAAAGTCACTTTTAAGTAAATAAAGAAAATATTTGTGGTCCTTCTACTACATTTAAATTCTAAGATGTTGTATTCATTTTGAAAAAAATGATAAGAAATCATTTCGTTTGAATTTTGTCAGAGAAAAATCTTATTTTATTGAAAATAGAAGGATCGTAATATTTTTTGTATTTACCTAGAAGTGACTTTTAAACCGAAATTAATAACTCATATTCAAAATATTTTTTTTTAATAACACAAAAAAATATTTTAATTTTTCTTACCGCCATAAAAAATCTAACATGAAAAATGTCTTTTCGAACTATTTTCACTATTCCGTCTTTTTATCCAAACGTGTTTTCGAACAGTCTCTGATCAGGTCAGGTTGAATTTAGATAAATGTTTGTTTTTTTTAGATAAGTGCTCAGATGAATTTGTAAAAAATACCAAAAGTATCAAACCAGATTGGGTCGGCTGTGTTTTTGAGTTGGATTTAGAAAATGGGCTTTTTAAGTTTTATAGTCTTATAGATATAAAAAAAAAAAAAAGCATTTCTCATGTCCTCTGAAGATTTATGAAAGAAGATGAAACTTTCTCTGATATATTACAATAAAAAATATAGATAGAGTCGAAAAGGACCTGTGAATATTAATTTCAATTTCCATATATAAGAACAAGTGAACAACCGATTATCATCAGGTTCTCACTGAGATAACAGTACATATGAGAACGAAGTACGAAAATTTTGGATAAGTTCAAATTGATGTCAAATATTGATGTGGAACTTAGGAGTCTATTTAAAAATAAATAAAACGAATATATTTAATTTTTGCTGTAAACCTTATCTGTTGTATACCAACTCTGGATTAGAGATAGATCATAGACGTCTCGATCACACTAAAGTACAATAATATAATGATAATATGTGACATAAATAATTTCATTTTTTTTCCAAGTTCACATGATACAAGTTGTACTTTTTTGAGAGGCCAAGTGCATTTGTTAGCTAATATATCCGAAAAATTAATCGTTTTTTTTTGTTCCCGGGATTTTATTCCCTTGCCACAAATCATTATGAGACACGTGCTGCACTTGATTATGTTTTGTATACGTCAGGATAAGACAGTAACACATCATTTCTCGCGTCAGGTTTTTTTGCAACTTATGTTTTAATTTTTGAAATTTTAAAGTACAAATTGAGAAATATATCTTCAATAATAGTGAATGTTTTAAGCATGATTACTTGATAAATTATGATTAATTCTTATCGGTTTGTGTTAGGGTTTTGGGAAAAGAGGCTAGAAATAATATATAAAATTGTTTTATGAGGAAATTTAATTGTATTTCTTAAACTTCATAATTATATAAACTACAAATGATATAATTTATAGTAATATAAATCTCTAAAAAAATAACTCTATGTTCTAAAATACTCATATACTAAAATAATAAATTCTTTCTCTTTAATATAGCCTGCTAAATATATCATGACATCCTGCTAAATCAAAGCCATCTTCATCCCTGGCGGTTGCTCAGTGATTTTAGGACTATTCTCCGAAATTTTTATAAATATACAAAACTCCAAATTAATTTAACAATCTATACATGTTTTATATTAATTTCTAAATCTATCTAAACCGCTGACCCAGTCAGCGGTTTCAGTAAAGCTAGAACCGCTGACCCAGTCAGCGGTTTCAGAAAAGCTAGAACCGCTGACCCTGTGAGCGGTTTAAGCCAAGCACGATTTTTGATACTTTCTGCACACTTTTTGAAACAACGAACGACTCAGATTAAAACACTGTTGGTAATCATTGCAACTTAGCGCAGTTTCATCCAAATTGAATTTGAGTCGTTCGTTGTTTAAAATATTTCTTTGTGTGTAGTTAGAAAAAAATAAAAATGCTTTGAATTATTTATCACGGTTCAAAAGTCACTTCTAGATAAATACAGAAAATATTATTGTCTTTCTATTTTTGAAAAAATAAAATTTCAACAAAATTTTGCCGCATTGACATGTCAATGTATGTTAGATATTTTGGATGAAACTGCGCTGAGTTGCAATGATTACCAACAGTGTTTTAATCTGAGTCGTTCGTTGTTTCAAAAAGTGTGTAGAAAGCATCAAAAATCGTGCTTGGCTTAAACCGCTCACAGGATCAGCAGTTCTAGCTTTTCTGAGACCGCTGACAGAGAGTCAGTGGTTCTGGCTTCTGAAACAGCTGATAGTGTCAGTGGTTTGGATAGATTTGAAAATTAATATAAAAAATGTATAGATTGTTAAATTAATTTGAGGTTTTATATATTTATAAAAATTTCGGACTATTCCGCGGCTATCGTTGAGGGTTTTTAGATTCACGAAAGAAGTATTCATATGCCATATGTTTTCTTCGCGGACTCGTGCTCCGCGTAAAAAACAAGCATGCAGTTTGTGAATTACCTTTTCTTATTTTTATTGTGAATACAGTCAGATGCTTTAATTCAAGCTATTCTTAACTTAGTTCTGCCTTTTATTTATCCTCAATTCCTATCTAAACTAGATATAAGAGTAGAGTGCTTTCAAGGTTAATTTTCAAACAATCTGATTTGTACCGTATTCATATGCACTCTTTGAATTTTTTTTTATAAACCATAAATAAAAAAACAGCATTTTAGGGAACTAAGAAATTTTTTTTTTCTTGGTTCCCTAATATATTTTTTTATAAACGATAACATATTTCAGCACTAACCAAGAAAAAAAAACAACCAATCAAGTTTGTACTTTTAAAAAAAATAGCCTATTCAGCACTATCACTATATTTTTTTTTACTTTTAGTCTGTACATTTTATTTTATTTTTGTGGAGGGGCAGATGTGTGCTGGGGTTGATAGCTCTTCACGACTCAAGAAAAAAGAATAGAAAAGAAAAACAAAAAAGAAAATCCTTCTTTTCTCTTCACACACCAACTCTTATATGCATGGAGGCCACTTGACAATGATTTGTGTTGAAAATTTAAAAAAAAAGTTTTATTATCAATTTCAAACTAAATTAAAAAATATAAATAAATGTATCAGTATCAATCAGTTAATGATATACTAAGAGATTAATTTCAAACCGTTGAAAAATACGTTAAAACATGTTTAAAATTTTATGACATTTCCAAAGGCATAATATTTGCACTGCAGATAATGATTATTGTGAATTTTTAAGATCAAAATATATTTTTTATTATTGCCAAAATTGTTGACATAAATACTTGACAAGTGATCTCAAGAGTCTTCACAGATACTGCATGTACGTTATTTTTTCTGGAATTTATATTCTACATGAGATTTTAATCAATCTAGCACCTATCTCCTTGGCTAATTACTTAATTATAATCTATAGCAAAATTGTCTATGCGCACATTTATTTTCTTCCTAAATTTTCCCATAAATAATATCACCAACGGTACTCGTCATGTCACACATTTCAGCTGAAGTATTTAATCACAAAATAATTTGTCCAATTATTTGAAGATTTGCAATGTTATGTCTCATTCATTCAAGTTGAATCATGTTGGTTATATTGGAACCAAGTTAATTAACATAACCAATATATATATATATATATATATATATATATATATATATATATATATATATCTATAAAGGTTGGCTAATATCAAATCAGTTGTTCCTGAGGTACCGTGCAACCAAGTCGTTTTTCAATTTTTGAAGTCCAAATCGTCGATCCAAACCGTTAGATGTGTTCTCTATATTAAAATGTGCTTGGAGACCAAATTTTACATTTCTTGGAATTTTTTTACTATTTATTAAGCCTCTTTGAAAAACGTTGATCCAACGGTGGCTTAACAAAACAGTAAAATTACAAGCCATCGTTGGATCAGCGATTTTCAAAGTGGCTTAATAAATAGTAAAAAAATTTCAAAAAATGTAAAATTTGGTTTCCAAGCACATTTTAATATAGAGAACACATCTAACGGTTTGGATCGATAATTTGAACTTTGAAAATTGAAAAACGACTTAGTTGCATGGGACCTCAGGAACAACTGATTTGATATTAGCCAACCTCTATATATATATATATATATATATATATGAGTAGAACTAGGGTGCTCCTAAGTTCACCAAATCTCTTGTGAACTTGACTCTAAACTATATCGAATCGACTTTAAACGATGAATCCAAACCGCTGAAACCCTTCTACCTAATGATTGATGCGTCTACATGTGAAAATTTTAAAGTTTCGAATTAATTTAATATAGAGTCAAGTGGTCAAAAGTTTAAGGTTTATAAATTAATTTTAATGCATTCATTTTTTGGACTCCTTTGACCACTTGACTCTATATTAAATTAATTCAAAACTTTAAAATTTTTGCATGTAGATGCATCAATCATTAGGTAGAAAAATTTCAACGGTTTGGATTCATCGTTTAAAGTCGATTCGATATATTTTGGAGTCAAGTTCACAAGAGGTTGGGTGAACTTCGGAGCACCCTAGTTCTACTCTATATATATATATATAGAGAGAGAGAGAGAGAGAGAGAGTGGAGAAAGGGGAGGTAGAACAATTTGTTAGAAAAAAGTCATAGAATTGTTGTACCCAAAGGTCGAGAGTTCGATTCCCCCTCACAACTTCATAGCTTTTGTGAAGATTTTCAAGAGAGAGAGAGTATGGCTAATATGCTTTTGGTTGTATTTCGGCCAAAATACAATCGATTCATTTTTCAATTTTCGAAATCCAAAAAGTCAATCCAAACCGTTAGATGTGTTGTCCATATTGAAATGTGCTTGGAGACCAAATTTTACATTTTTTTTTAATTTGCTTACTATTTATTAAGCCACTTTGAAAATCGCTGATCCAACGGTGGCTTAACCAAACAGTGAAACCGTTGAATCAGCGATTTTCAAAGTAACTTAATAAATAGTAAAAATAAATAAAAAAAATTGGTCTCCAAGCACATTTCAATATGGAGAATACATCTAAAGGTTTGGATCGACTTTTTAGATTTCGGAAATGAAAAAATGAATCGGTTGTATTTCGACCGAAATACAACCGAAAGCATATTAGCCATACTCTCTATATATATATATAAAGTTTCATGTAACTTGAAAGCAATATGAATGGTGATTAAACAAAAATGTGCTTCCCCACATTCACATATGTTAACACCTAGCATGGAATTCAGCATTAGAGCAGGTTCAATCTGAAATGATAAGCTTCAAGCAGGTTATACATCAATCTCAAATGATGGCAGCATTAGAGATATATGGCAATTAATTCTAACTGATTGGTGAACAACCCAATCTACATTTCAATCATACAAATAACGGATTTTCTTGCAATTGACCTTAATTAGTCTATTTTTCTGATTAGTATCTCATTATATTCTTTGCATCATAATCGGCTCTTTCATGTTTGATTGGGGAAGCCGCCAAAAGTACTAAGTTGCTATGAAAGTGTACCAAAATCAAATATTTTAATTATTCATAAGTTAACACGTATCAAGTGTATGTGGTTGTGGTCAATATAACACACCGTACAACCAATTTGAAATCTTTTTTTCATAAGACTCCCAAAGAGAAACTGGGGTACAAGTAGTAACAAACTAAAGAGCAATCCTGAAACTTCCTCCAACGAAAACAATTTTTTTTTTTTTTTGCTTAACCTTATTTCGGTAAAGAATTTTATGAACTCCTCCCTTATTATTAATATTATATTTCCAAAACAATTATACCCAAATCAATCGGATGCCCACTCAAAATCGCCTGATTCGTTTTATAATTCATGCGCGTCGTTTCAATATTTATGTAGATTAAGTGCACATGAATCATGAAGAGACTCGAACGGTTCCGAACAAGTGTTAGTTCGATTTGAGTCTGATTCCATCGGACGCGCCCTGCTTACCTGACATCAGATTTTGGTTTTATTTCCTGAACTATATCCTATTACACTTTTTTTTTTATTATCTTTCTCTACTTGTGCTATATCCAACAATTTACGAAATGAATTACTATATTGTGTATAGAAATGTTGATACATCTTGTAGTCTTACGTTGTATTTGTTAGTCTTTGTTTTAATTTAAAATTTGAACTATTTTTTCAAAACGTACTTGTGTTCAATTCTCAAAGCAAATCCTAGAGAGAACCTTAATAAAATAATAATTCTTGAATTATTACGTATTTCTTACGAATGAAGCACGTACGAATTGTTCCAGAGTTATTCGCAGCCAATTAAATTGACAAGGAATTTTTTTTATTATAGTTGATGGCTCATCCTGATTAAAAGGTTTCACATTGAAATTATTTCCATTAATATTTATTTTATTGAACTCGTTATATATTTTATTTCTTTACCGTGAGATGTAATTGACTAATTGTTGACGTACATATATAGAAGGAATATTTCTTGCTGTTTCTGTTATTATAAATCAAGCTAGTCATTTTTTTTTCTCAAATCTCCAATAATTTATAAATGGAGATTTCCAATCCCTCTTCCATTTGTTTAAACTTTAAATCGATGTTGCAAATGCGGGTTGATACAAGCTAGTAATTGTTACAAATTGATAAATTAAGTTGATTAATTATTTTATTGTTAAATTTATCTATAAACACTTTCGTATTTAGACGACTCTTTCCTTAACATATCATTGAAGTTAAAAAAAATAAAAAATCAAAGTAGTCTTTCTTCATCCAATTAAAAGAAACTTAACAAATTCGAATGAAAATGAGATCAAAAGTGTGCTTTGGAATTGTTTAGAAACTTTTATGATTCTAAATTACTATTCTCAAAAAATGAATAAAAAATGTCATTCATAAAACTCAATCTTTAGCGTGAATAGTGAGAATAGTGGCTAATTCAAGAATCATGAATAGTTGCTAATCTAATTTTTGATTGAGTTAGTAGAATAGTGAACTAATCTATAAAAAAATAAACAAAAAATGGTTGGTAATTCTTTCTTCAAAACACCGAATAACTAAAAAAAATAGTGTTATTTTCGAATTAGTGATATTCTTGCTCCATCCAAACGCATCCTGAATGAATAACAAATAGTGAAAAGAAGTAGAAGGTTCCGGTTTTTGTTATTAGGTTCACCAAATAGATGTGACCAAAATATTTCCATTTTTCAGTTAAAACGGTGATCCAAGCATCATCTTCATTGATTAAACAAAAGCTAAATCAAACGGTTTACTAATCTCTCTTTGGATGGAGAAAGAGCTTCGGAGTTCGGACCATTTCTCTCCCTTAGTCCCTCAAAGTAGAACGCGTACGCGACAGTACAAATTACTATGCGTAAATCGTATGTTTTATTACTTACCAAGTTACCATAATCAAGTTTTAAAGTAGAACGCGACGTAAATGGGCCAATTTCAGTTTTTAGTAAGGGAAAAAAATGGTTTAATTTCGTCGAATATTTTTTCATCTGATTATTTGTTTGAAAAAACAGCCACAGAAAAAGCAAAGTGATATGCAAGAATATAATTTAAATGTTACTATATGACTTGAGTTATGGAAAAGAAAAGATATTCATAAAAACAATGTTATGTTAGAATTAATTAACCAATTTGAGATAACAAAGAAGTATTTGGTCCAATGCAAACAACCCAGAGGAAAAAAAATTGGGCCTTTGAAGGACTACAAAGTTATTTCCTGTCGTCAAAAAATTTGATACACTGTTTGTTTCTTGGCCCAAATTAAGAATCAATCAAAAACTTACAAGTTCTGAACCTAAAAATCTTCCAACCGTACATTTTTACATAGGTAAAGACTAAAAAGAATTAGATTCGTGAGCAAATGTGGTTGTTGCAGCAAATACAATTGTACATGCCAGAGATGGATGCGCCGGCAATTTCGCAATGAAAACAGAGTAACTATCCAATGCACACACCAGTACTGCAGTACACAACCCATTATGGTATTTCTCTCCAATTTCACATGTTCATGCACTCCGGCAAAAGCTTGAAATATGAGAATATCAGAGTATAACTGGTGCCTGGTGATGCCACAAAGACTTAATATTATCCATCCGTCGAAGCTTGAGCTATTCTGATAATCTGATGTGTGTTTTGGAATAATACATTGTGTACCGATGGCGATTGATCTACTCCTAAGTCCTATATATCTAGAAGATTATTGCTACTATGGCGTTGCCGAGGGGGTCCTACGAGGCGTCGATGACGGCAATTTTCAACCACCGCTGCAACTCAAAACTAGCAGTTGAACTTCGATATTGGTAATTGCGATACACATTTATTCAATTTTTATCAGGAAACCAGTATCAGTATTGTGTCCAGGACGAACATGACACGGATCTAGAAGTGTCCTTGTGTTTTATAAATTCTAATTGAGGTAGTTTATAATGTAAATTATAGATGCAAGTTAATTTCTTTTAATAATTTGAGGCGCAATCCATATCTAAACATAATCAAAATTTACAGAGTGCTACCATGCATGTAATTATGATCATCAAAGATATAACATTACTATAATTACGATTGTAATATTTGTGAACAGTTATGAAACGCATCAAGGAGCCGAACTTAAAAAAATACTACAAACATAATTTATTTTGATGTAAAGGAAACCTTGGTTAGAATTCTTACTGAATTAGATTAAAATATGAGACATATTTGCTACTAGTTCACAAAAAAAGTAAAAGCACGGCAGGATTTCTTTGAATCGAGATCCAGTGATGTAACTCAATTTTTGAGTTTTAAATTGAGACCGTCCGATTCGAGATGAGCGCGCGAGATGGAGCACACATCCCAAGGTGGATTGTGCGAGATGGAACGTCGGATTTGAATCGGACGGTCTCGATCTAAAACCCAAAAAATGAGTTACTTTAGGGGATCCGGACCCAATTTCTTTAACGTATTCATAGCACAATCTTGTTTGTTAAAGGATATTGCATTTTCATAAAAATAAATAGGATGAATATGTCATAGAAGAACAGTGAATTATTGCTCTTCCAATTACTTCATCCGTTCATCGATCATATAATATAAAAAGAATCATATATACTTCACTTAAAATGGCAGAACTATCATTAATTAGCATACTTACAAGAAACACTTAATGCATATTTATGCAGATATGAACAAAGTGGAGGCTTCGAATTTGAAGTAAAACGCAGTCATTTGAAGACCAAGTAAGATTTTAGATCCGTTCATGAGACTAACTAGCATCGATGTGACATCATTTTTATAACTTGACTGGGCGTGATTCCAATCAATTTAATTATCTGATATTACAACAGCAATAGATAACTGTAATGAAGTCGACGATGTTGAACCATATGTCCCATCAACTAGCCGTCGCAAATTGACATAGGGAACATCTCAAAGCATCACGGGAGTTCTATCTCTTTAAAACAATTATTTAAATTGGAATTTTCTTGGGTTTTTAAAAAAAAAATTATTGTACAATAAAATTTAAATTAAATTTTAACTAGGAATGTAAAAGGTCGCATCGTGATCGCATACACCACACCATGGCATAGTACGTGTGTTGGTCACGTGTTATGACTCGTATGTCTTGTACTATAATTATTCGCGTGACGTGATTATTTTTTGTAAATATGATATGGCAGGCGAACTGATATGGTCATGACACAATACGTCAAGTGGTCACATGGGTTCTGCGTAATCAGGACCGTTGGATCTTGATCGAATCGTAATTCATGAATAAATTAACTTGATTAAGAAGAAGAAAAAGTTAAATACAATCAAACGTGATAAATGTCACATTTACATTTGGACAAAGAACGTGTAGTCATAGCTTAACTAACGTGTTGTGGCTGTCCCCCCGATTTCGATTATGACATAGCATGAAACATAAAAATCTGACTTAATCGCGACACGACACATGACTCAAGTCACATCACAACATTTAATTTTTACAAGTAATTAATATTACAGTTAATTTTTACAAGTAATTAATATTACAGTTGAGCAAATTTTTACTGCAAATGTATTTTTTTTTCTAACTCTAGAATTTATATAATAAAAATTAATTAGAACATCTATATAAAAAAATATATGAATCATCTGATCATAAAAAATAGAACAGAAATATAATTAACAATTAAATATGTTGTTGATGTAGCGTCTATAATAAAAATTAATCGTAGTTTTTTTGGTGTATTATATATACAGACAATTATCTAACGAATGCTAGTCTACAAAATATAAAATTTGATAATTTGTTTGGTTTATTATTTTCATAACTTCACTACGTGTGTTTTCACTTTCAAATTTATTTTTAGATGTTTAACGATTGTGAAGTGACAACAGCCAAAACTAATTGTTAAAATAATGATGCCCCTATTTCGTTCTTTTTCCTTTCAGTTTACTCGTGGCCTATTTATTATTTACATCACCGTCGTCATTATGTCACTTTTAATTGTAATAAATTGTCATGATGGACTAAACTAAATGATACGCTAAACTCATTAAAAATAAATTTGTACCTCTATAGTGACTTGAGATCTGCTGGTAGGCACCGTTTGTCCCCCACTGAACTCAATTTGGACAAGGGACGTGTTTAAAATTCCAAGTCACTTGTTAATTTTGGAAATTTTAGACCGAACTGCACTTGCTATCCAACTTTTGTTCCCTTAATTAATTAATAAAATAATTTGCGCCGGATTTGGATCCCAATATCAGAAGTCCTGAGGACCAGAACCATCACCAGGAAAAAAAAAAGAGAGAGAGAAAAAGAACCATCGCCAGATTATACCCGTGAACTGAACTACTGAAGTCATAAATCGAAGGATTTCCTTGTTGAGAGAAATAAATTGACGGTTTTCAGTCAAATCATTGAATAATTCAATTCAAGTACTTTATTATCACATATTGACCTGGCAAAAAGCTGCCAACGAATTGCATTTATGGCTGTTGGCCGTTGATCCCATTCCACTAAAATTGCCATCTGGTCCTAGCTTTCTATAAAGAAAGGTAAATTGAAATATTTTCCCTCAAATTATATATTTTAGATCAGATCAAACCGATATTTAAAAGGAAAAGCCCATTTTAATCATTGATGTCTAAATTGATGAGTTTCATTTTAAAATCTATTGAAATTATTTTAAATGACTAATTCAAATAGTTAAATTTTCATATTAATTTAATACAAAGTTAGGCGATAAAAACAATAATAAATATATATGAGAATTAACTTGTAGATAATTTTTATCGTTTGACTTCACACAAAATTAATTTGAAAATTTATAAATTTTACAGTAAAAGTATCACCAACAATTATATCAATTTTAAGTGTTTAAATTTCATGTTTGAAAAAAAAATTGAGTAAAAAAATTACATTTAAAATTAATATGATAAATTTTGAAATTAAACTCAATAATAATGATAGCTCCTATCAAGATTTCAAAAAAAAAAAAACTCAATAATCATTAATTAATTGATGAAGTTTAGTATACTCCTTATCTCGTTATTATTTCAAGGGACTGATGACTAGGGATATGTTTGGATAGTGTAAGAATAGCTAGCTCCTATTCGGAATAGCAATTTGCATGCAAACTACATTTTTGTTATTCGGAATAGCGATAATAGCTGCTATTCGCTGTTCTTACAAAAACATAGAATAGCATTTGTTGCTTTCAATATTAATACCAATTAAATATATAAACTAATATTATATTACATTTAATATTTAAATTAATATTATATTGTATTGTATTTATTCTCATATTATATTATATTTAATCTAATATTTAGAATAATATTATATTACATTTAATAATTAAATTAATATTATATTGTATTATATTTAAAATAAAATTATATGGGATGGGCTATGGTGAGTTACGAAGTAAAACAAAGTTTTACTTCACGCTCGTATTCTAATTTGAAAATTCAAACAATTGATCCGAACCGCTCAACATTTTGTCCATATTGAAATGTGCTTGGAGACCAAATTTTACATTGTTTGGAATTTTTTTTACTATTTATTAAGCCACATTGAAAATCGCAGATCCGGGTGAACAGTAAAAAACAGATCTATTTTAAGATCTATGCATATTAGATCCGCACTAATATTTAAAGGCCTTGAATTAGAATTCAGATCCAGTGAACTCACTCAATTTTTGAGTTTTAGATCAGCATTGATCGATTCGAATCATCCTGAAGTGGAGCGCACACATCTCAAGCGATGGATTCGAATCACGAAGAGATCCCAAGCGACGGATTCGAATCGGACGATCTTGACTCAAAATAAAAAATTGAGTTTAGAGGATCTGGAGAAAGGAATTTCAGCAAATTGTTTCGCCATGTTAGAATTTATAAACGATTTCTTATTAAAAAAATATTAAACAAAGTTACTAAATAAGAAATTTATTTATATCTCTGAAGGTGATTTAAAACTATCATGTGGAATTAGAAACTCAGTTTAAAATTATAGATGCTCTAAGTTGTAACCGAATTAGGTATGTTTAAAATCAGACGGCAGAGCTTTGTTTAACTCAAGATGCTGTTTTTGCGGACTCATGTAGCAGCCGGGGAATGGTGGAAATGTGGAATAGCTCCAGAGTCCAGACTCCAGTCGCAGCTTAATTATTTTTCTTTCTTTTACATCGTTTTGAGTTTTGACGCAGGACTGTATTGTACTATTGTATATATATACAGTGCAGTTCTATCTTGAATTGGTCGACTACACGTCTGACGTCTCCCTCCGAACTTCTCTTGACTCTTTTGCGTCTTGTCCTCTCCGCACATTTCTCCTTGTACACCTCTCCCCTCGTGCATCTCTTCTTAATTCCTCCTATAAATTCAAGGCATCACAATTTCCCATTTCACGCAACATGGGTTACCACCGCTCCATTTCCTTCACCCCCTCCTCCTCCTCCTCCTCTTCTTCACTCGCCATTGTCGGATCAAAGTTCAAATCCCGATCAACCAGCCTCCCTTGCCGCTCCGACCCTCTCATCTCCCGTCTAGAACAGCACTCCTTCTCCATCCGATCCTGGGCCCGGTCCACCCCATCAGATGAAGCCACGTGGATTTCTGACGGTCTATCACTGCTCTCTCACCTCCTCGCCTCCCTCCTGGACCTCTTCAGCCACCCCCAAGCAGCTGAGCCCCTTCGCCTCTTCTGCTCTGAGAAGCTTCTAGAAGATCTCTTGCGGTTGGCCGACGCTCACAGCTGCTTTCGTGACGGTCTCATATCTCTCAATCAAGCGTTGACTGAAACGCAAACTGCAGTGCGTCGCCGAGATGCCACTCGCTTGGCTGCTGCCGTGAGGGCGCAGCGCCGTGCTGAAAAGGAGCTGTCCCGGTTTGCCACGTCAGCAAGAGAGATTTCGCGGTTGGGCCGCATTAGTACGAGTAATTCCGAGGCTGTGTTTACTATTTCGATCCGAGATTCTGTTGCAGTAGCAGCCTTGGCTTCGGCCGATATTTTCTCCTTTGTTGCAGGGATGTCCGGTGAGTCGGTAAGGTATACTGCTGATTCGATGCGGCACCAGTGGGCTGGATGCTCGATTGCATCCCCGGTGAGGTTTTCTACACCGATGGCATCACCATTTATGAAGGCAATGCCAACGAGGAAGATTTGGTGGATAGTGGATTTGCTGAGGTGGCGATGGAGAAGCAAGAAGAGGTGTGAGATGGGCTGGGAACCCAAGGAGGCCGTGTCCGGCGAAGAGATCAAGGGAGAGGAAATGGAGAGAAGACAAGTCCTGCAGAGGTTGCATGAACTGGAGAGGTGCATCGGCACGGCCGAGAACGGCTGCACTGAGATTTACCGGGCACTGATGAATGCCAGGGTTTCTTTGCTTAATATTTTAACACCAAATTTCTAATCATTGTAATTTACTAATTTGAATTTGTTTTTGTAAATAATAAAAGGGAAATTCTTCCAAAATTAATACTATCTGATAGGAACAGAGACAAGGTACTTGTGTTTAGGAAATAAGAAATAGTATTTTGTAAATATAGGCTCAGATCGAAAATAACAGAGCATAAAAAATGAGTTTATTTCGACAGGAAAGAGATGAGTAGAAAAACAAACATTTGAAATTGTTTATTCCGAACCTATATTATTGCAGTTTTTATTTTTATTTTTAGATAGATTCAAAATTATTTGAGAAGATATTGGATTATCCAAAATAATAATTTTGTAAAAAAAAATATTAGTAAAAAAAATTCTGAAAAATATGAAATTTGATTTTCAATCACATTTTAATATGAAAATTATGTTGATGGTTTCGAATCAACTGTTTTAAAATAAAATTAGAAAAAAAAAGAAAAGAGAAAATATCACGCATAAATAGAATACAAAAAGAACGAGACATTTTAACCATGCTCTAATTGTATCTGACATAGAGAACTTTTTTTGTCTGGAATGGTAAAAAAGTTCCATTCAATGTAAGAAGAACTGTTAGAAATTGAGTTTTAAGAAGATTACTAGTATCGTGCCCGTGCATTGCAACGGGGACATATTATAAGAGAAAAAAATATAACAAGTTGACATATTTTCATAAAAAAAAATGAAACATATTAATTTCAACCATCTAAATATTACATTGCCAAAAGAAAAAGCGTTATAGAAAAACATACAATTAAGTAACAACTATCTACTTTAAGCATCAATGACTTCTAATTTAAAACAGAAAAGGCACCTATCAACCCGCCTTTTGCAATCAGATAAATAGAAAAAGGCAAGGGGCCTATTCGTGACTTTCTCCCTTTTGTCCCGACAGCCCTTCTCCTCTTACGAGCAAATATAGTGATGTCCTAGAAATTGAATGAAAATTAAAGTACAGGGTGGCAGTGTAAAAGCTAACTAAACCGCAACTAAGATCCTAATTAAACTACTAAGGAAATAAAAAATTGCCTGAAATAATTGATAAATAAAAAAGTAGCCTGAAACAACTCTTTTTTTCTCTAGGTTTCTGGTGCAGTGCAAACGGTAGCCTGAGACAATCGATAAATAAATAAAAAAATTTAGAAATGAGTAATAGTACATCCTAAACAATATAATGAAGAACATGATATCCTATCATTTCTTACATCTTTCAGCAGATAAGAAAATTCCAATTTAATTTGGAATTTCAATTTAACAATTCAAGCAAAGTGTCATTGGAATTTTAACATACCTTCAAAGTACCATTCATCGGAAAAGGTCCTCTGTTGTTTGTTCTAGAAGCACAGAAAAATTAGACACCTAATTCAAAACAAACAAAAATTTATTTCTATTCTAAGAAGGCTAGATGATCATCAACACAAGTTGATCCCTTCATTAACTTTCTTATTAATTTTCATAAGTTGAGATTGATTGACATAATCTAATTAATTTGTTAAAAGAAAAAGAATAAATCTACTCTAAATGCAAACACTTACTATTTTTAACATGCCATAGAAATTCTAGAAGAATATGAGAAGAATGTTTGGAATAATAAGCCTTTTATCTAAATGGACTATTTGGAGTTTGGACTGGTACAAGACATAAAAGACTGATAAAGTATTGTTTTCAAACTGGTATAAAACAAGGAAGATTGGTGCGTGTTGTTTTAATTTTTTTTTTTAACGTTTCATATATATTTAGAAGCATGAAATTGAGATCAGACTTAGAACACTATAACTTTCATTATTTGAAAACAAGAATGCAACAAGTATACGATAAAATCTCTTGAATCTATGTTAAGTGTTTTTAGTTTTTAACAACTCCTTACACATAGGTCCCTTATTCTTATTTATTTATATTTGTTTGTACTATGATTTGTAACAGTAAGCTTGTTTATTTAGAATCACTAAGTGCTCTGCATGAGAACAACTTGTGCTGGTCATTGCACTTTCATCCTTTATGTTTTGCCTATTTACATGTGCATTCTTATAGGGTATGTTTCGATGCACAAGAATAGCTACCGTTTTTAAAATAGCATTGTTATTCGCTATTCTTACAAAAACATGAAATAACATTTGTTGCTTTCAATATTAATACTAATTTAATATTTAAACTAATATTATATTACATTTAATATTTAAACTAATATTATATTATATTATATTTAATCTAATTTTATTTAATACTAATATAATATTTAAAATAATATTATATTATATTTTAATATTTAAATTAATATTATATTATATTATATTTAATACTAATCTAATATTTAAAATAATATTATATTACATTTAATAATTAAATTAATATTACATTGTATTATATGTAAACTAATATTTTATTCAATACTAATCTAATATTTAAAATAATATTATATTATATTTAATATTTAAATTAATATTATATTACATTTAATCTAATATTTTATTTAATACTAATTTAATATTTAAAAAATATTATATTACATTTAATATTTAAACTAATATTATATTATATTTAATCTAATATTTTTTATTAATACTAATCTAATATTTAAAATAATATTATATTACATTAATATTTAAACTAATATTATATTACATTAATCTAATATTTTATTTAATACTAATCTAATATTTAAAAAATATTATATTATATTTAATATAATATTTTATTTAATACTAATCTAATATTTAAAATAATATTATATTTGAATTAATATTATATTGTATTATATTTAATCTTACACAAATTATTAAACAGTAGCTATTCCCTCCAAACTCTATTCCAAATATGCAATCCAAACAACTTTTTTACTGTTCTGAATAGCACTGTTCTTAAACAGTAGCTATTCTTATTTACTATTCTAAATAGTAGTTATTCTAGCTATTCTAGAGTTCATCCAAATATACCCGTAATGATTTATTTTTAAAAGCACCTACTGATTTGTAACAACGGATTAGTGCACATGATTTTTTATAAATCTACATCTCATGAACATCATCATCTAGAGACCTAGATTCATATTTACAAAAAAAAAAAAATCAGAATACCTAATCCTTTATAAATACTATAACAATCAGAATACCTGATATTGTACTCCAAAAAAAAAAACATTACACATATGAACTACAAGCAGCACACTGTTAAACTTATACCGGTACCAGTTATTATTTTTTTGGATGATACGAAATCAAAATCCATATGGGAAAAAGTGGTCATAAGAGAAATTTTGCTTATGACAAATTTACCTTGCAAGCCGGTGTTGTGGAGGCATGCCACTGCTGGGGCCCAATTATCAAATGCTAGAGAATATATTTTTTTTATATAATTATAATATATCGGTACCATGAGAAAAGGTAATAGATAAACATAGTACCGGGGTTACCTTAATAATCCAATTTCACAAGCTTTTATTTCTTTAGCTGGAGGGATCAAGAGAGAGCGAGACGGGGCCACGAGATATTACACGGTCTAGATTTCTCACATCATTATTTATAGAAATAAAAAAGAGAAATAATAAAATAATAAAAAATCAATTTTCAGATTTTTATTGTGTTTTATATAGAAATGAAGAAATAAAAAATGGAAGGCAGAGTCTACTCAATTGAAGAGGAAAAAATAAGGAAACAAATAAATAAGGAAAGAAATATATCATTAAATTTCGGATTCCTCTCAATTTTAATTGTAATGTATCGTGTGGCAGTAAGTGTAGCGAGTATGTTTTTAACTAAATTTAGATTTCTACACATAAAATATATGCATTTAATCTAAAAAAAAAAAATTATGTAATTGGATGGCTGCGATTAAATCTGAAATTTCATCTTTCAATCGTAGCCGTTGACGGATCGAACACCCAACGTGCTTAATAATAGAATGGAGATAAGAAGATTCATTTTGGTGCTATTAATTAAGTTTTAGAACCGGTTGATGTAACTGTGAGCGTCACTATAAATACATTAAAATTGGATAGAGATATTAACAATTAATTTGACTTTATTTAGCGCATAAGTTATATATAGGGAGATTGACTAATATGTTTTTAGTAGTAGTTCGGTCGAAGTGTTACCGAGTTAAATTTAAAAAAATTATATTCGAAACTTTGACCTAAGTAGCTCATTAAATATTTTATATTATGAACTTGTAGAAAAACAATATTTGTTGTTTTTGTATTTTTTTTTTTTTGCTATTTTTTATGATTTATGAAAAATGGCAAAAAAAAAATGGTAAAAAATATTAGTAATTTTCTATCATAAATCATAAAAAATAGTAAAAAGAATTCAAAAATCATAAAAATTGGTACTATTTAGTTCGAAGTTTCAAATATAAAATTTTGAAATTATGCTCGGTAGCAGTTCGGCCGAAATGCTACCGAAAACATAATAGTCAATATATATATTTCATTTTGTCTCTATTAATAACGAATTGCATGAAAATAAAATAACTTTGCTAAAATCTTGGCCCTTAAAATTTGAGTTTTCCTGAAAAAAAATTACTATAGAATTGCGTTCAGGTTTCTTTCTATCATTTTTATTCCTCATAATTTTCTTTTCGTTTTGAAATTTTTGCCAATTATTCTTAAATCAATGTCAATTTTTTAAACGTTTCCAAAGTATGTTTAAGTGATTGCTCAACAACCGCCCACTAAAATTTTACTAGTAATAAATAAAATCGACAATATTATCTATCTCGATTAGAAAATAGGCATAATATTATTAAATATTATTGAACAAGAATATTATTGTCGTGTTTTTAGAGAAATAAGATACACATAAAAAAATTCAAACCTTTGGAACGGATTATGTCACAAGGTATCTTCTTGCAGATTTGTCAACGCTATGGAATTTGAATACTGGGTTGATTAATTAAAAAGAGGAAACTGATTAAAATAGGAAGGGCGTGTAAAGCAGAGAAGTGGTCCTTCAAAATAAATGCAAACTATGTTCTATGTGCATTATACAACAAATAAATATTCTAAAACGTGCAGCATTTAAATATTTGGAACTGCACTACATGTTGCAAAAATAATATGCGTCGTTTATTTATTTCCTTATATTAATTTCAAAGGGAATTTCATCTACCCCTTAAAAACTTTGAAATTACACATTTCTCCATCAAAAGTTCATCATATTTACCCTTCTAAATTTCAAAAACTCACAAATTTACTCATTCTATTGCCTTTCCTATTAAAACTCATTTTAAATTAATAAAGTACCCATTTTACCATTTGTTTAAAAAAAGAAAAAATCGGTCATTTCTCTAATTCTGACACATACATAACTACATTTAGGTATATGTTTGAGTATGCGTCAAAAGAGAGAAATTGTCCATTTGTCCTCGAAAACTAACCAATTAGAAGACAAACATTTTTCATGATTATGCTACAGATTTTCTTTTTTAATAAAGGGTACAATGGATATTTTATGGATTTAAATAATTTTTAATAAAAAAATAATAAAATGGAGGTAAATATGTGAGTTTTTGAAGTATAGAAAGGTTTATGATGTTATGAACTTTTTGAGTGGAAAATACATAATTTCAAAGTTTTTAAGGGGTGTACATGAAATTCCCCTTGATCATTTCGTTTTTATACACCTAGATGGCGGATTATTAATTGAAAGGGTCAAACATTCTAACGAGAATAAATATTTAAACAACTGAACAGCGATTCAAACTCAAAATCCCCAAAATCACAGAGTGAAATTGTGATCAATAAACTATACCACCATATATACATTTAACATTTTACGAAGAAAGCTTAACTATACAAACACTTTTAGAAATTCTGAAATTGTAATGTATAAAGAATAAAATTATATTCTTAAATTATGGGGTGGTTCAGTCATTTTTGAACTCCCTTTGAATCAGTCCTGCTGCTAAATATTAGATGTTCTGGAGGAATGCGAGACCTTATTCAATAAGTTTTAAAGTTTTTTTATTCGTTGTAGATCACGTAATGTTAGATTCTTGTTGATTTCATTAATTGTAAAGTGTTATATTATATTTAAATATCCCTCACCGTTTCTATTTATTTTCTCTGTCTTTATTGTTTATTCAATTAATGAAAATCGTTTGGTGATAATCACGGAATCACCATCTAATCTTAAAAGTAAATGTTTGGGTAAAAGAAAATAAAATACATATCATTAAGAATCAGTTTTTGATTCAATGACAAAAGCATAAGAAGAAAATAGATTTGAAATTATTTTTTATGAATATTAAATAGAAAAAAGATAACTTTTTTTTTTGTAAATTTTTTTTTATTAGAATATTTTTTTTGGCAACTCCTAGAATCTTTCATTCGATTTCAATTTGTTTATTTACTTTTGTGAGATTTATGTATTTTCGATCTGGTCCAAAATAAGACCAAGCACCCTTGTATGCTCTCGTAACATATTCAAAGATGTACGAATTTATGATGTACTAAAGCGCCAATTTAGTATAACTTGCATGAGTGATGAATAAAATATGTGAAACATTATCCGCTGGCCCTTTATATACACACACACACACTCTATCTATCTATCTACCTACAGAGCTCCTAAATAAATAGTGAAACGATTTGATACAGATAAATCTAAGAAAAAATATACAATAATTAAAGGAAAAATTAATTTCTTTTATGTCACTCTAAAACATTGAAATTATGAAATTGCCACCTCAAAACATGAAATTAGAAAATTGCCACTCTAAAATTCCTAAATTCATGAAATTGCCACAGATATACATTTTATATACAGATTTTATTAAAATTATACTAAAAACTGTTGTATAAAAAATCTATTTTAAAAATTCCAAAAATGCCCCTCCAATTAAATAAACCATTCTTCTCCAATCCCCTGGCTCCCCTCTTTCTTTTCCTCCAAACCTCCTTCCTCTCGTTTTCTTCTCCTCCTGCCAAATTGCCACATCTCCGCTCGGTCTCTCTCTGGATGGTGACACGATACAACTCCGTCCTTTTGGGTCTCTCTCCGCTCGACCTCTCCCTTTCACGAATTGGTTGTTGTTTTCGGAAAATGCTCAATCGACTCCGCTGCCACCCCGCCAACTCAGACTCCGGGTTGCCAAGATATCCGCTTGGTGCCTCCGTCGATGTTCTCCATCCCCAACCACGTCAAGCCCGAGTCCAAATCTGCCTCCATCACTAGTTCTCTCTCCGTTTTCTCTCCCTCCTGATTTTACTTTTTTGTTTCTTTTGTTTATGAAGAATTGATTGATCCGAATGGGATCAGATTCAAATTGCCAAAATTTTGAACTTAATCAAGAAGAATAATTTATTGGAAGGACAGTTGCAAGAAGGTTTGGAGGAAAAGAAAGAGGGGAGCCGTGGAATTGGAGAAGAAGGGTTTATTTAATTGGAGAGCATTTTTGAAATTTTAAAAATACGTTTTTATACAACAGTTTTAAGTATAATTTTAATAAAATATGTATATAAAATGTATATTTGTGGCAATTTCATGAATTTAGTGATTTTAGAGTGGCAATTTTCTAATTTCATGTTTTGGGGTGGCAATTTCATAATTTCAATGTTTTAGAGTGGCATAAAAGAAATTCTTCCATAATTAAATGATCAAGGGCATACTTAGCTAAAAACAATGGTGGATTAGTTCTCAATTTACAAGAAATGAATATATCTTTACATTTAAAACAGCGGTGGAAAAAAATATTCATATACACCAATGCAGTATTCATCCTTAGGACACATGAGTGTGATGTATGAACCAGGTTTTTTCATAATTAGAATTCTTAGAACGCCGCAGGAAGTTAAAAAAAATGAAATTCTGACTATAGTGCGGGCACCCTAAGACCTCACTGCAGGCTGCATTTAGCTTGAAAAGGTAGTTTTTCTATTTTCGGACTGCCGGATCTCGTCTCAAAGGCTAAAATTAGTAGTGAAAATTATAGAAAACGTATAGGAGAAGTGTTTAACTGCTCCTCACATCCATAGAGTGTAGAATAGACTATAAAAAGGGATATAATTCTGCTCATTAAAGGCATCTTCCCATATCTTTCATATATGCTCAATTAAAAGCCAAAATCCGTATTCGTGAATTATTCGCTATGTTTGTTTAAGAGGAATTTGATTTTAATTTTGACATTTGTTAACTATTTGTATTTATATTCATATATGCCCAATTACTCATTACAAGATGAATAATAATTAAATATTAGCATTATTTGCTCTGAATTCACTCATTTCACAGCTCTACTTGTTGTGCTGCAGATGTCAAGTGCAGATCAAACCATAAGAAGGGAAAAAAAGAGAGGTAAAGGAATATGATATAGGGTGAAAAAAGAGTGGATACAGAGTAGTTAGCAGTAAAACTATATCTATATTTCATTTTAATTTTTTGGATATGAATACGAATTGAATATCAGAAAGATGTAGATATAAATATGAATCGAATAAGATATTTATTAAAAAAATTACTAAGGTTCATCATACTTATCTAATATAATAGTGAATAATATTTTTTTATATAATACGTACTAAAATATATAGTATATATCTATTATTAAAATACATATAATTAAAACATAAAATCATATCAGTATCTATATTACATGAATATTTAGATATAAGATATTAATATCTAATTTTTTAAATACAGATCGAAAACGAATAAGATATTATCCATGCTGTTTTCAGCCTTAATCCGATGACATGGGCTTTGCAAATGCAACTTTGCGGCGAGGCCCGACAACGAGATCCAAGCTAAGAATGCTTTCTTCATGGCATCACAGGTTATATTTTTATTTTATTTTTTGGCGGAGTACTATACTATTTCAATATGCCATATGTAGAGCGGAAAAAATAACACGGCGGAACTGATTTCGTGACAGAACAGAACAGTTACAGTACGGAACGGTATGGCACATGTGACTGTTCGCGTGCCGTGACTCGCGTGTCGCGTGTCATGACCATCTTTTGAAAATTTGACACGGCACGGCACGTCACGCGAAAGATCTGGTCACGGCACGGTACGTGGTCACACGAGTCACGTGTAATTAGGACCGTTAAGTCTTGATCAAATAATGAATCTTGAATAAACTAACTTAAATTATGAAAAAATAGTTAAATGTGAGAAATGTGACCAGTTACGTTTGGATACGGCACGCAAATAGTCACGGCGTGACTCGCGTGCCGTGACCACTCCTCCACATTTTAGTCACGGCATGGCACGGTATATGTGACTCTTCACTTGGCTATGGCACGATACCAAAGTCACAATGTGTTAGTCACGGCACGGCACGTTTTGTCCACTCTAGCCATATGTGAGAAAACAAAGGACTTTAATATAAATTTTGTCGACAACTTCGATGGTTGATAATACAGACTATACAGCCCGTTATAGATAATTTAAATAAGCCATGTATAAAATTGAATGTGATGCAAATTATTTTATGTCAAAAGCTCATAAAGTTAAACTGTCATATATTCAATTCGTTCCATTACTAACTATTCATTTTAGAAAAAATATTAATTGGATCCATAATTTATTTAAATAACAAATAAACTTTCTATGGCTTTGCTTTAATATTAATTACTTTGATAGCAGTGATCACATATATCAAATAAGTCAATTAAAGGTATATTTCTTTTCCATCATTAAAAAAATTGAGTGTAGATTTTGATAGCAGTTATCACATATATCAAATAAGTCAATTAAAGGTATATTTCTTTTCCATCATTAAAAAAATTGAGTGTAGATTTTGTTTATTTCAATAAAAGACTAGAGGAACACAGATCCCGAGGAAGACCTATTTAAGGTAAAACACTCCGTTACACAGGAATTGACTTTTCTGACAAGCGAGATATCATACAGGATAGAATCTGAATACCTCCTTACCTACCCACTTTTCCAATCTCAGCCCGTGCGAGGACAGAACGAGCCCAAACCAAGATATCTTTACATACGATCAATTTTTTTCGAGATAGAATGATAAAACATATGTTTTCTAATAATAATATAAGAAATCATTCATTTTAATTTATTATCCTGATAATAATATCTGAATCTCTAATGTCAAACAACATCCTGATGGCCTCTTTAGTTGAAAACCTTATAAAATATAAAAATATAGGCCTATATTTTATATGCCTCCAATATGTCCAATATAGGACTCTAGTATGTTTTATAATAATTATATAAAATCTGGCCTCCAGTATAAAAGATACGGGCGTCCAATAGATCCAATAATGGACCCGCCCATTAAGGAGTTATTATGTGTTCATTGTAGCCTTCAAAAGGTCCGCTTCAAATACAGAAATACGTATTTCAAAACTGTATTTTTCAGTTAATTTTTAATAAAAAAGTTTAAAAATTGTGTATTTGTGGCAAATTTAAGAATTAACTAAGTTTAGAGTAGCTTTTTTCAGATTTATAGTTTCGTAATTACATTTTTCAAATTTGAAAATTTTGGAGTGGCAAATAACTAATTTTCCCTAAATTTAAAATCTAATAATATAAGCATAATTTATGATATTCACATATCATCTCTATAGATAATGACATACATGAACGTACATCAAGTGACTTAAAATTTCAACGATTTGAAATTGACTGTCTTTAATGTATTCTCAAACGATATTAAATTGAAAAAAAAAAAAAAAAAAAACTATAAGGGTATGTTTGGATGGTGTAAGAATAGCTACTATTTGGAATAGCAATGTGCATCCAAACGATATTTTTACTATTCAGAATAGCAAAAATAGCTGCTATTCTCTATTCCTACAAAAACATGAAATAGCATTTGTTGGTTTCAATATTAATACTAATATAATATTTAAACTAATATTATATTACATTTAATATTTAAATTAATATTATATTGTATTATATTTAATCTAATATTTTATTTAATGCTAATCTAATATTTAAAATAATATTACATTTAATATTTAAACTAATATATTATATTACATTTAATATTGATATTATATTATATTTAATATAATATTTTATTTAATACTAATCTAATATTTAAAATAATATTATATTACATTTAATCTAATATTTTATTTAATACTAATCTAATTTTTATAGTATTATATTACATTTAATATTTAAACTAATATTATATTATATTTAATAAAATATTTTATTTAATACTAATCTAATATTAAGATAATATTATATTACATTTAATATTTGAATTAATATTATATTGTATTATATTTAATCTTACACATAAATTATTAAACAGTAGCTATTCCCTCCAAACTCTATTCCAAATATGTAATCCAAACAACTTTTTCACTGTTCTTAAACAGTAGCTATTCTTATTTACTTTTCTAAACAGTAGCTATTCTAGCTATTCTAGAGTTGATCCAAACGTACCCTAAGTTATCATAATAACTATTGTCAAATGAGCAACACTCAGAAAGACAAAAACAGAGGAAATTAAAAAGGACCGGGATTGGACCCAAATCGACACTTTGAAACATATAACACTAGAGTTGTCGTTGCGGCTCTGCCGCAACTGTTTTTTTTTTTATGTATGTTGACATATATGGAGAACATTTTTTTCTCTTTTGTACTGTGGTTGGTGAATATTTAAATATTTGAAAATTATTTATGTATAAATGTCATCGCATCTAACATTCTCTTAATAGTCCAGTAATAATACAAATGTCAAACAATTTTTAATGCTTTCAAGAAGCGAGTGTCTAGATAAATTCTTCATTTCAATGATTGTATGATGTTGCCACTCTCTTTACCATCGGGTCAGTTTCCCTCCATACCTGGACCATTATAATGCATATACAATAAATTTACAATTTCTACTATTTTCCTTTAATCACAGTGTTAGACAGTTCGAGAGAAGAGAGACACATGGATAAAAAAGAACACTAACCTCTCAAATAATCACAACTCTGTGCAGCAATGTCCCCTACAAAACCAAATGAAATCTATATTGCTATTCAAAAACAAATACTACAAAGTAGATTTTAAGAATTGTAAAATCCAATCATGTAGCATAGATTGAGCGTACTGCCATACAGTACCAGATGAAAAAAGTTGGTTGATACCAAACTGGTTCTAGTGGTCAAAAACTATCATAACACACTTCTCTACTCTTATATATCATACGACTAAAATGAGTAAAATAAAAACAAATTGCAATCAAGAACACAACTAAAATTAAAAGTAAAAGTTGCAGAGTTGAGGTTTAATAAGCTAGTATGATATAAATCAGGTATTACTTGAGACTATTTTTTCTGCTTATAACAACCATGTAGAACTAACAGTAGCTGAACAGTATAAGTCCGCGTTAATAATACCTGAGGGGATATGGACCCGTTGCGAGTAGTCATTAATGGCTATTATCCCTCTCATTCAACCAGGTCAGGTACTACACTGGATCTGAATTCTTCTTGCACATACCATCTATAAGATGGGCGCTGATCCCCTAAAGTAACTCAAATATTTGAGATAATTGCACATGAGTAGATACCTTGTCAGCAAGCGTTTGCTGCATCACTCTAACAACTTGTACACCAGCTGAATGACCAACAAATGAATTGGATGGTGCTCAACCCATGCTGGAGAATGCTCTGAATTTCAATCCTTCAAAAAAGAGTCTAATTTGACAAATTTGTGATTTTTTTTTAGAAATCCTCATTATTCTTTTCTTAAATTTAAATTGCACCAATGTTAACCTCGTGCTTGTCTATTGTTTTCATTTATTTTTCCCTATAAATATGCCAAGGTTACTGAAAACTGCTTGTTTACAAAATCACTATCTAATTGATTTCTCAGCAACAGAAACAGTAAAGAGAGAGAAAAAATACATGTCCATTGGAAATTCTATGTTGCACAAAGGATCATTACAAAGGAAATGAAAAAGGAACTCTTCCATTCCCTCCTACAAATTTTTTATCAATATTTTTTTTCCATAGAAAGATTTTGATCACAGTTAGTTATTTTGTGACTTTCTATTTTACTTAATTCTAATCTTCTACTTTTTCCCTGGAAATCACTGAGACCAGTACACAGAAAGACACATGAGTGCATGAGTGGGAAATGAAAGAAAGAGAAAGTACATGAATGCACATTGATAGAAAGTTCCAAAGACAACTGATAATCACAATATCTTCCGAGACGGCACTGAAATGTCTGCCATATATTATTTTAACAAAAAAAAAATGCAAAGTCAACACAGAGTTTCATTGAAAGAAAGAATAGTGTGGTTAGCAGGCTTCTACCGGTTGTTCAACTTCAACATTGAGGTGCACATCACACTTCCTGACATGAACTGATACTTATAAATCTTAAACTTAAAGACTAGGTAAATATTGTTGGGTTTTCATGGTACTTAAGACAGCAGAATTTCAAAAAATTTGACAAGAAAAGTACCAAAAGATCATTATGTATGACTAAAATCAAACCAAAATCAATTTCCAAATCAATAAGCATCATACCTTTAGTTTCTTGTCTCCAAACAAGAAATGAAGATCCTTGAGATGTAGGGTTGTAGTCTTCACCTCCTTGTTGATCGATGCTAATGGTGGTTGATGCTTTGCAGCGCCTTGGTGGTTGACGTGTGCGTGACCTTGAACACCTTGTACCGAGATGAGACTCCAAAGTAGAAGCCCTCCACGGTATCCACCAAGAAATTAATTAGAAACCAAACTTTCCTCTTGCTAGAGAGTAGTAATTTGGTCGCTCTTTAATCCCTATCCTCCAAGAGAACAAGATCTTGATTCTAGAGTTTGTGGGTTCTCAACACATGAGAGAAAAACAATAAAGAGAAAGAGTTTTGGCAGAACTTCAACTCTCAAAACGAATTTCCCTTAAAAGGAATGAGAGAGAGTGCATATATAGCAAATAAGGAATGTGAAATTCTGTTTCCAAAATTAACTCCGTGTTCTACCACGTTTCTGACCATAATCTAATTCGAATTAGATTCTGCTCTCTGAATAAAAGTTATAGATCTTTCTTTTACCTTTCTATCCATATGTGGTACGCTCAAAACAAACATCGTATGAGGGTGTTATGGTCAAAATATGAAACATTCGCAGCAGTTTCCAGAACATGGTAGTCAAACTTAGCACCACGTTCTACCACGTTTTTTAGCATGATATATTTCTAATTTAGTTTTCTTCCAGAAATACAAAGTTGTAGATTTTTCTATTACCTTTCCAGAAAGATATAGAACGCTAAAAACAGATATTTTATTAGAAATATATGGCCCAAATAAGAAACATTGCGCAGCAGCTTTCAGAAAACGTGGTAAACTATTTTGGGCTAACTTTTAATTATGGAAACAATTCTTTAAATAAACATGAGCCATAATTAACAACAGCCATTAGGCTTTGTTTATTGGGCCAAGTTTCACTTTCCTTGTTTGAATTAATCAAATACAATTAATCTAATTAATTGTAGTATCATATATAATTATCCAAATAATTATATTTCTCATGTTTTAGTGGAGAAACCAATTTATTTGTCATGTCATACATGTCAAATAAATTAAGGAGCATTTCTAATTAATTCCTTATCGGTGTGACCCTGTGGAATCTATGTCATTCGGCAATAGAATATGAAACTCTTTTCGATTCCATAAATTACAAGCGGCACCTAGCAATATGCATTGTAATTACCCAAATGACACAGATGATAAGTACCATACTGAATCACGATCCCTAAGCAATAATTGCCTCGTGTCAATTCCATGTCTCATGATATCATGAATAGATCCAAGGTAGGAGTGTGTCATCCTTGCAAATCTACTCGTTTTTTGATTCCGAAATAATTCAGTAATTATAATTAACTCCTTAATCATATGTGCACATACTTGTATTATTTCATCAAGGGGCCCAGTGATATCATCGCTCATTATATGAGGAACATTGGTATTCTTGATAATTACTATCCCTCCACATAAGAAATACATACTGAGATAGAATCTGTATAATTGCCAGTTACGGACAACGTTGGATAATATCCACGAATATATATTCTCATGTGAGAGAAACAATCATCTCATACCTTAGAATTCCAGACACAAATAAAACATTAATGACACAAACACAATCCATATTAAATGATTTACTTTGGTCACGTCCAATCCCCTGATCTCCATCAGGTATCCATTTGATCAGATTGACAACTCCTTGTCATATGATCTGCAGAACATGATCATCATCTAATCCAAATGCTAATCTTATACCGGTAATTAATGTCCCTTGTTAATTACCAAGACTAGGGACACTTTAGAGTATTTATTAACACATGTATAGAGTTCCACAATTCCAAGTCCTCAACTTGAATGATCTATAATTAATAAAATACTCAAGGAACAAAATGATAAACATAATCATTCAATTACATAAACAAAACTTAGAAAACAATCATCCTATGATTGGCTTCTAGATCACAACACTAACAAATATAAATGAGCTTAAACATAAAGACCAAAAGAAGAGACATTAAAAAAAATAAAGAGGGAAAAAAAAAGGAAAAATAAATGAGCTTTTATTAATTAGCTTCACACAATAATTGAAAGAATGACCTTTAAGACAAACCTGGTGTAAGAAGAGAAGCAAACAATGAGCAAGGTGGACCACCTAGGCGGTGTTGCATCCAACTGCAGTGAATATATACGTGTGCATATTATTGTAACAACATTAAATGATACATATTATTAAACTGAAGATAATATATTGCAGCCATGTCAAAATATACAAGTTAAAGGAGGTGTAATCTAGAGAAAGTTTAAACTAATTTTGATCCTTACTTTAGGAAATATTTATCGATAGACATCTTGCTTACCACAACACAAACTAATTTATTATTCTTTTATGTCTATCATATCATTTTAGTACGAAGATAGCCATCAAGAATAATTCTTTCCACACATCAAAGCTAGAACATGATAAATTTCATGCCCACGTAAACCCTTAACCCAAAATCCTAATGTTGAAATTGATGTACATCCTTATTGGGCTTCAATGGACAACATGATAAATTTGACAACCTTTAAATAGCACACATCAAATTTTATACCTGACACTAATATCACCGGATAAGCCGAACTACAAGAATTTGTTCAAGCATATATCTGCAGAAAGCACTGGTAAAATAAAAATAAAAAACAGATACTAAATGTTGGAAATAATAACTCAACAATATAATTCTGTTTTTCAGCTTGAGGAAGAGTGTTACATACTAAATTAAGTCTTTTATATATTAGACTCTGTAGTCTATACAGTTATTACAACCCATTTTCACTAAAGTCCTTCTATTTATTGGGCTATTAGCCTCTTTATCATTATTACATCCCATTAGTAAAGTCTTTTATATATTAACCTCCATGCTATTAATACATCCCCATATCTCATTACATAGATATTTGTAACTACTAATTTAGAATCTATGGCAACTTTATACATTCATATCTGATGTCTCAATAAACTGAAACAAAAATTAACTCCAAGCAAAAATTGACAATCCATAATCAATATACAAAATAAATTCACTATGTTGCTTGAAAATGGCAGCTGTAAGGTTAATTAAATGAAACAGATTACAAAACGAAAAAAAGAATACATCGAATCAAAGTTTTTCTTGGTGAGGTCTGATATGGACAGCTACTGGGTAGTAGCCTATTACTAATTAAGTTGGTGCTTAATTACCTTGGAAACAGTCGGCAAGCAGCGCAGCCCAATCACAACGAAAGTTTCTGCACAAATTGAGGGAAATGTAAGAGTTGAAAATTTACCACAAATTATAAAATCTGGAAGATTTGATAAGTAATTGTGAAAGAGAATAGAAAAGGAGCAATGAAATCAGTGATGGAAGTAGGAAAATCTTACCGGCCGTGTAGAGCGGAGACCAAAGTTGGAGAGCTGGGATATTTTGTATGATCAGTAGAGCTTGCTCTAGGAGGAGAGAGAGAAGGAGACTGGAGAAATTAGAGCTGATGTCAGGTAGAGAAGAGGGACATAAGAAAGCGGGAGAGAGGGGAGTCCGGCGTGAGAAACTCGTAGCAACTGGACACCACGTGGTGAGCGTGTAAAATTGAGGAACGAGAGCAAGCAGAAATAGCGAAATAGGCGAGAGACAGAAGAAAATTTTGACTGATGACACCAAGTCACGGAAGCACAAAATGATATGATCCCTCAATATTGCATCGGAAGGCTGGAAGAGGAGGTGTCACTGTTCATTGCTACAGTAACCCCCATTCAACTTTTATGGTTTATAATTCTCAGTAAGGATATTTTGTTGCTTTGACCAAAGAGATTTTAAGCTACATTTTATTGGTTCATTTTCGTTAATGTTGTCAGATGAATTTGACGTTTGACAAAATAAAAATAAAAAATGTGCTTTGTTGTAATGTTGTATACTTTTATTACCCTCTCCAGCACAAACCAACCAAAGTTTTATTCTTCAAACTTTTATATATTTGTAGGAAGTAATATGAAAATTAAGTACAAATAAATTAAAAGACAAAATTATGCACGTGCCTTGTACAATCATTTAGTAGATTGTGTGTCGGATTTGATGCAGCTTGACTGAAGTTAAAATCGTCACTAGAATGAAACTTGGAAAGAATCATAATTTGTTAATTGCTCAACGAATGATTAACTAGTGTAATTTATGGGAAAAATTCTTGATATGGTAGCTACATTAAATATTATAGCTACTTGATTTTAAAGAGAAAGGAGAACTAGTTCAGTGGTAAAGGGAAATGTTGATTATGCCATAGTGCTTGAGATCGATTAGTGGCTCTGTAGAAAAAATGATTTTTAGCGATGGTGTCACTACAAGAAATTATGTCTTTCCCGGCGCTTCAAAATGCCGCTAAATACAGTCAAAAACGCCGCTAAATGTCTTTCCCGGCGTTTGGATGAGTGCCAGGAATACTGCCGTCGGCAAAAGCCTATGCCGGCGCTTACATACCCCTATGCCGGCGTTTTCAAAACGCCGTCCGAAATAAGATGTCCCGGCATTTGGAGGCGCCTGCAATTCTTTTACCGGCGTTCGTAGAGTATTTACCGGCGTTTAGCAAACGCCAGCCGAAATAAGCTTTCCCGGCGTGTCTTGTGAATTACCGGCGTTCAGAGCTGCTTTTACCGGCGTTTGGAAGGCGCCTGCAATTTCTTTGCCGGCATTCATAGAGCCTTTACCGGCATTTGGCAAAGGCCGGCCCAAATGTACTTTCCCAGCGCTTGTTGATCTTTACCAGCGTTTAGAGCCACGTTTGCCGGCATTTGGTGAGTGCCACCAATTCTATTACATGGTTTTTTAGAGACCCTTTGCCAGCATTAGAACAGCGCCGCTAAAATATTATTTTCCTGCATTTGATGAATTTTCCCAATAATTTGGGGGCGCCTAGAATTGTTTACGGACGTTTGTTCTGTTTGATTAGCGACATTTATTTATTATTTTGAAAGGCGTTTCTTCAGGCAATATATAAAAATACCATATAATATAAAAATAAAGAATTAGAAAAACACAATTAAATTACTCTAAATTTTACTGAAAGAATTCTAAAATTTACATATATTTGTTGCACCTCAAATTTAGTACACAATTTAATTATAAATTATTCCTTAATTCAATTTCAATATGAACACCTCAAATTTCCATCAACCTGTTGCATAACTTCGTACGTTCCATAGGGGCGTATCAATGGTTCGTCTGGATCTATCACTTTATCAACAAAAATTCCAACATGTTGTGTCCCAAGCTTATGTCCACCAACTAGTTGGTCTGGATCATCCAACATAATAAATCCTTCAGCGACATACTTCCTCATAATCGAACACTGGCGGTACCTTGCCAAATCCTATCAATTCAGAAACCAACAGATAATGTATATTACTACTACACAATTTTGAAATGTAACCCACTATAAAGCCAGGCATCATGAACAAAACACTCTTCAGGTTTCAAGACAGCACAAGTGTTGCTACAGCACAAAATTCAGCACAGTTTAAATGGTTTTAGAAGTATATGTTATTTTTTGTTACTTTGCATGGTTGTAGGATACCGGTTTTCAATTCTGATAAGAAAAAAGGGCTGTCAGAGAGTTAGAAGGGTAAATTACAGTGAAGCCCTCCATTTGTTTTAATTTTATAGAACTAGAAAGAGATGGGACAAATGAGGGTTCTTGCACTTATAAAAGTAGGATTTTAATTTTTAATTTTTTTAGTTTATCACTTGGTTTTTATTTTACGGATTAGGTAACTTGCTGTAAGACACTATTTTTAATTAATAGAATATATGCCTAAGGGTTTCAGTCAATGATTTTCTATAAGCACTAGCTTGTCATGGCAGCCATATGCCCATATAATTGTCAGCTAAGATATGAATCCCTATTGGTTATACTAGATGAGTTACCAGATTCTAATCTAGGTCTTTAAACATTGAAGGTGAGAGGAGGTGAGTGACGGCCATTGCAAATTATACAACATGGAAGATTAATGAAAATGCAAACATGAATTACTAGAGTATGATGGTACCTTCCTTTTTTTTTTAAGGTTGATTGTACCTCTCCTTTGTCTGTCGCAGGATGATTGTTTTGGTGAGCATCACCATGCTTCTCTCGTCGATCCACCTTCTTCAAATAAAAGAGTAAAATCATGCCCAACATTTTAATAGACAAAAATGAAAAGTAAAAAAAAAAAGTGCCTAACCTGCTTCACAACATGCATGTCTCTCCTTTTTACGAGCCTATTTACAAAAAATACATTAGAAGGTATTGAAAAAGGAAATGTTGTATTCACATATTTATATAGTACGATGTCTGAATAATTGATAATAAAAACTACCATCTGGAGGGCTTTCTTTTGACTTCGATCCTAATTGAATCCTATAAATGTAAGAGGACAAACGCATAAATGTAATGAATAAGTATTAATTTGTCAAATTATAACAACAAAATACCATGTTGGAAGTATTAATCTGGTGTGATGCTGCAGAGAATGCATCATCCTTGACTCTTATATTGTTCTGATTATAGTTGTCCTGCATTAAAAATCAGGAATGAGAATTATATGACATAATGCAAATATAAATTACCAGAGTATGGTTGTACCTCTCCATTGTCCGTCACGGGAACATGAGGATGATTCTTTTGGTGAGCATCACCATGATTCTTGTTGGCAAGCATTAAAACTAACTTTTCATTTTGCTCGTGTACTTCATCTTTAATTCACTATCAGGTACCAATTTCTAAATACATTGATCACCTGCCACAAACTGTTTGGTTATGCTTTCTTTCATCACTACAATCAGCTACATTTGTGTTTTTCCTACAACCAAACTTAAGCGCCTGGAAAATCAACACTGTTACTGAGCTTTTGGCTTGCTTATTTTTGGTATATTTCTTTGCTTGTACAAACCGAATATGATTGTTCATATTCATAATATGAAAATGAAAATGATTAAATGTCAAGCCAAGTTCCTAACTCTAAATATACATCTGTACCAATACTACTTTCATTTTGACTACTCAATTTGAATTAAGGTGTCTCTGATACAGGGTGTTTTTGGAACAGCGGTAGGTTTTTACCTTCAATTTCATAGGTTTTCCCGTAATAATATAAAACTGAAGTAACCAAATAACTACAATTTGCATTAGCTGCAACAAATTTAGCCCAATCTCAAATTAAACAAAAAAAAAATTCAGGTTTAGGACAACTCTATGCTTATCACATTTGGATAATTCAGTGAAAAACAATAGAAATGTACCCTTTATTGCGACTAAAAGAAATTCAATAAAATACTAATTAATAAAAAAAGTACAATTTACTTAGTGGTGGGGAATTTTGCAGTGAGACTTCCAGTGGCGGGGTGAAGTCACAGAGAAGTGCGACAGAGGAGTCGCGCGCGGAGAAGAGCGGTAGCAGCGGAGTCCACCGTGCGTGGAGAAGAGCGGCAGGGGTGGAGTTGCGGAGAAGAGCGGCAGGGGTGGAGTTGCGGAGAAGAGCGGCAGGGGCGGAGTCACGGAGAAGATCGGCAGGGGCCGGCGAGTCGCAGCAGAGAAGAGCGCAATGCCAAGAAAATTTTTATGGGAGTATAGAAGAGGGCGAAATAGCCTAATCGCGCGGGAGAAATAGGCGAAATAATTTTTTCACGCGGGAGACATAATTTTTTGCGAAAAAAAATGAAGTGGTCCAGGGACTTGCAAACCAGGAGTAAGATTTCACAAATAGACCGTGAGCTCCTGACAGAAGGGTCGTCAATTGCAGCATTATATATTACTGGAAGACCTATGAAACAGGTGTACGATATTTTTAATACTTTGGTCCAAATGCATGTATGCATTCTTTAATATATCATTTATGAGATGCCAGAGTTTTTGCACAATTTTACCCTTTATTTGTCTCGTTTTTCATTTTCACCCTTTTAAACCCTAAATTTGCCCTCAATATTTTTTTTTTCTTTTGGTACCACTGGTACATTGGGCATTTACTAGCCATGAATCAGTGGTCTATGTCATAAAATGCAATAAGTTCATCTTTAAAACAGAAGTAGGTTATTTAGAACTAAAGGAAATTCAATGTATACCCTATCCTATCATGCCACTTTATTATATTTTTTTAGAAGTCTGACATGAGAATTTGTACATATGACCCTGACCTTCTAGAAATTCACAGAATGCACTAAAAATTAAGGTGTTTAACCCATGAGCTTGATCCATAGCATCCTCATTTCCATCATTAGGGACAGTGTTGACAGTGACATGAAGTCTTCACTTTAGACCCTATTTTTATATTTACTTCAACATGCCTCCCTGATATACATAATGATAAAGATTGATAAAAATGCTTCAACCTATCATTTCCAGACGCTTTGAATCAATTATCTTTTAATTCAAGACTTTATATTATAATTTCTTTATTCAAACTCAGAGATCTAACTTATGTGAAGTCAGTCACTGAGTTGGGTTTGTACCAGGTTTCAAAAGGTGATAGAAAGCATATATTACTGGTACAGGCTTAATTATCTAAGTCTCAGATTTTTTTTTTAATTATTTTCACAACAGGCTTAATTATCTAAGTCTCTGATTTTTTTTTTAATTATTTTCACAGAGATCATTGTGCAGCTACCTCAACTTGCAATAACTGTAAAGTTGATAGAAAGCATGGTGTCCACATCATTTTCTATACAAAATAGAAATTAGCTCAAACTAAACTACAATTTTACAAATAGAACCTTGTAAATATTCACAGTTGCACACATCATTTTCCATACAAAATAGAAATCAGCACAAACTAAACTAGAATGTACTAAAAATTTGCACATATGACCCTGACCTTCCAAAAATTCACAGAATGTACTAAAAATTAAGGTTCTTAACCCATAATCTTGATCCATAGCATCCTCATTTCCACCACTACAAATGCAAACATAACACACAAGTTAGACACAGTTAGCCTAAACTACAAGGGCAATATTGTACAAATACTTCAACTTGCAATATATAGTAAAGTTGATATAGAAAGCATATACAAGAATTAACCTTAGTCTAATTAACTTACAATAACAGTAAAGAATTTGTAAAAATAAAATAAAATAATAATTACAATTAAGCTGGTTCGACATCTATCAAATCTTCCTTTTCTTTAAGCAGCTTCTTAAAAGGAGTATCAATAGTTCTTCCTTGTATATCGTCCCTCGTCAAATTCAGATCTTCGTCTTCATTCACACTAAATTCTGTCATTGTTGGGACTTCATCCAATCCATCTGCAATATGTTCTTCCGTCTCATCTTCACAATTTTGTGTAGACATGTCAAAAAAATCCCTTGGTGTGGTGGGAACTACAAAATGCCAGCTTGTATCTATAGGATCTTGCACATAGAAAACTTGACAGACTTGTGATGCAAATACAGATGGTTCATCTGATAAATTGCCATAGTATAGTTCTCACTGAAATTTACCAATGTGGAGCCAAATTGATCATTTTTTGTTCCTCTACCGGCACGCTTCACATCAGCCCAATTACACAGAAATTACAAGGACAAAGTATCATATTCTCTCTAGATTTGTTTCTAAATGCAAACTCAATGAATTGTTCACACCCAGATTGGTACTCAGATGTAACCCTGCATGTTTGGGTTTATTATATTAGGGCATTACCTAATTAGTGAACCACAAGTCATTATCAAAATGATTAACAAATACAAATGAATTATATATATGCATCATACCTTGGGAGTTCTATCCAAGTCTTATACATTCGAAGAATCTGCATGAAATTAACAAGAAGGAAGGAAAAAACAACTACCTGTTCAAAATCTGTCCATTTTCTATCATTTTTTTTAATAGACCCTCAAAGTGTACATGCATTTATTAGAAAGATCATGCTTAATTTGTACACTTAATGTTTAAAACTCTAGTTAACCAATTAGAAAGCACTTAAAGAATACCTTTGAGTCTTACTATAAGTAGACTTGGATTATAAAAATTCATCCACCCTAGAAAAAATCTAAATTGCAGCAACATCCAATTTTGTTTTCAAAAGATATATTACAATTAAGCAGCAGCACATTCAATTAGAGATGGACCAAAATATTGCATCGAATAAAAATAACAATTATTGAGATGTTATAGGGAAGACTTATATTGTTGGAACTATCAGAGATAGCTCCCGAACGAACCTCTGTCTTGTTCCCTGCAATTAGAATACAATTGATTAAAATAAAACAACAATGCTTATAATTATATCCCAAGAAACCAGAATCGCTAAATATGCATGATAGCTAGAAATCATAGAGATATGAAAGTAAGCCCAAAATTAATTAAACTGTGAAATGTGAAACTGTGCCATGTATAGATTGAGTCCCAAAATTCTTAATCAATAACAAGCCTTTCCAAAGGCTATGTGAAACTGTTGTGATGGAACATATCTCCATAACTGAAAATTTGATCGGCTTAACAGAAGTGAAGGAAAGCAAAGTCACAAAATTGGTACAAAATTCACCTCAATTCGTAATTCTACTTCCCCTAATTGAGATTCTTGATGTAGTAATTGATCAATTTCGTGAGTTTTATACCAAAAATATTCCAATTTCTTGATTTTATAAAACTCACGAAATTACTCAATTAAGAAATAAAGCTCACGGCCACTATCAGTTTTTCAAAAAAAGAAAAGAAATAAAGCTCACGAAGTTAGAATATTTTTGGTATAAATTGAGAGAACCAATTAGGAGAGTAGAATTACGAATCTCAAATTTTCATTTCAATTGAGAGAATTCCAATTTCCATACCGTGAAAATTGAGGAGACGGAGAAAAAAAAAGTTGAGACGCAGCGCGCGAATGACAGAGAAGAGAGAGAAGTGCGCGAAGTTGAGACGAAGAGATAAAAAAAGTTATTGTGCGCGCGCGGAGTGATTCACCCGGCGGTTTCGATCGCGCCGTGAAAACTGCATGATGTATCCCGGCGTTTCCTATCGCGCCGAGCCCCTCAACGCCGCCCGATCTATACCATATTCTGGCGTTTCCTACCGCGCCGAGCCCCACAGCGCCGTTAATTGTATAAATTCTTGTAGTGTGTATGGGTCTGTTGAATGCACGGTGTAACATGAACTCACGTGGGCAAATCCCGAACGTATCCGGACATATCAGAGCATCGGACACGTATCGGGGCCATATCAAGTGCGTATGTGTATCCGACACGGATACAGCTCCTATATTAGAGTATCCGGGTAACATAAATTATCACAAAATATATGGATTATTTTTTTTTTTCATCTCTCGAAAATTCAGTCCCTATGGTTTCCTCCAATTGTTGAAAATTAGGTCATGAAAAATCCGAAAACTATAAAGATCAAATTATTGAATCGATCACTACAGTGGTTGTTTAAATCGGGCCATCGTAAATTCACAGAAATTAAAGGGACTGAACAAATGATTTAGTCCCTTTTATTCTCTGCCCAAACCCCATGTTTCGTTGTGGCCTAAAGGGTGGAATAAAAGATTTAAATCTCGTTATTCCACCAAAGAATAATTAATTGAGCCGGACTAAGATGGAATAAGCCGATCTTTAGGCCGGCCTAAATTAAGCCACATCACATGGTGATTTAATTTTATTCCACGTCGTGGCCTAACTCTATTGATTATAATAATATATTATTAGTATATAATTAGTTATATTATTAATTATTATTATTATTAGTATATAATATTTAATTAATAACTTATCTTGTTAATATATCAAATAATTATTATAATAATATTATAATATATGAAATTAATATTAATATATTAATATTATATAATTAGTATCTTATTATCAATAACTATTATTAATATATCATTACATTATTAATATCTTATATTTTTAATATATTAAAAATTTACTATAATATTATTATATAATTAGTATATTTTTATTAATATAGTATTATATAATTAATATGTTATATTGATAATATATTAAATAATTATCATAATAATATTATAATATATTATAGTTATTATTTGAGAAAATTTTTGAATTGCCACTACAAAACTTGATAATTAGAAAAATGCCACCCCAAAACTTAAAATTAGTTTGTTGCCATCCTAAAATTATAAAATTAAGAAATTTGCCATAATTATACATTTGTTATACAAATTCTATTAAAATCAGACAAAATTTGAATGTATAAAAACTGTATTTTCAGAATTCCCAAAATACCCCTACCTTTATTAAACACATAACCCTTCTCCTGCGACTTTCTTTCAACCTACGCCAAGTCTAAACCCCTTAAACGCAGAACATGTACCTGCTCCGCCAACCCAGCTGAAGCTCCGCCGATCCTTCTCCGCCATTGAGAAGAAAGCTCCGCCGCACTAAACCTCCGCCACACTCAGAACCTTCTCCGCCCCCTATCTCCGCCCCCTCCTCCTTTCACCATGCACCGTCATCGATAGTGATTGGTAAACGGGCCGAGCCGGGCGGTCCGGGCAAAACCTGGGCACAGGCACGGGCACGGGTAGCTACGGTCACGGGCGTCACAAGCACACGGGCACAACGGACAGGGCATCACAGGTTTTTTTTTCAAAAATCCTGCCCTGCCCGTTTAATACCCGTGCCCGTCACGGGTTCGGGGCGGGGATCGGTGCAGTCGGTCCGGTCCGGTCCCGGTTCTTTTTTTTTTAGTTTTTTTGTTTCTGTCTTTTTTTCGGTTTTTTGTTTCTGTTTTTTTTGTTCTTTTTTTCGGTTTTTTTTCGGTTTTTTTTTGTTTTTTTTGTTCTTTTTTTCTTTGAAAACCAATAAATTATAAATCCAAATTCGTACCAATTTAAATTCATTTTACATGATTGTATATTTGAACTCAATAATTTTTGTTATAATAAAATATAAATAAAAAGTTTCTTAAATCAATTACTTTAAAAATAATTAAGCTCTTATTTTAAAACAATATATTAAAAAATAAAAGTTACCCTCCTCTTTTATTCAGGGCTTGGGACCGGCTATGTAAAATAACATAGGCAGAGTTCTAACTTTTTTTTTGTGAGTAATTTTTCGTTAAAATGAATAATTTAAAAACTAATTGAAATGTTTAGAAATTATAATTTAAAAAATAACCATAAAGATTAAATGAAGTTATTGGTGGGTTCTGGTACTATTCGGGTCCACAAGGTTTTGGATCAATCACGGGTCAGCATTTTCTTGTGGAACCTCATTTCTTGTTTCATGAGTTTTGACATGTTTCTGAAAGCTAGACATACCATTTGATTTTGCATACTCAAAATACCCTTTCTTGCAACCTTTTACCTTTCATCGTAAAGTATGCATAGTACCGGTCGGGAGGTAGGTCACTTCATACCAGGAGGGCAACCAATTAGGAGTTGTCATTTTTTTAAACTATTTAAAAAAATAAATTTGAATTTCAAAAATAAAATCTAACATATTCAAAAACAAATCTATTTCTTTCACATATTCAAAAAAATAAATCTAACATCTTTTATTAACCTATTAAAAATAAATCCGAATTTCAAAAATAAAATCTAACCTATTCAAAACAAATCTAATTACTTCACATATTCAAAAAAATAAATCTAACATCTTTTATTAACCTATTAAAAATAAATCCGAATTTCAAAAATAAAATCTAACCTATTCAAAACAAATCTAATTACTTCACATATTCAAAAAAATAAATCTAACATCTTTTATTAACCTATTAAAAATAAATCCAAATTTCAAAAATAAAATCTAACCTATTCAAAACAAATCTAATTACTTGACATATTCACAAAAACAAATCTAACATCTTTTATTAACCTATTAAAAATAAATCTGAATTTCAAAAATAAAATCTAACTTATTCAAAACAAATCAAATTACTTCACATATTCAAAAAAATAAATGTAACATCTTTTATTAACCTATTAAAAATAAATCCGAATTTCAAAAATAAAATCTAACCTATTCAAAACAAATCAAATTACTTTACATATTCAAAAAAATAAATCTAACATCTTTCATTAACCTATTAAAAATAAATCCGAATTTCAAAAATAAAATCTAACATATTCAAAACAAATCTAATTACTACACATCTAACAAATCTAACAAATCTAACATAACATAAATTTTACAAATCTAATTACTTAACAAATTTAATAAATCTAACATTCAATAAATATAACAAATCTAATTACTTAACATTCAATAAATCTAACATTCAATTTAAATTCTAAATTTCTCTACAAAAATAAATCTAACATCAAATTTAATTTTTAAATTACTCTACAAAAATAAATCTAACATTCAATATTTCAATCTAACAAAATTTAATCTAGCAAAATTTAATCTAACAAAAATTAATGTCACCTTTTTAATTTTGCGGAAAAATCTTCGATAATACCTTCGTAATTCCGTTTGCGTGTTTGTGTTTGCATATTTGTTAAATTAACAACTATATTTTTTTAACAATAAAATTAAAATTGGAGAATAATAAAAATATTGAGATTGAGATTGAGATTGAGAGAATGAGAGATGTGAAAATTTGTAAGGAATGGGTGTATATTTATAGAATTTTGTTTGGAGGGATTAAAATTTGAATTTAAAAAAAAAACTGAAAAAAAATGGGTAGGGGTCCGGGTAGAAAGTAGGGTTGTGGGGCATAGGGGGAATAGGGGAGGGGGGGGAATTTGAGTTAAAATTTTGAATTTTAGACCAAAAGTAAAAAAGAAAAAAAAATTTGCCACGGGCTCACGGGCAGGAACACGGGCGTCACGGGTACGAGTTACAGGTACGGGGGTCCGGGTTCTCACGGGTATTGTTCCAAAAAACCGGATCCGGCCTGTTTAATACCTGTGCCCGTGTGCCCGTGCATACCCGTGGCACTGGCACGGGCGGACCAATCCGGGTTGGGTCCCCGGGGGCATTTACCAAACACTAGTCATCAACCACCATTGGAGAATCACACGACGTCCTCCTCAGAGATGTCCGCAACTTTGGCCCAGCCAAGTCATTACTCTCCCTCTCTGATTGTGCTGTGCCCCAACTGTGGCCACAAGGTGATCAAGTTCGTGAGCCAAACTCCGTCGAATCGAAACAAAGTGTTTTACAAGTGCCAAAAAAACACAACGGTATATTATTTTTGCACCGATAAATTGTTTCGAGCAAATTGTTGATGTCATTGTAAGTGATTTTGTAGCAAATTGACTTTGGCATTTCATCAAACAGTTTGTGGGCAAAGTAGGACAATGGATATCAATTGAGAATTTCGTGTGATTTCTGATTTTCCCGATTCAATCGAATTACTGGTATTGTGTATTCCTTGCTTGAATGTTTACTGGTATTGTGTATTCCTTACTGGTATCGTGTGATTTCTGACTGGTACGATTCTAACTGGTACTATAATAACATGGTCTGTGTCGGAGGCAGATTCCATCTCTACTGATCCAACTTACAATTTTTTACTTTTAGTCATTTTGAATTGTTAGGGACTTTTATGCTTTCTTGTAATATTTTTTTTCTTTGTTTTAGCTCAATATATTGGGCTCTTTGTATTTATTTTATTTTAAAAATGCATCTGATTCTTGTATGTTTATTGCTATTAAAGTAAAAAATTCCAATATGAGAAAGAGAAGAAATAACTGGAGCAGTACTCATCTTGATATAATCTCTTATAAGTCATGAAACATTAGTCTGGAGCAGTACCCAAAAATTAGAAGCAAAATATAATTGGCTTTGCATTTCTGGAAGGGAGCATAACCCAAAAATTAGCTGCATATCATAAATAGTTGCATATCATAACCTTATCAAATTAACGACTATTTACTAAATGTAAAAGTGAAACAATGGAGTTCTGAATATCATAAACAGTTCTGAATATGTAAAAGTGACTATTTACTAAATGAAACTTTTTATTTTTTTTGTAATTGCAGTGGACTCATAGTTGCAATTTCTTCATGTGGGAGGAAGAGTACGGGGCATTTCTTCGCGAACAATTAGGAATTGTAAAACAACAGAGTGATGTTGAGCATGTGGCATCAGACGTTCGTAGAAATGAAGCTCGATACGATACTGAGATGGGAGAATGGAAGTAAATCAAATGTCTCGTTGCTATCATTGTCTTTGTGATGATCGGTGTTTTAATTGTAATGATATGCAAGCAGCTTTGATCGGATGTTACAATTTTAGGGTTATGTTAGACTTTTAGAGTTATGTTTTAATTTTAGGTTCCTTGTTGAATGTGCTTTGTAACAAACAAGTATCAGCTGGTAGTACAAGCTAAATGATTTCTTTCTGGTGTCTAATTTTATCTATGATTTCTTTGTAACAAACAAGTCTCAATGAAACAACAAAGCAACCATAAAAATAATTACTAAAAAAAAAAGCAACCATAGCGCCTTTCACCAGAGAAGTGTTCCTATACACGAGAAGTTTACAACACCAAATTATAATATCAAAGAAACAACAAAGAAACCTTAATTTGTTATTATTGACATAATAATTCAAAAACTCAAGTTTCACATAACAGTTCCAAGTTTCACATAACAGTTCCAAATTCCACATAACAATTTGTCACCAGAGTCCAAGAAAAATATGGAATGACAAAAGATCAATTTGAGAAGCTAACAGTCCTTTATCTTTTTTTTTTAAGAAATGTGACAGAAGCTGTCACATGTATTTCATTGATACGCAATTAGGGGACTACGGGCGGGCCGGGCGGGGGCCCCGCGGGCGCGGGCGCGGTGCGGGCGCGCGGGCATGCGGGCGCCGCGGGCAAAAATTTCAAAATTCACGCCCCGCCGGCGTAACGCCCGCGCCCGCATGCCCGCGCGCCCGCGACGCCCGCGCCCGCATCCGCCCGCGCCCGCGGGCATTATTTATTTATTTTTTTCTGTTTTTTTTTTTTTCTGTTTTTTTTTTCTGTTTTTTTTCCTGTTTTTTTTTCGGTTTTTTTTTTTTTTCTTTGAAAACCAATAAATTATAAATCCAAATTCATGTCAATTTAAATTCATTTGACATGGTTGTAACTCGATAATTTTTGTTATAATAAAATATAAATTAAAAATTTCTTGAATCAATTACTTTAAAAATAATTAAGCTCTTATTTTAAAACAATAGATTAAAAAATAAAAGTTACCCTCCTCTTTTATTCCGGGCTTGGGACCGGCTATGTAAAATAACACAGGCAGAGTTCTAACTTTTTTTTTGTTAGTAATTTTTCGTTAAAATGAATAATTTAAAAACTAATTGAAATGTTTAGAAATTTATAATTTAAAAAATAACCATAAAGATAAAAGATGTTAGAAATATATACCGACACTATTTATGTAGAAGACTAGAAGTTCGCATTCCTATACCATTGTTCGCTCTCTTCCGCACCATCGGAATCTGAATTAGCCTCGCCAGTACCGCTCTCTTCAGTGTTGGGTTCGGGTGATGATTGTTGTTGAGGCAGATGTTGCGTGCGCTCTTCAGCATCAATCCAGTCTTTTAAGCACACAAGTCTCTCAAAGACATGTGGACCCAACTTACTGCGTTTATCGGAGAGGATCCTGTTTGCCGAACTAAAACAACTTTCAGAAGGGACGGTTGACACCGGCACGGCAAATATATCACGGGCCATCATCGCCAGGATTGGATAGATCCTTGCATGCCTCCTCCACCACTCAACGACATCAACATTTTCGGGTTCATTGAGCATCGCCATATAGCTCAATATCTCATTTGTGGATGTGTGCGGTTGGCTCTCCGAACGAAAATCTGCTAACAATCCACCACTTGCTAGTGCTCCTAGAAGTAGAACTATTAAAAAATAAAAATAAAAATTAGCGGACAAATAATGTAGATATTATAAATAATAAATATTAAAAATACATGTATATTTTTATTTATACCTTGGGCCCGCATGGGACGAAGACACGTTCTGATTGCCACTCATTCTTGAGCTGTATATGTGAAACATCTCATCGAACTTCGAATCCACATATGCCTCCACCCCGGTGCTGTCTAAATGTAGATATTCTTTGTACCTTTCAATAAATTTGATCGTGTAATACTTCTTGTATGCCGGGTTGAGGCAGTTTGCGATAACGGCCAGGAGGGGTACATCTTCCCAATATTTTAGGAATTTTTGTTTCATGGCATCTACGATCGGTGTAAGAGATTTATCCTTGATTTCAGCTCGTTCCAAATCATTATATACCTTGGAGATGTAATAGAGATGTTCGAGCAACTTAAACGACGTTGGTGAGTACGAGCAGGATAGTTGAACGGTTGCTGTAAAGAAGGTTTTTAGGAACTCTTTAAGCCTTTCTAGTTGCTCCCATTCTCCCTTGGTGGGTTCCAATGCCAATCCCTCGGGGATTGAGCCTCTCAAAGCCTCCCCTATGACAGCTTTGTAAGAAAGACATCGGTGTAACATCCTATAGGTAGAGTTCCAACGGGTATCTATATCCCAAGGTACTCTCAACTTGCTCATATTATAGTGGACACATAATCTTGCAAACCGTTGTTTTCTTTCTTGGTTCGAAACAATGTGGTTGAGAGCATCTTTAAATTTAATTATCAATACCTTTACGGCTTCTGTTTTAAGACCCGCCTTCACGACGAGGTTAAGTATGTGGCAAGCACACTTTTGGTGAAACATTTCACCGTTCATAATCGGGTTTAGTGACCGTTTAAAAATCTCAATGGAAGCTATGTTGTTGCTAGCATTATCGAATGAGATAGAAAAAATCTTATTATGCAGATTCCTCTTAAGGTTATACTCTTCTAAAACCTCAATAATTGATTTAAAAATTACATTTGCAGTGTGCGGGGATTCCAACACTCGAAAACTTAATATCCTCTTCTGTAATACCCAATTATCATCCATCCAATGCCCGGTAATACAAGAGTACCCGAGTCCATGTTTACCAGCAGTCCATATATCGGAGGTAATTGAGACGTTATTATTTTGGTATGCAAATGTAGCTTTCATATCAGCTTTTCTGTTGGTAAACTGGTTTTTTATTTCACTAGACAATTTTTTATGATGAATCCTCTTGTACATTGGTTGAGCACACCCCCGAATGACCAACCGGGCAAAACTCATGCAACCACCCATACTTATTGGCTGTTCTTTATGGGTAATGTACCGAGCCAATTCACTAAGCATTTTTGATTCATCGAATTTTAGGTTGGTTCTGGTACCATCCGCGTTCAATATGGTTTGGATTTGTCTCGATCCAACATTTTCACTTGGTTGTTCACCCTTTTTTTCGTGCATTTCGGCGTGTCTCTTAAAGCTATTCATACCGTCCTTTCTTTTATACACATAACTCTTGTTACATTTGTTTACCTTACATTGTAGATATTGCATAGTGCCCTCCTCATCTCTTGTCCAATCATAGTATCTCAACCACGGTTTATTGTATTCGGTCCATCTTTTCACCTTCTTTCTTGCTGGTTCTTGCGGGGGCACTTCTTCTGTCGAGGGAGGGACATCTTCTTCTTGAATTTCAAGGAGACCTGTCGAAGGAGTATCTCCTGTAGGGGCAGTGTCCGTGAATTGACTCGATGCTATAGAAGAAGTGCCTCCATGTGCATACGGTGGTATCGGTTGATGTGCTTGTTGTGGAATAAACATGTTTGGATCATTTGAAGTATAATACGGTGTGGTCATTTGATGGGGTTGTTGACAATTTAAATCTAGCATTTGATCCCTTCTTTGATAATTTTGTGGATAATTAAGTGGATAATTAGATGGTGGCATTTGGGAGGAACTTGGTTGATAATTGGGTTGATAATTGGGTTCATAATTTTGTGGCATATCGGGGCGGACAGGGACCGCAGTGCCAAAAAGCTCGGTCGAATATCTTTCGATTTGTTCTTCCACCGATTCACGATGAGGGGTTGTCATTTTTTTTAACCTATTAAAAATAAATCCGAATTTCAAAATTAATTATAACATATTCTAAAATAAATCAAATTACTTCACATTTCCAAAAAACAAATCTAACCTATTTTTTTTAACCTATTAAAAATAAATCCGAATTTCAAAATAAATTCTAACATATTCTAAAATAAATCTAATTACTTCACATTTCCAAAAAATAAATTCTAACCTATTTTTTTTAACCTATTAAAAATAAATCCGAATTTCAAAATAAATTCTAACATATTCTAAAATAAATCTAATTACTTCACATTTCCAAAAAACAAATCTAACCTATTTTTTTTAACCTATTAACAATAAATCCGAATTTCAAAATAAATTCTAACATATTCTAAAATAAATCTAATTACTTCACATTTCCAAAAAATAAATTCTAACCTATTTTTTTTAACCTATTAAAAATAAATCCGAATTTCAAACTAAATTCTAACATATTCTAAAATAAATCTAATTACTTCACATTTCCAAAAAATAAATCTAACTATAAATCTAAGTATCTAACTACTTAACAAATTTAACAAATCTAATTACTTAACATTCAATAAATCTAACATTCAATTTAAATTCTAAATTTCTCTACAAAAATAAATCTAACATCCAATATTTCAATCTAACAAAATTTAATCTAGCAAAATTTAATCTAACAAAAATTAATGTTACCTTTTTAATTTCGCGGAAAAATCTTCGAGAATACCTTCGTAATTCCGTTTGCGTATTTGTTAAACAACTATATTTCTTTTAACAACAAAATTAAAATTGGAGAATAATAAAAATATTGAGATTGAGATTGAGAATTTGAGAGAATGAGAGATGAAAATATTGAGAGAGATGTGAAAATATTGAGAGAAATGGGTGTATATTTATAGAATTTTGTTTGGAGGGATTAAAATTTGAATTTAAAAAAAAAAAAAAAATTAAAAATGGAGATGTTCCAGTGGGGGGTCCGCTGCTTCGCTTCTTTGGAGGGGGGGCCGGGAGGGGGGGTGCTGCCATGTGGATTGTGGGGGCCGGGTGGGGGACTGGGGGGGGGGGGCTGCTTTGGGGGAAAAAATTTGATTTCAAATTCAAACTTTCGGTAAAAAAAAAAAAAAAACGGGGGGGCACGGGCGGGCGCGGCGCGCGCGGGCGGAAAAAAAAATTATTGTGCCCGGCCCGTTTAACGCCCGCGCCCGCGTGCCCGCGTGCCCGCGGCGCGCGGCGGCGGGCGCGGGCGGGCGGGTGCGGGCGCGGGCGGGGCACGCCCGTGCGGGCATTTTTAGAACTCTATACGCAATTGGTTACAAGTTACAACGATGAACACATATCTGAGATTAACCACAAAATTTTATGTTCCTTCTATCCCGCTACTATGTACATCACCCAGGTTTTACTTTTGTAGCCTATGTAGTTGATGATTTCTAATATTAGGTTAACCACGGTCGCAGTTTTTCAGAAACTGAACACATATCTGATTACTTTTGCTTACCAGCAATATTCGTACTAGAAAATGACCACATATCTAATTACTTCTGCAACCTGTTTTCGTACCAGAAATTTTTGTACCAGCAAATTTTCAGAAAATTGAAATACAGAGAAGGTTCTGTCGGAGGTTTAGGGCTGGGCGGGCGGAGGTTCAGGTGGCTAGATCTCGTTAACTGTTAGGTGGCTGGGCGGAGGTTCAGGCTGGGCGGAGGAGGGGTTAAGCAGCGGAGATAGAGGGTTGAGGAGTTAAGCAGAGGAGATAGGGGTTAAGCAGCGTAGAGAACCTCCGCGTAGAGAACCCTTCTCGTTTAAGTGTTGAATGTAGAGAGGGTATTTTGAGAATTATGAAAATACAAATTTTATACAATCAAAATCTGACTCATTTTAATAAAATTAGTATAACAAATGTATAAGAATGACAAATTTCCTAATTTTATGGTTTTAGGATGGCAACAAACTAATTTTAAGTTTTGAGGTGGCATTTTTCTAATTACCAAGTTTTGTAGTGGCAATTCAAAAATTTTGATTAATATATAATACATAATTAATATGTTATATATTTAATATATTAAATAATTATTATAATAATATTATAATATAGTATAGTTATTAATATATTAATATTATATAACTAATATCTTATTATCATTATTATTAATATAATTATATAAATAATATTTTATATTGTTAATATATTAAATAATTATTATATTATTATTATCTATTTAGTATCTTGTTACTATTAATTATTAAAAATATATAATTATATAATTAATATCTTATACTATTAATATAATAACTTATTATTATTATTATAATATTATATAATGAGTATCTTATTATTAATATATAATTATATAATTAATGTCTTATATTGTTGACATACTAAATAATTATTATAATAAAATTAATATATTGTAGTTATTAATACTATATTAGTATTATATAATTAGTTTCTTATTATTAATAGATAATTATATAATTAATATCTTATATTTTTAATATATTAAATAATAATTATAATATATTATAGTTATTATTAATACTTTAATATTATCTAATTATTAATAATTAACTAATTTAGGCTTCCGAAACTTTAGTCCACCAATTCTAACCAAACAAGGAATAACTTAAGCCATGATCTAACTTTAGACTTCAACCAAACATGAATAATTTAGACCGGCCTAAGTTGGAATAATCAATTTAGACCTCCTTAGCTTTAGTCCACAACCAAACATGGGGAAAGAGATTGCATCACTGGTTCAGCCGTTCAGTAATATGTATCGATTGACAAAAATTAATCATTTATTTTTTTAGACATTTTTATATTATTAAAAATATTTAAATTTACTAGCCTATCACAAGGTGTTTTTTATTTTTATTTATTTTGACGTGCTAATTAATATCTTTGGATGACAATGTAATTTATATAATACAAACGAACGTTGCACAAAATAAATTGGTTTCCCGAATCCCGAGTGGGGGTCCCATACGTGATACGTGATAGGTGATACGTGTGAAGCGTACCAAGTACCAAGCCTTTGGAAATATTAATCAATGGCGGAGTAGTGATTAAATAATGTGGGATTGAACCGTTCGACCTGGGGAATATAATATAAAAACATTAATAATAGTGCTTTTGTTATTTTATGATAAAAATACTATTCCTCGTTCTTCCAACCCTATTGCTTGTTTCTTCCAATTCAGATCCAGTGAAGTAACCCAATCTTTGGGTTTTAAATCGGAACCGTTCGATTCGAATTCGACATAATCCATTCCGATCTGGAGCGCACACATTCCGAAAATGAATTTGAATTCCGAAATAATTCCAAGCGTTAAATTCGAATCGGATGGTCTTGATCCAAAACCCAAAAATTGAGTTACTTTAGGGATCCGGACTCTTCCATGTCAGAAAGAGAATAAAAACAGCACTCACAGCACACGTGAGGTGGCTTTGTTTTGTTGTATTCCTATTATTACGTACTCGACATCAATTATTTAAACATCAGAGCTGTTAATGGCATTTTTTTAATCTGATTATCCTTTCCACGCTGTATTTAATAAGAGGTGTATAGACAATTTTTTTTTTTTTTTATATATATTTAACAGTTAATGATACGAATAATAATTAAAAATTAATGTGATTAATTAGATATATCAATTAGTTTTATTTGTACGTGATACGTCCTATCTCAGAGAGCTAGACCGTATGTTTGTTAGTTGGGTCAAGTTAGTTGAATTTGCGAGATGAGGAGTTAAAGTATTTAACTCTTTCCTGTATAGATATTTTGTGTGAATAAAATTAGTAGTCCCTTGCTCGGTTGAGTGTTGGATCATATATAGTCCGTCCCATGACTGTCGCATAGGAGTGGCTATGCGGGATTGTGACGCATAATCTGACAAATTGTTGCATAGGAATTGCATAGGAACAATGGCGTTCATACGGAAGCGGTGATCATTTCAAGCGAGTTTGACACTTGAGTTCGGTCGCATTGTCGGGCTTGGTACTCAGATTTAATCCATGTTGTCAGGCTTTGCTGAGAGGGCCCTGTGGGGCTGTGACGGGGCCCTTCAAGCCCAAACGTGTTGTTGGACTTAGGAAGTCACTAGTGTCAAATTTTGTACTCGGCTTACGAGTAATTCATGAAATTTTTAGCACATGACCTTATCAACATGTATGGATATGAAAATGCTTTCACAAGTACACATTTGACATCCCTACAAAGAAAACTAAAATCAAACTACATTACAATTATATCATAAGCTTATAAGTTAATGACATACATATAACATCATTCCTAGACTGAAGATTCCATATAAATAACATTTGTCTTTGTTGCTATATCAAAAACTGGTTCTTAAAGTCCTCCATTATTTTTAGCTAATTGTACACATATATGCAACATTTTGGGTATTTATATATGTTTTTTCTTTAAAAAAAATCATATTTGACCCCGCAAAATATGAGAATTGTTTGATTATTGCATGACCTCATGGTCGCGATTTTAAATATTTTTATGTAATCACTAAATTGATATTATTATTTGATATGATACTTGACCTCTATTAAAATAACGTCCATGACTTCGCTTTCGCTTGTGATTCAATCTTATGTAATCTTGGCGTTGACCTTATTAAGTTTTAAATATTCATTTAATACACTTTCATGTGAATTGACTTTACTTAGTTTTCATATTTAATTCACTTAATGTTAGATCTTTGTAAATTCCATGGCTTTCGCGAACCTGTAGGGAGTCAATGTCGTAGAACCCCATTTTCTGCAAATCAAGCTGTGATTATTGCTACAAGTAATTTGATATTAAAAAAATAATCGACATATTATAAATATACTTGACCGAAAGCATAAAATGTTCAAGGTACTGGTTCTAATGTCTCATATCTCATCTATGCATCATATTATATATCTTCGTTTTTAAAGTCAAAACAATTGATCCAAACTGTTCAACATGATCTCCATGTTAAAATATGCTTGGAGAACAAATTTTATATTTTTTGAAATTTTTATTATTATTATTTTAGATTTATTGAAAATTATTATTTTTCAAACAAATTTGGACCATAAAAAAACAACGATTTTCAATAAATCTAAAAAAATAGTAAAAAAATTTCAAAAAATATAAAATTTTGTCTCCAAGCACATTTTAACATGGAGATCATGTTGCACGGTTCAGATTGATTGTTTAGACTTTAAAAAAGAAGATATAGAATATGAGATATAACAAGACATAAAAAAACATTTGAATCCTACTCATTGTAAATACTTACCAAAAAAGCATAAAAAAGTTAAAGTACTGAAATTCCATTCGCGTCTAAACTTATCGTGCACTGTTGAGGAATCCCAACTCCCCCGATAATTGACCGCTAGTAAACACTTTGTTTCTAAAACAATTAAATTAAAATCAACGTAATTGACTACTAGCCAGCATGGACACGTAAAGACGTGGGGAAAATATGTAAATTACTATGCTACGGTAGCCACGTCAAATGCTAGCCTAGTCATTCAAATAAGATTAAAATGCCCGATCCGCTTTCAAATAAGATTCAAATAAGATTAAATACGTAAATTTCATAACTGTCTAATCCGCTTTAAAATTCGTACGCACAAATATTAAAGCACTCTGCATAGATTTAAAACGAAAACGAATTGGACAGCTGTAAAATCCATCGAACTTAAGGTGAGTCTCATAGACATCGGACCCAAACTCATCTCTTCAAGTAAAGACCCTTGTTAGCAATGCCATCTGGTACTTTTTGCTGGGGCGGGATCTTTTATTGATTTATAAATAAAATATTATTTTTTGTTGGATAGCGAAGGAATTGAGTTGATCTTTTGAAAAAACAGTATCATAACGGATTCGGATAATTTCGGATACGGATGAATATTTTTCGGATCCGTTATCTAAAAGAAAAAAATTGCTTACAGTGGGATTTGAACCCTTACCCTATAGAGTTGAAATTTTAACTCCCAAGCTACAAACCACTACACCACACTATCTTTTGTGTACTACTTCTTTATTTTCTTTATATATTATATGAATAGAATATCTTATATCTTTCATATTTCCAATATATTATGTCTCTCATATTTCCAATATCTTATATCTCCATCAACTTACAATTATTTATTTATTTTCATATTTAAACTTTATTAATTATTATTATATCTTAAAGTTCATGTAACTAAATTATTCGTTCCGAATCCGTATTCGTATCCGCTCTGTATCCGTATCCGTTTAAGATGGATTTGGTTTTACATTTTGACATCCGTTTGCTATCTGTATCCGTATCCGTATTCGCTCATTGAAATGTGAATGTAGATATGGTATCAGCATTATTCACTCCGTTTACACCCCTAGCTAGAGCACGCCACTTTTGGTTATTTTGGATTTATTTTTCCGAGTCAAAACCCCAGAGAAAACGGCCAGTCGGCCAGGTGTGACGTGTAATTGTAATATATTTTAAACCCCACCAGGTTGCTCCGAAATGGAGTTTTTCTCCATTCTAACGTAATAGAAATGTCCATTATTCAAACTACTCAAGTTTATTACTTATTAATTTACCTTTTTGCTTTGATGAATATATATAGCATTTGTGCTAAAAAGTACACGAGGTCTCCATTTTTATCAACTGGAGGGAAAAGAGTTTATAAAAACAATTAAATCATATATATTTGCTGCTTTCCGATGCGCTTTTCTGTGGTGTTTCGGCCCAACCTAATATTGTACGATAATTTGTTTAATCAAATGATTAAAATTAACTTCACATTAATTTCGCGTATCACAAGGGGGCCGTCGAGAATGGATGCCGTGTTCATTTGTACAAACTATTTGGATAAAATTGAATTTAGTAGAGTGCAAAATGCAGTTTCGATGATAAACGTAATCAAACAATTTGAAATTTTTTATTCAACCAATATTGTAAAGCACTCTTTTTTATGTTTAGAACAGCACTAATTATTAATTAAATGTTAATTCAACACAATCGTTCAGCAAAAATTTCTACGGATGTATATTCATATATTACTACTTTATTTTTTATCAAATTTTTTTGAACTTTATTGTTTAAGGAAAATAAGAGAATATGTATAAAAAATTGTTGTCTACAGGATTTGTTATATTTTATTTCAGTTAATAATCATGCAATGAGTTAAAAAAAATGTTTAATTGAAATCAATCTTAATGTGTGACATTTTTCAGATTCTTTCTTATTTAATGAAACAAATGAGAGGAATGAAATTCTTATAGAAAAGGAGTCTCAAATTGAAATAAAAAGAATCTATATCAATAAATCCATATGATGAAACGATTTATTTTTTTAGCGTTGTATATTTTTAATTTAATTTTAATTTACAATTCATATTTTCTTTCAAGATAAATATTTCACACAATATTACAACTCTTTTATAAAATTTTACAAAGTAATATGAAATAGTTTGTTGCTTAATATGACAAGTTTCAAGTTACATTGGCTTCATCTTGTATGTCATGCAAGTCAAAATTCTTGGACTTTTGACCATTTTTCATGCGAATTTAGGGTTGTCAATAGCACTCTTTTAACCGTTTATTCTATTTGTGTCGTATTCGATAAGGCAGATATGAGTAAGGATTTTTTTCGTTAGATTGTTGGGTATGGATATGGATAAGTTTTTTTTTCGTTAGCTAAACAGTATGAGTACGGGTAAAAACTATTTTGTACCCATTGGATAACGGGTAATTATATAAAATAAAATTATATATAGATATATTAATATTTTCCATTGATCTATCCATGCTGAACTTGATAAATACAATTTTCTTCCTTTGTCATTGTTGTCTTTTTTCTCAATTGTAAAATAGGAAATAATATACTGTACAATATGGCTCTCATTTCCTCCTCAATTTTTTCTTTGTTGTCAATATGGCTCCCTAATTCAATGCTCCTACTCCTTTCTCTTGAACTACTATTTGGATATTGCGTGGCTGGGTGTTGAGGTGATTCCCATACTGACTGGTCTCTTTCTATTTCTATCTGTAGGTCTGTAGCTTTCTCTTTTAAGTCTATTCAAAATTTGACTTCTTTCTTTGAATATCGTAAGTATTTTTTTGTAATTTAGTAAAATAGAATTTGATAAAACACTTGCGGTTGAGATTTTTTAGTTTATTTGATAGAATAAATTATTAGTATTATTCGTTATTCATCAGCTATTGTTTCTTTATTCGCTAATTTTAACGAGTATGAATAGGGTAGGATAAAACCAATTCTTGGGCATGTTCAACAGGGCGGGAATAGGAGAAGAAAAGATGATTACAGAATAAAGAATTGGTCGCTCTTCTTGCTACTTTCAATTGTATTTAGTGAACTGAAATAGTGGAATTAAACTCTCTCTCCTATGAAAGCGTGAAAAAGCTTGGAAGAGTGTAAAAAGTAATGTCATGTCAACCAAAAAATGATAAAATAGTGTTATCTAATTTCTTATTTCCTTCCAAAATTTAATTCTACGTCCCGTTGGAATTACAAAGCTTGGAAGAGTGCTCTCTAATTCCAATCAATTCCAGATACGTTCCACGGGAATAGATAGCTGATTCTAGCTAATTCTCTTATTCCCTCCTATCTGAATAGAGCGAATGAGTACAAATAAGAAATGAATAAGATGAATTCTCAATAAGTAGAGCCGTATGGCCATGAAAATACTTTCCTCTACCCTAATTGGTATGGGTAGAACCCCTGCGCGAATCAATGTAAAGAATTTTAAATAATATTTTAAACAGTGAAAACTTGGAGCCGTTATGCGTTATTTTACCCTTTTGGAATGTCAAATTTTTGTTCGCCAAATACATATTTTGCACGTGTCATCGTCCGTTATTTTGAGTGAATTTATAAAATTTTCAGTTACAAACCATCGTCCGTTATTTTGACTGAATTCAGCAGTAGTTATGGCGATTGGCGAGCACATGTGTGCCACGTCACTAAACACCATAAAATAGCTCCGGATTGTTGTTATATATCAGCCCTTCCTTAAATAAAAAAATTACTGGAAAATTCCATCTCTAACTCTTAAGAATCAACTTAAACAGAAACCATAAAAGAAAGGCAATAAACAAACGCAACCCCGGAGAAGAAAAGGAAGTCATATATTTCATCAAAAAAAAAAAGGAAGTCATATAATTAAAAGGTAACAAAATATTACTGTTTATATTCGGATCGTTCGATCTCGAACCGGATTGGTCTGAATTCTGATCGGACGGTCTAGATCTAAACATTAAGATTCAGTTACCTCAGAGGATATGGATTCGAAGAAAAGAGAGGCTCGTAGTCGTAGACAGGGAGAGAGTAGCTAGACTAGAGAATAGGAGAGAGAAAGAGGAACAGATAGATCTCCCATTTCCTTCCCCACACGCTCGCACCCAAAAGCCAAATTATTTCCATTCCTCTTTCCTCCCTCTCCCCTCTCCCCTCTCCCTCTCCCTCTCCCGTCCCATCATAATTCATATCACTCTCCACTCTCGCATCCTTATACGCATACATACATACATACATACATACATACTCTTCAGTCTCCTCTTAAGGGAGAGAGAGCGCGAGAGAGAGGAGACTCACAACCAAGCATCCATGGGGTGCTGTAGGTCGTCTTTGCGCGCAGTGACCCACCCGATGGAGAAGCCGAGTCACAATAACCACCATCGCCCGACTCAGCCACGTGCGTCTTTCTCTCTGCTCCAGGCGGCGGCGCCGTCCGCCCCCGCTGTATCCACCTCCTCTACCTTCGGCGATGCCCCCTCTTTCACTGAATTCACCCTGGCTGAGCTCAAAGTTGCCACTAACGGCTTTGCGGCTGAGCATATAGTGTCAGAAAGTGGTGAGAAAGCGCCTAATCTTGTCTATAAAGGGAAGTTGCCTAATCAGAGGTCTATAGCTGTGAAGAAATTTCCTAAGATGGCATGGCCTGATCCGAAGCAATTTGCTGTGAGTTCTCTTTTTGTTTTATTGATCTCTTCCTAAATTGAATTGAGAGAATCATCTATTGTTTCTTTATCTGAGGTTTTAGGAGGAGGCTAGAGGAGTGGGGAAGTTACGGAGTGGAAAGCTTGCTAATTTGATTGGATTCTGTTGTGAAGGTGATGAGAGATTATTGGTAGCTGAGTATATGCCAAACGACACTCTTGCCAAGCATCTCTTTCACTGTATGGGGTTCCCTTTTGCCTATCATCAATCTCAAATAATCATTATATTATGATTTTACTTGTTTATTTTGAATTTAAGTAGTCACAGTAGTAATTAAGGTTTTTAGCATTGCTGACGGATACAACTTCGATGGTGTTTTTAGTTATCTGAAAAGGCAAGTAGTTCACTTCCTGGGTCCTGGAATTGAAAATTTGGGTTTCATTTCATGGTGACGGATCAAAATTTTGGCGGGACTTTATATTGCTTTGTTATATTCTCTTGTGTGGTTGGCAGATGTCACTTCCGGGTCTGTGTTATACATGATCAAACAGCTTTCCTGTACCCCTTTTTCGATGTTGTATCCTGGTCCTTTTGTATTACATGATGCTTAATTCAGAACTTTATGGCAGATCAATGAGAGATTCCAGTGAGGGTCTAGGGTATAGGCTGAGACGAGGCACTCTATTTTTGAAAGTCTGTTTGTTTGGGTTGGACTAGTTCAGTTGTTGATGTGAAACTTTTGTGATTTCGTAACGAAATTGATAGCTATGCTACTTTTTCAAAAAAAAAAAATCAGTGTTTTGTGTTTACCATGCAGTGCCTTCCGATTAAAAATGGTTCACCCGCTCATGCAGTCTTCTTCTGCTTTGGTTTTATGAACTGAAATCTGGAAGCAACTCTTTTATATTTAGCTTCTTTATCTTTACTTTTGGATGTTTTCACAAATGCCAATATATCAAATTTGTGATGAAACGACAATTGCAAACTTTTATGGAGTAAATATAGTAAACTTAACAACATAGCTAACTCCCTTATGTATTGTACATCGAGTGTATAAATGATATTCCCACCTTTTGAGGATCTTTACAATATAATTTTAGAAATCAAGATTGAATGTGGATGTTGTCTTTATTATTGGTAGTTACTAAACATTAACCCTTGTCAGTTGTTAACTACATATGGAGGTTCGTTAGTAACATGCTTCCAGTGGCTGAATGTAAATTGTCACCATAACGAAAAAATGCAATAATTCGATTTGGTCGTACCGCCACCATAGATTGTGAAAAATCAGGACTTCTTTCATTTAATACTACTGTAAAGCCAGAGTAAGAAAACAGTGGTCTCTTTTTGGTATAAGGCTGACTATATGATTCAATAAAAATATCCAGTAATCATTTTTTTTTCTTTTGGAGCTTGTCTTAAAAAAGAATGTTCTAATGCACTCCTTTTGGTCGTTTCATGTTTATGATTATATGTAGACAGGGGAAGCAGTGTAAGATCTCATATTTCTTGGATTAGTTCTTTATTTGGCTATTACACGGATTGGTTTTTTGTTCAATTAACAGGGGACAATCAAACACTCGAATGGGCTATGCGCCTGAGAGTTGCCTATTATATAGCTGATGCATTGGAGTATTGTAGCACCCAGGGACGACCACTTTACCATGATTTAAACGCATATCGGATCCTTTTTGATGAGGTATAATCTTTATTACTCATCTCATTTATATTTTTTTTTGGAAATATGTTTAGAAAGTTTTATCTTTATTATTATTATTTTTTGTAGAATGGGGATCCTCGTCTTTCGTGCTTTGGGCTTATGAAAAATAGTAGAGATGGAAAGAGCTACAGCACTAACCTCGCTTATACACCACCTGAGTATCTTAGAAATGGTACTTGTAATATACATTTTTCTTTTCCTGGAAGTTTCTTGTTACAAAAGATACTTGATGGCAGAGACAACATACTACATCTAAATGTTCTGTAAAAATAATATTTCTTTTTTATGTTTACTGCAGGAAGGGTAACTCCAGAAAGTGTGATATTCAGCTTTGGAACTGTGTTACTGGACATCGTTAGTGGAAAGCGCATTCCTCCAAGCCATGTATGTACCTTACAAATATAGCTTCAGTACCACCTGGATTACATATTGGTATTTTGATATGATTCACCGGGATAGTATCATGAGATCAAAATCCAGGAGTCAGATCACACAATACATCCAATGGTTACTTGCCCAATTACATTATCTAAAATTCATCTCTACCAAATTAAACTATTTAGTAAGGTGAAATTGAAAACTTTTTGTGTCTGGCAGGCACTTGAATTGATACGTACCAGGGATGTGTTAGTACTGATGGATTCACATCTTGAGGGGAAATTCTCGACTGAAGAGGCAACAGCTCTGGTAGAATTGGCTTCTCAGTGCCTCCAATATGAGCCTAGGGACCGCCCTGACACAAAGAAGGTTGTTTCCATACTTGTGTCCCTGCAATCCAAATCAGAGGTAATTGGTGTATCCTTGGTTATAAATTTGTAATCATAATGTAGTATGCTTAAATTTGTTTTGCAATTTAAATTTTGTAATAGGTGCCATCATATATGATGCTTGGCATACCAAAGCATGAGGAAACCCCGCCAGCCCCACCAGCCCCACCTGCCCCACCAGCTCCACAACACCCACTCTCTCCAATGGGCGAAGCCTGTTCCCGGATAGACCTGACAGCAATTCATCAAATATTGGTCATGATGCACTACAGGGATGACGAAGGAAGCAATGAGGTATTGCATTGCAGTGCAAATTTGTTTTATTTAAGCTTGTGTGCTGAATTTAGATGATTTAAGAGTTTTTAACAAAAGTTGTTTGTGTTGTTTGGTGGATTTCAGTTGTCATTTCAGGAGTGGACACAGCAGATGAGGGATATGCTGGATGCCAGGAAAAGGGGTGACTCTGCATTTCGGGATAAGGATTTTAAAACTGCAATTGAATGTTATTCTCAGGTATATTTGTTTTAGCGAAAAATATATAGATGGGCCTTTTGTTACCAGTAGCTATGTTATTTATTTATTTGAGTGACTTTAAGATGTTGTTGAAAAGGTACCTAGTTTGATTTAAGAATCATTTTGGAAATTAACACGTCTTTTTAATTTTCAAATTCATTCCCGTGTGCAGTTCATTGATGTGGGCACAATGGTCTCTCCAACCGTGCACGCAAGACGTAGCCTGTGCTATCTGATGTGTGATCGGCCTGATGCTGCCCTTCAAGACGCAATGCATGCTCAGTGCGTAAACCCAGAGTGGCCGACAGCCTTCTACATGCAAGCTGTCGCACTCTCTAAGCTTAACATGCAAAGTGATGCCGTTGACATGCTTAATGAAGCCTCACAGCTTGAAGAAAAGAGGCAAAAGGTTTCCAAACAAACCTGAAGTAAGCCATCAGTGGTTCTTGTTGTTGTTCATGCTTATTTTGGTGATGCGTGCGATTGGGGTTGTGTGTTGGTTGGTTGGGGGGGGGGGTAATTAGGTATTAAATTGTGAAGATGTTTTAGGAAAGAAATGACCCTTTTTCTTTTGTTTATTTATGGTAGTCGACAGTCTAGTTGGGCTTGTGATTTTGTTGTTGTTGGTCCCATGTATATTGACAGTGCAAGGCATGATTATTCTGTTCAAAGAAAATTGGTATGTTATTTGCCCAGTAAATAGCTTTCTTCTCTTTGCTTGCACGTTTTCTTGCTCCTCTCCAATTGTAGGATTGTATTATGAACATAGACACCTCTCGTTTAGATCTAACGGCCTGAATCCAAGTTAAAATGCAAATCTGTTAAGGCTGATCATACTACGATTTTATAGGGTCAAAGTCCAATTTTATCCGGGCCACCTGATCTTTGAATTCGCATCCTCTGAGATATCTCAAACTTTGCGTGACTTTTGGAATATCTCAATCATTCAAATACATTCTGCACGAATCTCAAATCTCAAATAATACTGCCCCTACGTTCCCCCGAATAGACACCGGACACGTCGGTCACTCAAAAAATGAGATATCTCAGAGGATACGCACCCAGAATTCGCATCCTCTGAGGTCAGACCCTCCTGTTCCGCGTGGGACTCAAAAGTATAGTCCGTTTGAAACAAATTGTGTACATACAAGTTTTATTATATCATATAAAGTTATAAACATAAGGAATGTATCACACTGACGCCTGCGGGCTTATCCTTAAAAAAAGTGTCACACTGAAATATTAAAGATACAAAATTATGTAGGAATAAAAAATTTCATGCCAAGTAAATCTAATACAATTTATTATACAATTTCTGTATTAAATCTAATACAATTCTATATATATTTTAAGATCAAACTCATAAAAATAATAAATAACTGTCAAAAAGTGGCAAAATATTGTTCTGAGAATAAGACGTGTATATTGACAAAAAAAATTCAAAATGATATATGCATAGTGAGATATGCACGCTTATTCGCTTAACATGCATAAATATTAATTAGCTATCATAATTAGTTATATATATTGTTTGAAGGACCGACACGTACAAGTGCAAGAACTATTCGATTTTACAAAAAAAAAACAGATTAAATTTATGGATAATAACTTATCTATTATTGGACATCAACGTCAATCTTTACACAAGAAATTAAAAATTACAAAATATCTTTTGGAGAATGCAGACAAAAGCGCCAATTGCGGTGGCATGTTCCGTGGCGAACTGATAGTGCTATGCTGGAGTGAATTAATATCCTATGCCGTGCCTGACCTGAAAGCCTAGTCAAAAACAGGTCTATTTGGAATATAAATGTGTTTATTTTAAAATCCGTACAAACTCATATGAATGGTTATATATATGCTACTGTTAGCTGTGATGTTGTGTAACATATATAACCAGCCATATATAACCATGAGGAAGTAGCCTGGAAAACACAAGTATGAACTCATTTAATTTTCTTCGTCAGAAATTGAGACTTGAATTGGGCCAACATTCAGTGGACGCGTGGACGGTAGGGATAATTTTCAAACACCGTAGAATTGACTTGTTATTTATCCCTACGGTCATCTACTGGTAAACCAATGATCAGTCGCAGCATCCTTCACCCATTTATAAAAGCTCATACCGGTAGCACCAGAATAGCATTCCATTTCCACATCTGTATTTTTAGTTCAGTGCAAAAATGGGGTCTTCTATAATACAAATCATTACCATTGCCTTACTTGTTGGAATCTTTTCTACTGGTAAGGCTCAGGCTCAGGATGTGAGCTCAATCATTACCAGTTCTCTCTATGATCAGATGCTCCCGAAACGAGATTCATTTTACACTTACGATGCTTTCATCAATGCTGCAAATGCATTTCCTGGATTTGGCACGACTGGTGGTGCCGACATCTCTAAGAGGGATCTAGCAGCTTACTTTGGACAAACCTCCCATGAAACATCCGGTTAGATATATATTGACATGATTCAGTAAATTAACCAATACTTTCAGGCAGAAGCAATTTACTGATTGAATCTTGGTTTTTTGATGAATTATTCTTTATATGATGGGCTGTTGTATATGACCTAATTAATAGATCAAACCTGTCATGTATAATTTATATAAAAAATGGTTGATATTTTTTTTTGCTTTATGGACTTCTATTTATCATTCATTTGACCTGGAAATTACATGGTCTGAGGATATGTTAATTTGAGAGATAAAAAGTATTGAACAGTATTTATTTTATTGAAATGATTGTGATGTCGATGCTTACATGAGTTTATATAGACATAATATATAGCTGTATGTTTGTCTAATTTGCTACTAGTCTATGTAGGTAAGATTGATAATACAAACTTAGAAGGTAAGATTGGTAAGATTGCATATAGCCTGTGTTGTCAAGTGTCTCCAAGTATAGTGTCTTCAAGGCTTGCGTATATAATTTTGTGTATTTTTATTAATAAATTTCAACAGGATATTTCTACAAGGAAGAAATTGCAAAAACAGACCCCCCTTACTACGGGAGGGGACCTATTCAACTTACCCAGTAAGTTCTTGGATCCTTCAATTCAATTCTCCTAATTATTCTGCAAAAAAATATGTCGTCAATTTGACTTTCCGGGTATAGTGGGTCGACATGGTTTATGTGTTTCTCGTCAGAAAGTTGGGACAAGCAAATCATCAGATAGCTTGGCTTATTCACGGGATAGTGATAATCTAGTTAAATACAGTTCTTTAAGAAAGTTTCATGGAATTGAATTAGCAATCTGTGACTAATAGTTAAAGCCAAAGAAAAGAGAAGAGAAAGGAGAGAAGGAAAAAAAAAAAAAAAAAAAATCACCTCTAGAGAACATGCTGCAGTCTCTTAGATTTCTGGTAAAAATGTTTTGTAATATTGAATAAGCTTCTACAACATTGAGATATTAAAATCAAATTACTGATTCCAGCAAGTACAACTACGAACAAGCCGGGAAAGCCATCAATGAAGATCTTGTCACAAACCCTGATTTAGTGTCCTCCAACCCGGTGATCTCTTTCAAGACAGCGATCTGGTATTGGATGACTGCACAGGGCGCAAAACCATCTTGCCATAGTGTCATGACAGGTCAGTGGAGCCCATCGGATGCTGACAGAGCAGCCGGCAGATTGCCAGGCTATGGTCTAACCACCAACATTATTAATGGTGGCCTAGAATGCAACGGTGCGAAGCCAGACCTAGTTGCAGACCGGACTAATTTATATAAGGGATACTGTGACATGCTTGGTGTGGGTTATGGTGATAATCTTGACTGCAATAGCCAGATGCCGTATCCTAGTAATTAATTACGGCTGTTGTGATGAGAAGTTGATGGGGAATAGGCTCAGTTGTACTACCAAATAATGAAATAAATGATGTTGCATATGTATTGAAAGGTAGCATTTGCTACTAGCTCAAGTAGCACATGAGTACCATATATATGGCACTATGAGTTATGTTGTTGTAGCATTGTTGGAGTTAGCATTTCTGTGTATGTTTGTTCTCCAAATTTTTATGAGTTACAACCTTAATTTCAGTTTCATCATTATGACTATAATTTTTTCCTGTGGCGTTCTTTTTTCTTTTTTTTTGATGTAACTGTGGCGTTCTTTGTTGTACCGAAAACCATACGAACTCGAAGAATAACAGCATATATGTTAGAAATCTATACGGACCAGTATTCTCTGCGGAATTTTTTACATGCAGAGCTGATCGGACGGTCCAAATTTAATCTCAGCCGGTGAGTGCTCGAGATGATTGAGAGGGCAATATTAATTTTGCTTTGAGATTTATGCCACAATCTTATTTGGTCCATTCGATCAAAACGAACGGACTAGATTTAAAGAACCGCACAGCTCCGCAGGTAAAAACTCCCGCAGAGGATGTGATTCCAATCTATACGGCCTAATAAATTGGAAGTAGCAGGAAAATATATAGTAATGGGCCTTCTTAGAAAGAAGCTCCTTGATACATTCAAACAACCATCTCATTCTTATAATCCCAGCCCACATAATTAATAGCGAAGCCGAAAAAGTGAAAAACTCAAATTCATTTTGAATTTTATTCTTTTTTGACATCTCTTTAAACTGTTTTTGAATTTGATGACGGAAAACACTATATATATATTTCATATTATTCATAAAATTCATGAATTTTTGTTTACATATTTCATAAAATTATTATTATTAGTTTTAATATATTATTTGCATTCTAAAACAAATGAACTATATATAATTAATATTATAACATTCATGAACCATGCAATTAATTAGTTTGTAAAAATATTAATACTTATAAATGGCAATAATAATGTTCTAATTAAGGTAGATCCAATCAACCAGTAGTCATGCATCTACAAATTCTCTGCCAAGACTGGCCGTTCTGACCATCTGTAATTTTATTTGGAAGTCTCAAATCATTTGAATTAAGAGGAATAAAAACATTGGAGGAAAATAATCGTAGCTGCTATTATAGCTTGTAATTATCCCCAACTCTAGCCTAAAGATCATATTAACTTCATTTCGTTTTTCATCAAATTTACGTAAAGGTTTTTGGTGAAACGATAGCTTCATTACATCGAGAAATTAAGCCTATGTTTGAATATTCGACTAAACATAGCTTGATTACATTGCTGAAATGGAACTATAATTTATCGAATCGACGACAGCAGCTCAATGTTTCTCATTGCTTGGCTAATATTAAACAAAAAGAAAGATACTTCTCTTGCAATTTACATTTCCCTTTCTAACTATAACCAAGTGTAAATAAAAATTGATCTGAAATTAAATATTTTATCCTCCCAAAGCAAGGTCTTCGAAGCTCAATTAAGCTTCAATATAATTCTATACTTGAAAACAATAGTTAATTATTATGTTTATCACATAGTCTATCAAGTACCATATCATTACATGCTTTATTTTAGAAATTAAAAATTAGCAAATTGGCATATGGAGATCCCGGAGGATTAACTTGCTGTGTTTTTTGTTCATCATTTTTGTCTAAAAAAACGAACATCATAAACAACAGATAAAACAATAATACAATCTACAACATCTAAATAATAATATAGTCTACAACATACAAGCAATAACACATTCTACAACACAAAGTCGAACAATACAACAGAACGTAAAATACTACAAATTCAGTCTTCTAACACAAAATATTTCAAATACATTCCTAAAATAAAGACTATGGATTGGGAGTTCTGGAACTCTCTCCCTTAGTCTTCATAGGTCAACTGCTACATTTAACACACTCCCACTCTTCGAAACGACAGTCATTTGCCAAATCTGCATCCTTATCGAGACATTTGGGGTGAATTCTGATGTCACAAATATGACACCTGAACATGCCATCAATATCTCCCTTGACATGACATGCGGTGCACATTTCCCACTCAGGTGGAGGGTCGATATCAGGAAATATATCTTCAAACACTTCTCTAGCCTTCGGATCATCAGTGTTCATGATGTCTTCAACATCTTTGGGTGGAAGCCCCATACGAGCTAAACGTCTCCTATTACGGGCATCGCTCATCCAAAATTGATCGGCTAAGGTTCTGCGAGCATTACATTTGAACTGATTTGCTTCGTACTAGATTTCAGATTTTGATGCCATAGTAAGAGCTAGAGTTTCAAATGAGCACGATAGATTAAACAATTTCTAACATTTTTGGACAATTTCTAATAATTTTTTATATTTTTTTAAAATATAAAATAAAATTAATTAATTAAAAAAGAAAATTGGAGGGGAAGGAAAAAAAAAGGGGATCCGGCAAGTCAATTAGCGGACCCTTTTTTTTTTCCTTCTTCCTAATCCACCAATTGAATTCTGTTATGTTTTTTTTTTTAAGGTGGGGTCCGCCGATTCAATGGGCGGCCCTTTTGAGCTCGTTGACGAACGTAGTAAGTCTGGAATTCTAAGAAAAAAGTGGTTAATTGGTTTTTTTTTTTTTGAATATGGTAGAAATAAAAATTTCGGCTATATTCCCCACCGATGGCCATGCTCAGTTGACTTGCATCATCTGAATTATCAATACTGATGTTCTACGTATGTTCTACGTATGTTCCTCATATCACACGTAATTAAGAAAGCTTCAGGCAATCAACCATTAGTCCTACATCTACAAATTCTCTGCCGAGACTGGCCGTTGTGACTTGTGACCATGTGTAATTTTATTTGGGAGCCTCAGATCATTTGAGTGAAGAAAAATAAATTTAAGCATTGCAGGAAAATAGTTGTAGCTGCCATATATAGCTTGTAATTATCCCCAATAACTCTGCCCAATGATGTTGCAACTCCATTTTCATTTTTAATCAGATTTATGTAAAGAATTTTGGTGAAAGGATAGATTAGTGCGATGCTTGATTACATTGGGGAAACCTCTATTTGAATATTTGACTAAGGAATCAAGGACTTAGCATAATGACGCGAGCTCTGTTTCTCTACAGAGCGACACATATTTGATTCTCGCGAAAAGCATTTAAAAGATGTTGCGATGTACGTACTGGAGCTTTAATAAATTTTTTTGACTGAATACTACAGCTTAATTACATTGCTGAATTGGAACTAATTTCTCAAACCGTCAGATTTTTCTATCTCAAAAATTAAGCTAATGTGTGGTTTTTTTTTTATGTGTTATTTGGATTTAGAAACCCACATTTCACTTAATTGATCATGACAGCAGCTCAATGTTTCTCATTGCTCCTCAGCTAATATTAAACAAAAAGACAAGGACTTATCTGGGAATACTTATTTATATGTTAAGTTGGAAGATTTATTGACTTGCAATTTACAATTCCCTTTCTAATTATAATCAAATGTAAATAGAAAGTGGTTCAAAATTTAATATTTATCCTCCAGAGACAAGTCTCTGAACCTCGCTTAAGATTCAATATATATATTCCAAACCAGCAGACAATAATTAGTTATAATATACATCAGATACATACTCTATCAAATACCATACCATTACATGCTTTTTATGTTAGCATTTAGAAGTTCAGCAAATTGGCATATGGAGATCCCTGATCTAGCCATGCACTGCACATCTGAGCGAACAATGTGTCATGTATGACATCAAAGTTATAATTTGGTACTTGAATCTCAAGAGGAGGTAATTCATTAACTGATTGCAACAACCCCGTTGATTCAGATACAACTTCTATTTCTTGCTTGATCCTCTCATCTGCTGAGTTCCTCACATACTGACCGTTTAATTGGGTCGATGTCATGACCAGATGTTCTTGATTTTCAGATGATGAATTATCTGCATTTGTTGAAGAACTGGCTTCGTCGAACGAAACTTGATTAACCTGTTCCATCGCTGCCCGTTGCTCCAACTCTTTCATTGATTTTGCCTTGCGATATATCTTGCATAATACTATATCATCCTGCACGCAGTACTGTTATATGTTAATTTCAAAGTAAAGCAATGCTAATATTTCTTACATGTATGATTACTTGCTCAAATGGTTGTTCTAGGAATTTGCAAATTTGGTATTCCTTCCAGTCTCTTATGAAGAAATTATGACAGTAATTGATGTGTTTTAATTTTAATTACTTATGTATAGTGTACTCTCAAAAATATAAATTACTCATCCAGTGGATAATCAGCTTTTAATTTTTCAAATAACATGACAGAATACTATTTTAATTTGCTATTGTATGACCAGATAGTTGCAGGTGTAGCATACCTGAAGAGGCGTGGCGTATCGGGTAGTGTCAAGCAATCGGTACTCGTTCATGACCCAATCTGTCCTGGCACCTCGAGGGGCCCTCCCCTTGTAGAATACCAGCGTCTTCTTCATCCCGATAAGCTGCCTCGGCTCTGCTGCCCGCAATATTTTTCGGTCAGAGCCTGTAGCCTTCCAGAAACCCCGTTCAGTTGTCCTGTTTGGCCGGCCTCCATTCCCTCCAGTTTTCTTATCCAGTCTGACAAAGAAGTACCATTCTCTCTCCCCAACCGCCAGTCCTGTAAATTAAATAGTGTAAGTTTTGAGTGTTAGCTATATATCATAATTGCACAGCAGAACTTAAGTGAACTATATTTACAAATTAATTCTCAGAAGTACCGGGGAGCTCCCAAGGGTCATATAGGTATATGTTAAGCATTCGAATGATCTCTGATTTCAGTGTTTTGCCGTGTGCGACTCGTGAGAGGTAAAACTCGATGAGTTCTTGTTCTGTCGGATGGAACCGAAAGCCCGGCAAATCTACTTCCATATTACTACCTACACACCTCTCCGTTGTATCTTTCGGAGTAGCAAGGGCAGTACTGCTGTATATATTTGATGTCTAATTTGAGCACCGTAAAGAATTAACAACTATGGTTGTGCTTATATAAGGGGCAAAGCCGGTAAGAAAGGCATTATGTTTATGTGAGCTATTGGGCCCCACACGGTGCATATTAGAAGGAAGACATGGAAAATTAAGTCCTTGGAATTTGTCTGTTGCGTCCTCAGTTCTGTACCACCACCAGTAGCATTTTTGCCTGATATTTCTGGGGCTTAGTCTTTATAATGGACTTTTGCTAAATCCCAAATAATAAAATTTACTTAATTTAATCTAGTACAAATTACCATTGAATAGCTCTTCAATTTGCATTACAATTTATAAAGTATATATGACTATCTAAACAATTAATTACAAAGTTCTTATTAAATTAATATCCATGACGTCAATTATCTCTGATTGGTCAAAAAGAAATTAGATATTCAAGATATATATAAAGTGCAAGATATGGTATATTATTACGCGGAAAGCATATTGTACAAAGAAAGTTAAATCTGCACAATAAAAGCAACACTAGATCTGATATTCACATTTCTGTGTAGACTGGTGTCTGGTGAACTTCTGAAAATGAACGAAATACAAAGATAATCTATTTAATGTGGGCTCATTCTTTTCTTTTCTTTTTTTAAATATTTGCAGAGACTGTGAAGTTGTGAGCGGACTCAAACTCTCAATATTTGAATAACTACAATGAATTTTAAGACTTTTTTTTTTTTTTTTGGTCAACTGTGCTACCGCTCCATTTTGGATCCATTCTTATAACATAAAATCGGCACAAAAAACTCAATTCTTTGATGGAAATTGAGAGGAACTTGGGAAGAACTTTACAAGAATTAAAGGCACCAGTGGTACAGTGGTTAATTTTTGGGTTTTGACTGCGACTGCATGACTATATGGTCTTCCTCTCCTCTAGACTTGAAAGAGGACTGAAATATCAAATATCTATCTATTATTGAATACTAAACCCACCGTGCAAAACTAGTTATTAGTTCAAATCTGTTGAACGGTACGTAATATTTCAATTCTACGTGACAATTCAAGTGGCTTGATGTCAAGGGAAATAAATCTGCTGCGATTCTTTCGAATCGTAGGATTTCTGTCTTTTCAAATCAAACTATGCATTTTTTTTAAATGCACGAATCTCAAAGTAGTTGATTTTATCTACGAATTTCAAAATAAATAAATAGTTTGATTTGAACGAACAAGAACTCTGCAATCAGATTGGTTTCATGATGTCAAGTCAGTGCACCAATCCGCAAAGCCACAACTAGGTTTTAGGTTAATCAATTCAGATCTAGTGAGTAACCTGAACCGATAGAATGAGTTTCGGACCGTTTATTTTAATCTGACACAAATCTCGAAGACTCTAATGCATATTAGGGTAGGACCGAAATAAAGTCCCTCGGTTGGAATTTTCTGAGGCGAATACCATGCTGAGGAGATATTCACTCTTGGGTTAATTGAGTTAGAGTCAACGTGGTTTTGTTTAATAAATCAGACAATAAAAATAAAGAATGAATATCTCCATGCATATAAAAATAGAGAATAGAAGGAACAACAATTTAAAAAAAAATAAGAAGAAGAAGACGCAACGTTATGCGGCTGCAACAGCTTACATAGAGCACGGGCTACTTACTAGAAATTTGAGATTTTGCACGTAGTGGCTGTTGCAGTGCACATATCAAATTAGCAAAAAAAATAAAGTACTTGGACATTTAGTCCCACACGAGAAAGTAGCAATAGATATGTATAGTAGGAGAATCCAAAGTGGGAGATAGCGCTGAGAGAAATATTAAGAGCAGATTCATTTTTGTAGTAAAATTCTCATAATTCTTATATTAATTGCATGAAATTTTGAGCACGACTGCATACTGTATTTGCATATGTCATGCGGCTGTATTTAAAAACACTAATTGAAGTATGGCAATGAATAGGTTATGTTACAATTAATTGGGTAGAAGATATTTGAATATCTCTTAGTTATCACAATTTAATCCATTAGATTTGCTAAAAGAAAATCAAAACTGAATCTATTTATTTACTTTTCCTGTTGTCCTCTATTAAATGAACGGTTTATATTACAAAATTAATATATAACCATGTAATACATATGTAGTTTACATGTGTGGACAATTATTTATAATTTGTATATCATATTTAACACAGATCACCTATGCGAGCATCATATAGTATTCAAATTCACAAAGATTATTCAAATTTGATAAAACTAAATAATTCCTTACTCTACACAAACGCGAATTTTTCTTATTTACCATTTTTGGGAAATGAATAGATGGAGATACCATTGTGTTTGGAGAAATTTTATTTTCATTAGCTCCTCCTTGGAACAAAAACTAGCTGGCTTAAATTCCACAAAAATTCAAAATGTAAATTAAATAAGATCAATATTTTCCACATTTCGTTCTCATTTCTTTCTTCATATGTGGGGTCTTGTCGAGTCAACGGTCCGTTCCATCCATCAATTCTTTTTTTAAACATCATAACCCAGACCACCGATCGGTGAATATTCTTTGGCGAAATAATGACAACCGCGTTATTTTTGTATAAACAAATTAAGTTTCCCGAAGGTTTACAGATTTCTTTTTTAAGGTCGACAATCAAGTAGACCTAGAAGCTAGAGTCATATATACTACTTTTCTACTTGTACCAAATTTCTTTCAGAATGGCCGCTCTTGACTTGTCAAGTCAAGATCATTGACTGAAAGTCACTGTACAAGACATCTTTTTGTTTACTGTCATGCACTGGGTTCAATTTCTTGGACGAAATTATTAACAAACTTATCAAAATATCCCTAATCAATTGAAACAAGAAACTTGTTCAAACTAAACGCATCAATTAATTTATTGCCTGGTTCGGTACCGGACTGACAGCTCTTTCGTAGCATGGTATAAAATATGGAAATTGAAAATTATTAAAATGTTTATTGGAAGGAAAGAAAGAAGAAATAAGGATTGTTTTCTTTTTCTTTTTCAAAAAATGTTTATTAGAATGTTTATTAAAATTATGGAACTTGAAAATTACTAAAAATTATTAGAATGTTTATGTTTAAGTTAATTTGTATGAATTTGTTTAATTAGATATGCATAGTTTGTGAACTATATATATGTTTGAATTTAAGAATTTGATAATTTGACAGAATTTTTTATTCATATCTTCCATTAAAAACAATATCCGCGTACATATGCTCTCCTTTTTTTTTTCTTTCTTAAAGTGCTCCAATCGTTCAGAAACTCTCTAGTGAACCGTTCAGAATTCCACATTGGCCTGATCCGCCCTCATTGCCCTAACCTTCTTCTATTAGAACATGAAAAAGATTGAAAATAAGGATTATATTGATTATTGAGCAGTAAAAAAATTTCCAACAGAGGCAAATGCAAAGTTGCTTGAGACTTATATTGTTAGCTATATCTAGTCCTATGTGGGCGTGCAACAAAGTTGTAATTGAGATGCAATAAAATCATAAGATTATTACAGTGACCTATTTCACTGACTGGGTATGGGTACCTGTTTTCCGTACTTGGTACTTGACATTTCTATTGGTACCCATTGTTAACAACTATACAATTTAAAAAACATGTACATTAGTAATATTCAACTTACATAAATCTTCTCTTTATTCTCATCTGTAAACTTCAATGAATTGATATCGTATTCATAAACCTGCCCACTTTTCTCGCTGGCTGTTGGATTGACTCCCTCATTGCCATCAATATTTTCGGTAATTTCAGTCACACTCTTCTCAGCAGCAGCAGCAGCAGCTATTTGAGCCACAACTGGTGATATGCCATTTTCTCTTGCACAATGGATGTGGATGTATAGTTCCTCCATGGTTGGCTTCTTCCCCTTATTCAAAGTTGTCTCCAGTTGGTAAATTAAAATGAAATTTCAAGATTAGACGGACGGTTAGTGGTTAAATAAGTAATAACATGGGAACATAAGTAATTCGAAGGGTACCAGTTTCTCAAAATGTCGGTGAGCACTAGCTAATCCAGCGTAGTGGGAGGTTGGATTTCCAGAGCCTCTGCGGTTTTCTTGGTTTTGTTTGCTGACTAGCTGCCACTCTTCAGAGAACCACAAATCACAGAGAACCCGCCAATGTTGTGGGGCCAGACACCAATGCGGGTGATTGGCTTTCCATGTGTCAATGTCCCAACCATATTTCTTGATGCATTTCTTCCTTGCTGTACCGAGCTCCTCACAGTACCTTTTGCATGCTATTGCCTCGAGTACTTCACGACAGCGGGCTGGGTCTTCATCTTTGGCATACCTATATCTCTCCTACATCCAAGAAAATTAGAAATTGCTATCTTGAGGGATTCAATTGTAATTTTGACAGCTAGGAGAAATCTTTCCATTTCAAAACCCAATTTACCCTTACTCTTTAGTGTTGACATCTTTTTAATGCCTAATAATAAAAACTACTGATTCAGTTGCTTGATGCTGACTGTCATGCAAATTAATCATGTTTGTGATTTTAATGTCTAAAAAGAAAGCAATTATCTCTCATTATTTTAAAGGTGCAAATCAACTCTTATTTTAATGCAAATAATCACTTGTGTATTTTGTTCCCACCAGAAAACTGTGCCTCATCCTTTTCTTTTCACTGCCAAATAGCTCACCAAGTGTTGTACTGGTTAGGAATAAGCCAGCCTTTAACTTGTAAGCCAAATAGCTCTACCCTCGTTGAAGCAGCTCCGACCTAGTTGTCAGCACCATTGAGTAAGGCTATAGACATGAAAGAAGGAGGAAAGTTATATTAATAAGAAATTCTCCTAGGAGAGAGATGGATTCAATCATGTTCTACTAATATCAGAGATAGTATAGGGTAAAAAGCAGCTTTGCCAGTCTCAGTACACGGAGAGCTTTGGGTTCATCTGTGCTGCTGGTGGGTAAGCAATAATGCCTCAATTTCACTGCTCCTTTTCTGAAATTTATCGTGTATACCCTGAAATTTATTGTGTATACCCCTAATTAAACTATGTTTGTAAGTGATTACATGGGATGTGTCTAAACAACATAATTTCACGATGCATGCATCACTTCTTTGGTCGGTAAGTGATTACCCCGCTTACGAGATGTTATGTGGATGGGGTACTAAAGGCCGATTAGCATGTTTTCACTGCATGGGTGCAACAAAGGCATTCCAACTCAAGCATGGTGGGAAAACGACATGGTTCGGTTGTCATAGATGCTTCTTGCCTCTAGATCACCCATTTCGTCGCGATAAGAAAAATTTCATAAAGGGTAAGGTTGATTTTGATCGGCCACCACGAAGAGTAACGGGAGAGGAGCGGCTTGCAATGGTGAGTAAATTAGAGCCGATCAAATGGGGTAAAAAAAATAGCCTACAACAGTTAGATGGTTATGGTGACAACCACCATTGGCAAAAGAAGAATATTTTTTGGAGCTTGCCCTATTGGAAAGATAACTTGTTACAACACAGCATTGACATGATGCATTTGGAGAATAATTTTGCAGAAAATTTGATTTACACTGTTTTAGGCATTGGGACCAAAAACAAGGATAATGAAAAGGCACGGAGGGATTTGGCTCTCCTTTGCGATCGTGCCAATCAGAACCTAACCCCGGATCCGGGTAACCCAAGAAAGCTGCGAAAACCAAAGGCTCCCTTCACACTCTCACCGGAAAATAAGAAGAAGGTTTTAATATGGCTCAAGGATCATGTCAAGTTCCCCGATGGTTTCGCATCGAATTGGGCACGGAGTGTAAACCTCACTACAAACACCCTAACTGGGCTAAAAAGCCATGATTTGCATGTGTTCATGGAGCGACTACTTCCTATCGCATTTCGAGACTTTGTCCCTGATTACGTATGGGATGTTTTGTGCGATATTTCAAGCTTCTTTAGAGAGATTTGTGCTAAGGAGCTTGATCCATCCCGTATCAACCAATTAGAAAAGGATATTGTCGTCACAATGTGCAAAATGGAAAATATTTTTCCGCCGGGTTTTTTTGATTCTATGGAGCATCTTGTGGTCCATGTCTGTCATGAGGCTAGATTGGGTGGACCAGTGGGGCCTCGATGGATGTATCCCTGTGAAAGGTTAGATTTTATTAATATATTTCTTCTATATGTAAACCACTTACGTTATTCTTTCTACTTAATTATTAATCATTCATAAGCCCAATATTTCTATTACAGGCGAAACAAGGAACAAAGGATGAGAGTTACGAACAAGGCACGTGTTGAGGGTTCAATCGTCGAGGCTACCGTTGTTAAAGAAATTGGTACATTTTGCACATTTTATTTCACTGAGAATTCTAACAATAACCCACAAGGGGTTGACACAAGTGACCCTCCGTGGAGACGCCTATCAATTTTTGATACGGCGGGTCGTTTCTTCACACAGCCAAATAGAAGGACTCTCGATGAAAGGGAATATAAAGCTGCACACACATATGTTATCCTCAATTGTCCGGAGATAAAAGATAAATTTCTGGGGTACAATCTTATCAAATTTCTATTTTTGTCATTCCAAAAATGTCTATTCCAAACAATATAAAAAACCTAATTTGTCAAAAAATTGGCATGTGTAGGGAATTTGACGCATGCATGCTAAACTCTGGACAAGCCACCAACGCACAACATTTGGACAAGGTTCGTGAAGATGGATTCGCCGATTGGCTACGTAAGAAGGTCCTATCTGACCATAATTGTGACCGCTACCTCCGAAGGGCAGGACTAATGCCACAAGCACAAGCGGATTGCTTCGAGGGTTACGAAGTGAATGGCTTTCGATTTCACACAGAGGAATATGGGGGAAACAAATCAACAAAGAGTAGCGGTGTTTGTATTAAAGGAGAGTGGGATGGAAATGACACACCACAAGACTACTATGGAATTCTCCAAGAGGTAATTGAGCTAGATTATGATGGACTCAACAAGGTCGTTCTCTTTAAGTGTAATTGGTTTGACATAACAAATGGCGTAAGGGTGGACAAACAACATGGAATTGTTGAGGTTAAACATGCTTCTCGTCTTAAAAATTATGAACCTTTTGTGTTGGCACCTCAAGCAATCCAAGTGTTTTACCTTCCTTATCCATCGGATAAAATTGAAAGGCGCCAATGGTGGGTGGCAATGAAAAATACCGCGAAAGGGCGATTTCGTGTCGATGACGACGTCCATGCATACCTAGAATTTTTCCAAGATGAAATGCCGGATCATTCGATCGAGGTTTCAAACGGTGAAGAATTTGATTGGGATGGTATGGCTCCTCAAGACGATGAGTTCGAGCTAGTAGAAGATACAATGTCTCGAGGTGTAGAGGAGTTCGAGGATAACCCAATTGAGATAGAGGATGAAGATGATGAAGGGTTAGATATGGAGCATGAAGAAGATGAATTTGGTTTCTAATCCCATGATTATTCTCATCAAAAATTTAAATTAATTGGTGAATCAATAGTTGTATGTGTTGTTTCTCAATGATTGTAAAATTATGTTTTTGATCAATTACCTTTCAATGTTTGTTCTACTAACCAAAATTTAAATGCACCCGTATTTTATTCTAATACGCTGCTATAATTCATATTGTTGTGAGTTATAATAAAATTCTTCATTTAAAAGGAGAAACAAAAAAAAAAGAAATACAGAGAGCATTTGCAAGGGTAATCCCATGCAAATAGTAAGATGCGAAGTACAGACTATTTGCATGGCAAGGTAGTGGAGTATTTACATGGACTTCAATAAAATATAGTATAAATGGGTGGTTAAGTATTTGCATGGCTATGGGGTTAAGTATTTGCAAGGAACCTTAATAAAATACAATATATAACATGTGTCTAAGTATTTGCAAGGACAAGGGGTTGAGTTTTTGCATGGAGCTCGAATTAAATATAATATCCGACTTTCATAATGTATTTGCAAGGGGAGAAATCTCTCATTTGCATGGTTGCACATCCCACAGTTCCATGCGAAGTAATTGCATGGATTTACCCTTGCAAAAAGTCCGTAATTTCATAAATGTAATTTCTTTTGCAAGGACCCTCCTCCCCTTGCAAAAAACTAGTCCTACCCTTGCAAAAAGCTCAGATTCTAGTAGTGTGACGTGTAATTTTTGTTCGAATACGGTCACGTCACGCGACACGCGAGTTATGTCACGTAATTGACACACGTGACGTGATGTGATATAACGTAACGTAACTAATCACACCGCGATAAATTTCTTTCTCTAAGTGACAGCATCGGTTTCTCTTGATACCCACTCTACCAGCTCGCCGTTCTTTATAACCCGATACCCACTTTACCCGATAGTTCCCACAATCCGTCAACGTAGCACTGGTAAGAATTATCTGTTAAGAGGGTTACCTGATAGCAATTGTGTTCACAGCGCCTCAGCCGGAACCTTGCTGGCTTGGTGATTGCACCAGAAAGCAACTTTTGATGCCGCCTCCTCCTTTGAAGCATACTTCTTTATAATCTCGTATTCTAAAAAATATGATCCATCAAAATAACTCTCTCAAGTATTTTCACTAATTAAATCCTTAACAGTATACTTATTTTAGAAAATTTTGATAACGGCTGCCAAGTGTCTTTAACAGAATACTTAACTTTTTCGATTATATGTTTTAATTAGAATAAATTGTATCTGCTCAATCTATAAAAATTTAGTTATTTTTGTTTTATAAGTCATAAGTCTTGTTGCGTAACAATAATATCCTTACAAAATAAAGTTGGTGTAAATTTGTGCACCATGTGTTTGCTTAATCTTGTACGTCCTAACTCCTAATAAGTTGGTGCATTTTTTTTTTTGCTTGATTGTTTTTAAAGAATTCCTTTTTTTTTTTTTTTTTCAAAAGTTAGGCAGCTGAATTTTATTGAGATTTATTATGTGATTTAAATATTTCAGGAAAATTATTTTAATCAACGAGCACATTTATATTATTCAGTATCCAACTATACATTTTTTTCTTCAAAACAGAAAAGGTAATTATCTATGATAAAAATATGAACCGAAACAATGCAAAATTTCAAGATGTAGTTCAACTATAGAACTATAGAAGGTCACTGACAAAATATTTCCATATGCTTTTACTATTAAAAGGGCCTGTTAGACAGGGGCACAGGGCAGCGCCTGAGAAGCCTTTGTTGGGGTCAGTATTTCTAAAGTGAACCGCCATGAGGCCCATTTTATATCCGAGTCTATTACTAAGCCAGAAATACATCCAAAACGGCACGTGTCAATTCCTGATCGTTCCACGCAACAATGCAAAATTGAGACGTGTCAAAACTCAGTAAGTACGAATCCTATTTAGTAACTTCTTTTACCGCTGCTCCTTTCTTACTTCATCACTTCCCATTTGGCATTTGGCATTTGCCATGGAGAAATACTCGCCAGAAGAAGCAGATCAAACAGAGCTGATGACAAAGAGGACCCACAGGACAGGAAGCAAGGCAAATGCAGGCGTCTAACATATCGGAAATGAAGCCGTTGACTCGAGAAGCATGTGGCGGTGGGATGTATGCCGGTGAGGACAAGACGGAAATGACTAGGGAAAGAGCACACCCAAGAGCCAGCGCAACGCAAAGTGCTGATGGGCCAGAGCAGCGGGCCCCGGAGCTGAAACAAAAGCCGCCACCGTCGAGTGAAGATCGAGATTTGGATATTACTGGCCTGTCATATATACAGTAGAAGCTGTTCTGTTTGATATGTAGATTGTCTCTATCTCTTTGAATTCGTGTGTGCAAGTTCATTTTGTTTCTTGACTTTTATGTTAGCTGCAATTAATTTAGATGTGCAATGGATGCCTCTACTGCCGTTAACAGATTTCTGTCTCTCTTCTATTCAAATTTAACCTCAGATATTTTACTCTAATTTAGCTATAGTTTGTAACAGTGATGTAAAAAAGGGCTGTTTGCATCGATTATCAGCGATTATTTCTGGTTATATTTTGAGAGAAAAATAATAAAAAATAATCGGTCGATTAATTGGCGCAAACAATCATTTATTTCTGATTATAATTGATTTTGGCGGTATCCTGTCCACCGACAAGTATTATTTACAACCTTGGTTTCTAAGTTTAGTTTAGATCTAAGCATGTCTATAAATACGTTTTCTCCTCTTTAAAATCAATGAAAAACATTCCAAAGAAAACAAAACAAATGTCAATACAATCTTGATCTTTTAATGGAAAATGATTCTAGACATATTTCAATGTTTCAAGCAAGGATGATTTTCATGCGGATGCAATTGGATTTGTTTAAACCGTACCTGAATCCTCTATCCCTCAATTGGATTGTTCAAACCGGAACTGAATCCTCTGTCTATAGGGGTATGTCTACCTGATTTTCCTGCTCTTTTGTCTTGTGTCGTCTGCAATAAAACTAAAAAATTAATATTTAAATATTTAAATTTATCAAAATTCACTAACAATTAATATTTAAATTTATCAGAATTCGAAAAAAAATCATGTTCTAAAATTAATATTTAAATATTTAAATTATTCTAAAAATTAATATTTAAATATTTAAATTCATCAGAATTCATATGTCAACAGCGATACTGAATTCATGAATTCATCAAATTTCAGTTTTATTTTAGGAACACTGCAAACTACCCAAGTAATAACATTGCAAACCACACAAAGTAATTTGTGACTGTATATATAAATTCATACGTGTAAGTTGAAATAAAAAAAAAATTAAAATTTTCAACATTTATGTGTGAATAGAAATTTTCACCGACTTTATGCTTGTACTTATATTTTGTTACTAAAATATGTCTAATTGAAAAAACTGTCACATGTCTACAAAAAAATTGTTATTTGTTATACTCTAAAGTGCAATAAAAGAAGAGGAGGTGTCAAAATTTGATAAGAGTAAATATAAGGGAGGGGAAGAGGAGGAAAATGAGAGTACTACGAGGATATTTTGTTAATTATTTTAGAAGAGAGATATTTTGTTTGAATTTTTTTGAAAGTAAGATAATTTGTAAAATTTTCCAACATTAAAATCTCGTTGCCTGAACCAGCGCTAAACAGAGGCGCGGAACATGAGATAAGGATTTCTGTCCTTTATTGAGCCCGCATCTCACGGATCCATATCCGGTGAGGTAACAGAATTTTCGGCTTGAATCACAGCTGTCCGATTGAAATCCGGACCATTTCGGCTCAAACTGAAACGCATTAGACTGCTTTAATAGTCGTGTGATGATTGAACTGTCGAACGTTCTACATCCAAACAGAGATATTCTGTTATCTTAGGTGGTACGAATTCGCTTCGCACAGCCTACTAGCTCCGCGGTGTATCAATAAACAACAGAGTTTCATTTAATAAATATTATGGTTTCTAAATTTATTAAATTAAAATTAAAATAATAAAATTTATAATTTACAAAATAAAAGCAACTATATACAATATTTTATTTTTAAATTTGTGAAAATATAGCAACATATGTACCGAAAATTTTATTAATATTCAAAAGAAATATAAAATTTTAACATTATGTACCCAAATTAAAAGTTCTCAAATATGTCTAGTTCGAAGAATAACTTCGGACCTTCTTTATGAAAAAATTAAAATATTTCTGTGTATGTTATTAAAAAAAATAAAAAATTATTTGAATATGAGTTATTGATTCCAGTTCACAAATCACTTCTAGATAAATACATAAAATTTTGTGGTCCTTCTATTTTTGAAACATAAAATTTTGCTCTGACAATTCAGATGAAATGATTTCTTATCAATTTTTTTTAAAATAGATACATTATCTTAAAATTTAAATGTACTAAAAGGGCTACAATATTTTCTTTATTTGTTCAGAAGTGACTTTTGAATCGGGATTAATAAATCAAATCCTTATTTTTATTATGTTTTCCAATAATACACAAAGAAATATTTTAATTTTTCTTACAGTCACAAAAAATCCGGTTTGAAAAATATTGATACGGGTTATTTGTCGCCCGTCTTGCTAATAAATCAAATTATATAACATTCCATCTATTTTTTTAAAAATATAAAATATTTCAAATATTTTTATACAAAAATAAATAAATTTTATTTTAATTAAAAATAAAATAAAATAAGAGAGAACTCAAATCTGAAAAATAATTCTCCGTTCTGGAGAATTATTCTCTGAAAATTAAGCTATAATTATTCTCCAAATTACACAGAATTGGAAATAATTCGTATAGATTGTTAAACTTTGATTTTTTTTAATATTAATAAAAATTTCGGGCATATGTTAGTAGCCTTTTTAAAATACTAATACTAAGTTATTATTTCTTAAATTGATAAATCAAGATAAGATAGCTGGAAATATACAAAAAAAAAATTACAAATTTTTAATTAAAAAAACATTTTATATTGCGTGATTAGTATCAAACACGAAATAAAATAATTTGTTGTCAAACATACACAAACATTATAAAATCTATTTTCTTTTCTATAGGACATTATTTTATTTGAAATAAGTATAACTGTTGTTTCATCCTATAAATATAAAGAAGTATATTACACTGAAATCATAAAGATAGAACTATTTGGAAAACTGATATCATACCAAGCATATATATACATCTACATCTACATATATTGATATACATATACATACATAGAGGTTGGCTAATATACAATCGATTGTTTCTGAGCTCCCGTGCAACCAAGTTATTTTTTTATTTTCAAAGTCCAAACGGTCAATCTAAACCGTTAGAAACGATCTCTATATTAAAATGTGCTTGGAGAACAAATTTTATATTTTTTGGAATTTTTAAAACTGACTTAATAAATAATAAAATAATTCCAAAAAAAATATGAAATTTGGTCTTTAATCACAAATTATAATAATGATCTTCTCTAAAAATGCGTACTATATTATATTATGTGTTTTATTAATATAAATACGTCATTGATATTAATGTCTTATTGTTTCACATTATAGTTGAAATATTAAGTTGCAAGGAACACATTATATAAAATGTAATAAAATTATACATATTTCGAGGTTTAATTCGAAAAATACTAGACTACTGCCAAAATAAAATGGTGGCAAAACATATTCAATATTGAACTCATGTAATTAGAAAAAAAAAATGAGATAAACATTTTTAAATAAATCATCCCAAAACTGACGTTAATAATAAGAGATATTATTTAAAAAAAAAGGAATATTTCTGTCCGCTGTTCTCAATTAAAATAAATTCTCGGGTTATTTGATAAAAAGTTCATCTTCTTTCCACAAAATGTTTTAAAAAAAACCTCTGTAATAGTTGATAACTTGATATTGAAGGCTCAATAATAATTATTGAATTAGGTTCTGATAGGAAGATCTTGTTTTAATAGTCATTCAGACATGCCATTAAAAGAAATGTACTTTTCACATTTCATATTTTTGTAAAATTCTATCTGTTTTGTTCTAAAAAATTAACAACATTAATTTATAAACGTGGACATATGCATTAAAAATATTGTATGTCTTATATTAAAACAAATCTTGTATATCTTTTGCGTTGAGAGTTTAGATATGAGTTAATTTTTTTTTCAAGAAAATATACCATTTGATATCTTATATTAAATTTAGGCGTCCCATCCCACGTAATTGTTTTTCCTGAGTGGCTGAGGGTGTATTCGTATCCTCTGGCCTCTGCATTAATTCAAAAGAGAATCTTTTGAGTTAAATGCATCTGGATTATCTGATATGTTTTAAGATCCGTACAACTTAAATTCGCACTATTAATAAAGAGTTTGTTTTAAAATCATACGGTCATTAACAAAAGATTCCTTTTGATTTAATGCAGAGGATACGTGTTCGTAGCTAGCGCGAGAGTTGTTAGCTCCCACGGGTGTCACTTGACGAAGAGACAAATTTTATCCAATTGAACTGACAAATCAAAATCAAAATATTCAATCATACTTATCCGGTTCGCTGACAGATGCTTAGAAACAAAATTGTAATGAAAGGTACTTTGCCAATTCTGTATATCAGAATTAAATTCAATGAATACTGTTTCTCAAAAAAAAAAAAAAAGTTCAATGAATACGACGCATATTTTCTTTGGGTTTCCTTGTCACGCGACACGCTCTCCGTTTGACACGTATCCATTTCAATTTATCATTGTTTACTTTGTGGTCCTTAAGCATTTTACACAAGACCTGTACCGCTGTACGCTTGACGTGTCGTAATTTCAGCCCCGTAAGCAAGGAGGTGCCACGTAATTATATAGCTGGATCAGCCCTGTGTAAGCAAGGAGGTGTCGGGCCACGTAATCTGGCTGATCTAATCCAAATCGCTTTTTGCGTGGACACGTCTCAAGATTGCTTTTGAGGCGACACGTGGCATACAAGTAGGGGCGGAAGGCCCCGGTCTGCCCTTGGCCCAGAAAATATACAGAATTTTTTTTTGCTTATGGGTCCTTGGCACTCCTAAATATTTTGGAATCACATTCTCAGCAGAGCTTTTACATGCGGAGGTCGTGCGGTTCTTTTAATCTGGTCTGTTCGTTTTTATCAGACGGAGCAAATAAGATTATGGCACGAATCTCAAAGCAAAATTAATATTGCCCCCTCCATTATTCCGAGCACTCACCAGCTGAGAGTAAATCTGGACCATCCGATCAGCTCCGCACTGCAAATCTTTGCAGAGAATACTGGTCCTGATTTCTTTTAATTATTTATAGTCCCCCTAGTTTTATTTCCTGATTCTACCCACTGCATACAAGTGTATTTTTTGTTTTACTAATTTGTCAACAAAATTAAGTCGTTGAATAAGAATAAGAATGGACTATAAAAAGACATGAAAGAGCGACATTTATCTCCCGACTCAATTTTGTTGCCGACACGTAATCCTAGGAATGGACTTATTGTCATGGAAATTGGATAAATCAACCCAGAGGCCAGAGTTCAGATGTTTGCATGTGCTCAGGAGTCACAACGACGTGGCAGATGAACTTACAAAGAGAGGAGCAGGGTACACTTATCCGATATTTAGTTCAGATTAGTGAATGGAGATTGTAATACGAAAGAGGATTATGAGGACATACAAATGTAATCCATGAACTATGTAAGGCCTACGGGTATTTCAAAATGAAAAAAAAAAAAAAAAAAATCCGATTTTAGTTAGATGCCACCTCAACATGACTGGATATTATCATATTATTGCATGAAAATTCAATCATTGATGGAAAATACGATGCGAGCTTATTAAATTATGGAAGTCAGAGTTAGATATATGAAATTATGAATATCATTTGCTAACAAATAAATATGAACAAAACTAGTGGCAGATCCAATTTAATACAGAGTTCTATTTTAAAAATTCAAAATTAATTTATAGGAGCTGAATTTTGGACCTTTGTTCTACTCTTGAAAATAATATTATTGTATCTTGATATGTGATGTGAGTCCAAAATTTATAAGAATCCGCTGACCTAAAATCCAAAATTCAAAGCTAATTTGGTAAATTAATTAAATATATTTTAGAGACAGCTGCAATTCGCTAATTCAATATGGTCCAATTCACAACCAACAAAAACGAAAAAAATTGATCCAATTCGCTCTTTGCTTCTCTAATTCCTCTCCGCTAATCCGCTCTCTGACTCAGAAACAAACAAAAAAATCCCGCAAACTCTCTACTCTATGTTATGAGCTCTCTGACTTGAACACAAAAACACAAACAAAAAAGAAATATCTCCTCTCCACTCTAATGAATTTGAATCAAATTAGCTATTTAAATCCGATTCGATAATTTTTTTGCCTAACCTTATGAAATTCTTGCATCCACCCCTGACCAAAGTTAGCGTGTGTTGTGCTTACCAAGAGAATTTGGTGAGCACAACTTCAAAAATTTATTGGGTTGATTTCAAACAATGAATCTAAATCATTAAAACTCATCTACGTCACGAGTGATGAGTACATGTAAATTTTCAAAGCTTTAAATTTATTTAGTACAAAATCAAGTGGTAAAAAAAAAATTATAAGTTATTTTATGCATACATTTTTCATCATTTTTTATCACTTGACTTTGTACTAATGAATTCAAAATTTTCAAAATTTTGCACGTACATGCATCACTTGTAAAGTAGATTGGTTCAAGTAGTTTGGATTCGTCATTTAATTTTTTTAGTTGTGTGGTTAGCTTATTTTGCTTGATAATTATTACTTCATAGGTCCGAGCAGGATTTTTTTTGTAAAAGAAGTCAGAAGAGATTTAGATTTTTTTTGTGAACAGAGATTCATTAACAATCAATTTGTTTTGTTTGACTACTTGACAATAAAAAAATAATTTATATTTTTCAATCCGGCAATAAAACATAAACTATACTTTAAACATATGATGATAAAATTTTATACAATTTTTACCGTTCACCAAATGGTTTCATAAAAGTTGATATACAAACAATTTATAAGGAAAACAACATGGCTATATTTTTTTCTTTTAAAGTTATTTTCACATTAGTATTAAAAAAATGTAATTAAGATTGTCACAATAAATTGTTGTCAATAGAGGCCCGTCCTATTAATTTATACATTAAGACATTAAGCATGTGCTCAACAAGCCCGAGACAACGTCACTCCTCAAATAGACGGTGCACATATTTATATATTTTTTATGTTTTAATGTGAGGAACATAATATGTGTATGTGATGTAATATTTATTGGAGTAAAAATAGGACATATTGAGTATAGACTTATTTAACAATAATGATAATCAACATTATAATTTATTAAACGTGTACATTCAAAACTATATGACAAGTTCACTTTTGGTACATGATCTAAGTGATAGAAAAAAGACAACTTCATTTTAAAACGTTTAAATGACAAGTTCTGAAATTATTGTGATTGTTTTTTTAGTAAAGACTGAAGGCTAATTATTCAATTATTTAATATTCTTGTTATTATAATAAATAATTTTTTTATTCGGATTTTGAACTTATGATCTCTCACATAGATACTATGTGTCTTTGCTAATAGACTAAAATCTAGTTCTTTAGTCTGATTGTTTTATAACTTCTGTGATAATTATCACTGCATGAAATTTCGTCCTTGCCACTACAATATATTATCAATAGAAAAAAAAAGTATGTATGGTTTTTAAGAGTGAGACTATGATACTTTGCAATGCGCACATCAATCTGTATTATGAATATATATTTCTATTTTTAAAGTTGATCAGTCGATTTGAATCGTTCAACATGATATCTATATGAAATGTTTCCGGAAACCAAAATGTACATTTTCTTTTTTCACTTTGTTTAGATAGGTAAAAATAATTATTTCTGAATAGTCTACAATCTTTAGATAGATGAATTTTATTTATCTAAAAAAATAGTAAAAAAAAATATAAAAAATATAAAATTTGGTCTTGGAGTACATTTTATTATGGAGATCGTGTTGAACAATTCAAATTAACAACTTGGACTTTAAAAATGAAAAAAAAAATATTCGATAACATGTACCAACAAGCATACATATATTGTAAAGTACCATAGTCTACACTAACTTCTAATCGTACATTCTTCCTACTAGTAAAATATAGTTCTGTTGGCTCAGTTATTTCTTTCATCCAGACAACTTTTTCGTGATAATTTACACTTTGTTCGAAATAAATTTCTCTTTGCCCTTGCTCAAAAGAAAAAGAGAACACAAGTTCCATTAAATTGGTTAAACTTAATCGACAAATAGGAGAAGAGTATGCTCCGCAAGATTTGAAGAGGAAAAAAGAAATACATCACGAAATTCCGATTTAAATCGTTAGATATGGTGAGAAAATTTGACAGCGAAAGAGGGCTTTAATCGAAATACAAATTCTCCAATCTCCACCAAATTAAGCACGAAACAAAACTTATAAAGTTTTCTTGGTTAGAAAAACGACAAGATTTTTATATGCTCGATCTCAATCGACAAGACTAGGTGAGAAGAAAACAGACATGCAAAATTTTGTCTTATATAGTTAAATTCAGCGAGAAATGATTTCTAACAATGAAAAGACAACTTTATCCTCGTGTTGATGACAAATTGATTGTATGAGTTGTTCGAATTCGGTAGGTTGTTTGGCGGATAAAATTGGTTTAGGAAGAGCAGAACTAACGATAGGTCTGATTGTTTGTTACAGTATTATATGAGATGAAATTTAATGGAATAAAAATTCACTTTTGAAAAAGTAGAAACTGATACCTCCTTATTTTGCCTAGATTACGACCCTGATTTGTACCAAAACCTGTGCTTTAAAGCCTACAAATATGGACCTTTTTACTTAATTATCATTAGAATGTGGTACTGCTGTGTTTTGTTTGTCGTTTTGCAGGAAACAGGCGAAATTCTGGGTCTGACACCTCTCCATACGGCCCGTATAGGTGTCCATACGGCCCGTACAAGATCAGCCCAAAACCACAGAAGGTTCCATATTAGAGGCAACAATTCTCCAAGGCAAAGCACAAGTATACGGTCCGTATAGGATTTACATACGGACCGTACAAGCTATTTCGGAAACCCAGACTGGAATTGGAAACAGAGACAGCTGGGGGGACTGAAAAGGAAGGCTTTCAATACGCGATTTGGGGCATTAAGGCAGAGGATTGCAGATCAGAAAGGATCTCTGGACGCATTCTTGGTGCTTGGGAGAGAAGAAACAACTTGGAGAGGAAGAAGAGGAAGTTTTGCAACAGATCTTCGGATTTTCTATAGTTTTTCTATGAACTCCTTCATAACTTTTATTGTGCTTTCTTTTGAGAACATGAGTAGCTAATTTTTACTATTTCTAGGGTTAAGATGTAGTTGATGTTTGGTTTTACTTGTATGCTACTTGATTATGTGTTGAATGCTTAGTTTTCATCTTGTTGTGTAGTATTTTAATTGCTTGGTTTTTGCTTGCTTGAGTTTGATTAGTCATCCCGTTAGATGAATGCGCACGTCTAATTGTTAGGAGCCAAGTCTATGATACTTAATCCAACTGAACCAAGTATATGAGGTAGATCTACGGATCAAGGAGTAACTGAAAGGGAAACTTTCCTCGAGGCGAAAGTCCTTGGATACCTTTAGTAAACCAACAAGTGACTTAGATAACTTAGTCCAAAATTACGAAAGTTGAGGGTTAACGCATCTAAGAGGGGAGTAGTTGAGTCCGGTAAATTGGGTTCTAAGCCAAAATTGCGAACGCTGAGGTGAGGAACTTAGACCTGGTCGATGGAAACCCTAGACAAAAGCACCAACACAGAAACAGTAGCTGCAGTATTCACTCGGGGGCCTATACGGACCGTATAGTATTCTATACGGGCCGTATACCCTGGGGCCAGACAGATACGAAGTCTGAAACCCTGGAAACCCTTTTTATAATTTGAAAACAAACTTTTAGTCTTCTTTTCAGTGTTTTTAATTATCATTTCAATCAGTAGAACTGTTAGAAACCAACAAACCAACTTCTCTTCACTTCTAGAATTTTAGTAGATTTAAGTAGAGTCCGGTCGTTTTTATTTCGTCCATGTGGATACGATACCCGACTATACCAACGGTAGGTACTGTGCACTTGCAGTCCCGACCAGAGGTAGAACTCGAGTTTTAAAAGGTACAGCTCGCTGTACTGAAACTTGGGAGTGCATTTCTGGTGCGAACAGAAACCTATAGATACGAGTAAGTACGGAATTAATTATAAGAATGTGCTTAAATGAGTGTTCGGTTATACCGTAAGATTAGCTATAAAAAAAATATTTTTCTTTCAAAAATATTTAATCTAATACATAATTATTAATAATAAAATTAAACGGAATGAAATAATAATATATCAAAATTAAGTACCGTCTCAATTTGGATGTCATAGAGACATGATTTTTATCATTAACTAATACCATAGAAAAATAAAGTTATAGGTCTCTTTCAAAATAAAGTTGCATCACAAATAAGTAAAGAGAAAAAGAAGACTATTTTATAGTTATAGGTCTCTTTCAAAAATCATTGATAATTAAAAAAAATAAATGTGAATTCAAGAACAAATCTAGTGGCAGACATTCCAATTAATTTAAAAAATAACAAAGAGGAACAGGTCGAACATGCTCAACTTAATTTGTAAAAGCAAAAAAAAAAAAAGGTGTTATTGTTGTCCGGATTTAAAAGTTGTCACTTAGTCCCACAAGTCGAAATTTAAATGAAAAATAAGTAGTTATATATGGATCTTTAGTTGATAAGACAACGGATGAGAGAGAAGATAGAGGTTAGAATTAAAAATTTAACAAAGTTGGGAGATAAAAGGACAAGAAATGTGAGAGAGATTGATTAGGAAAAAAAAAATGAAATTTGAGGAAATGTGTTTTTTCTCACAAAATTGCATTGGCTCTGAAATCGAGGTGGGATTTAAAACGGAAATAAGTAGGTCAAAACCAACCATCCTGGCTCTGGCTCTGAAATCGAGGTGAGATTTAAAATAAAAATAAGTAGGCCAAAACCAACCATCCCAACATCCACTGGAAATATTTTGGAAAATTCCATTAAATCCTATCAAAACTCAGACAGCCGAACAAGCTCTAAATATATTATGATTTATTCTTAAAGTTTAAATAATTGATTCTAATAACTTAATATGATTTTTATATGAAAATATACTAAAAATAAGTCAGATTTTATAAAAAAATTTGAAATAGATTAAAAATTACTGCTTTCAAAAGGTTTAGAATCTTTAGATCCTGCTATTTTCTACCTATTTAAAAAATAAAAAAAAATTCTAAAAAAATAAAATTTGTATTGAGCAATTTGAATCGACTGTTTAAAAGTGAAGATATGAATATGTAGCACGACCCGGTTTGCACTATTAGACTCATTCATCCCTAAATACACCACATTTTTAAAATAGTGGTTATCTGAATTTTTTTTTTATTAATGTAACGTTCATTAACGGTGGTTATCTGAATCCTAATGTATAAAAGCAACGATTATTTTGGTCTTAACACGAGTTAATTATATTCTCTCTATTCCATGATCATAATTGTTTCTTGAATAAAACAAAATGAAAGAATGATATGAAAATATTGAAGTTAGTTGATTGAAAGGGAGAGCAGAGGCAATGCTGTTCAGAATCAATAATTCATATCACCCAAGGTACCACAAATTTTGAATTTGAATTCGGATCTTCTAATATGTTTTGGCACGAATATAAAAAGGACCCTGCACAATTTACCTCAGCTTGAATTTATTGGGCTAAATTTTTTTTTTAAAATTTCACAAAAACTGTGAAGTCATAAACGAGACTCGAATTCTCGATCTTTGAGTTAACCATTTTTAGAATATTTTCTCTTAGCTAACTATGCTACCACTCCTTCTCATTTGATTAAAAATGCCACCTCAGAGGTGGAGACAACGGACTAGAGTTTACTTAATTTTGTACATTTGTCCTTGCTATTAGTTTACTAAGATTTTTTATATCTATATTCATTGAGATTAATTTTTATCCATATCCTATTAGTTTTTTAAAACTAGCTTTATATGCATGTTCTATCTTTACCAGATAATATCCGGACTATTTTATGGTAAATACCAAATAAAAATTATAAATTCAGACAATACAACTATCCAGTTTCAAGAACAGCAAATTCTTTTTTTTTATTTTTTTTTTATAAAAAATAGGGATCAAGTCTCTATTTATATATTGGTTGAAAAGAGAAGAGTTACAAAATTAGATTTTGAGACTAAAACCTGGTTACTAGGTTACAAAATGTAGACTCTACAGTCTACAGATTTGAGTCTTGATTTAGCAAAAACTAACAGAATGGATGAAAAGCCAAAAAATTGAAAAGAAGAGTTAAAACAGAAAACCAAGTAACCAAAACTTGATTTGATTTGAAGGGTTTAGTTAAGTAAAGTATGTCCATTGCGTGAAGATCTCATCTGCCAGTTCTCGGTTTGTTTTGCACCACTATGGGAAAATTCTAACACATCTTTTTCTTCGATTTATGAAGTGCGTTATCAACATGATTTCTTTGACCTTCTTTATAATTGTCATGTCAAGTAGCATTGAGATCATGTTTGAATTCGGAACCAACTCCGTTGCTTGTCAAACGGACAAGCAGAATTTTGCTTTTCCAAATCAAACTATTCATCTGTGTTAAAATTTGTGCATGAACAAATTTAATAGTTAAATTTGAAAAAATATAATCCTGCTCGCAAGCAGCGGATTTGGATCCGTTTGAATTCTGTCTTTTCAGTTGGTATTGAAAATCTATGTAAAGTTCCGAACTTAATCTGCTTGGTAGCTGTGCACAGTGAGAATAGATGAGTAACATTAACACATGCGCATGGTAACGTAATAGCGGAAAAATATTTCATGATACTTATCTCATCACTTTTTAAAAAAATCTTTAATTACTAATCAAACATCAATTACTCTGTCGAATGATGTACGATGAACATAGTAGCTCCAAAAGAAACATTATTACAGTTGTGGACTAAAAAAATACAAAGAAACACATTCATAAAATTTTATATCAAGCACGAGCAATTATCTTATGATAAGAAATAACAATTAGGACTCTGATAAGTGATAAGAGAAGAATTTGTTTTTGATCTAGTGACAAAGGTACATGGCTTCTATGTAGGAGATCATAGGTTCGAAATCTACAAAGTAGAAAAATTCTCTATATTAATACATAGGAATTTGAAATATGTTGGGTGGGTTGACTCCCAACTCATATTATAAAAAGGAGTGATAATAGTTCCTGCGCTCCACTCCCTACACTATCATTACCAAAACTATTGGAGGACTGCAAAAACTCCAGTGCTGTATTTGTTTTTTCCCTAAAGTGTTAATATCTATGCACGAGAATATTTATACCTATGAGGTGAACAATATTTATATAAATAATGGTCTCTCCCAATCAAATCCTCCAAACGGCCTGCACTGTTTTGCACTGTCCCCGCACCATAATTACCATAACTGCCTAGGGGGACCGGAAAAGCTCCGGTGCTGAACTTTTTCTCTAAACAAAGTCAAAATACCCTATCAGATACATATGCAAGTATTTATTCATGTGCACAAGAAATATTTATATCTATGAGGTGAATTTTTTTTACGTAAATAACTGTCTCCCTAATCAAATCTCTCAAACGTCTCCGCACTATAAATATCTGTGGGGGACCACTCAAACTAAATGGGCAGGACCATACACGTTTCTAAAAATATTAATATTGTCATAACTATTTGCAGGAACCACAAAAATATGATTTTTTTTACATATGATGTTGGATGACGTCTGAAATATTAATATCAAGTATTGAAAGTATTTATACTTATGTACTGAAGTATTTATATGTATATTTAGGGGCTAATTCAGGATTTTCGTCAGGGGGCAAAAAAATATCAAATCGGCTTTAAATACTAATTGGGTTTAAACTCATTAACTAATTAAGTACTCTGTAAAAACAATGCTTTAATTTATACTTTCCAATGCTCTGACTTGTCATTTCTGATGTTTTAACCTATAATTCTAATTATCAATCATAATTCAAGGAATTTATTTTAATTTTAACCCTAAATTTCCCAATCTACACTAAAACGAAAAATTTAAGGGGGCAGCTGCCCCCGTGGAACTACATGGGTCTGCCCCTGTGTATATTGTACAGAGTTTAATCTTTAGTCATTCGATCATATCAAGTTACACGTCAAGTATTAATATCTTATTTTGCAACTATTTATAGTTTTATACATATTGATTGAAGTATTTATTCCTATGAGGGTAACTATTTTTGTTAGATGAATGTTGATGTGGGGATATGGAGTTCTCACTACTTCATTAGAGAAATGTTGGTGCAAGGACTTGAAAAGAGATTATCACAACAAGTTACGCATCAAAGTATTAATATTTTATTTTTCAAGTATCTATATCTATGAATGTTGACGCAGAGAATGAGTGCAGAAGTGAAAAAAGGAGATCATATAATTAGTGGGAACTATAGTACAACATTTCTTTAAAGTTGTTACGAAAACTGAAGTAGGAGGATTCATATAATTATTCTAGAGCTATTATTCATATTTTTTTTTTCCGGAAAGCTAATAAAGAATAATTTCTTATGCTTGTCTTAATGTATACTGTATGTGTCACATAATCAATAAAATATATTTAATGGGCCATTTTTATGTGCAATTGAGTTCCCAAGATCAATATAATTCCTATTTTATATTTGTTAATTGTAGCTTTATTTGGTCACAATAGTCTATTCAATAAGAAATTAATTTATGATTATGACAATCAATATAACGTTTATCAAAATCAAAATAGTTAAATTATAGACAAGAAGCATATATACCGTATATATGTTATATTGCATTTTAAAATCAATTACTCGTTAATTAAGTAATCTTAGTATATTACCAAGTTTAATTATTGTCTTCAGGAATCTCAAATTTCACCGAATCTCGGTTATTATTACTTTAGGAGAGTTTTTTATGCCTCCATCATGTCTTCACTTTTATTTTTTTAATAACAAAAAACTAAAACTTATATGTCAAAAATAAACCGATAGATTCAATCTATATTATTTTATCTACATGCACATAAAAAATTATCACTTTCAATTTAGTTTTTTATATGAATTGATAAGTTGCAAAATAAACGTCCATAATTTATTCATATCAATGTATTTTGAAAGCTTTTGATACCGATCAAAACAAAGTCGAAATACCGTAATCATTTATGTATACATAGAGAAAATGATATAGATCAAATATAATGATTTTATTTTGACATTTGAGATTTAGACTTAAAATTTTTAAAGTTAAAAAAAAATATAACGGACACATAAAAAATAGAGGTATTTGAATTCTCCTCTTTTTTTTTTTTAATTTTAAAAACTTTAAGATCAATTGTCTAAGTGGTAAAAAAATGATAGTTTTCAATATGAATTTGAAATGTCAAATCGGATGATTTATGTATCATCATTGTTTGGTACATTGCTAATATGTGTGGTATATCTGGGAGTTACAAATAAGTTCGATAGTCTAATTCTTTGCTAGTAATATTCCGTAGGAAAATCCGAGTAATTGCATTTCCACCTGGATCAGGCGGCGTCTTCCCCTTGATTTGCACAAGCACAAGTGCACAACTAAACAGGTTTAAAGATACTTCCATTGTCCATGAGATCAGGTAGTCTAAATCACATCCGTCAGATTCAAATAAATGGACCAGATCTGTTTACTAATTTTCAATCGCGTCCTTAAAGTTGGAGAGGATCCATGGACCAAACAGTGCAGAACCCAACGGTTGCCCGGCCTGGTACGGCCCGGACCCAGCCAATTGATCGGAACAAATCAGACCACAAAACGGCGGACGCAGCGAGCCCCATGCTGGGGGACTGTGGGCCCTGACGCCTCAGCTCACGTGTAAAGTAACACCCTTCTGCAAGAACCCTGACCCCACCAATATTATTTTCTAATCAAGTCAAAACAAGACTTGGTCTATACCGTAAACTATGCACAGCAAATCACTGAGCAGCTTTAAATTAGATGATATTCCAAATCAAAAAGATTATGTGATGTGGGTATAGTTACTCATAACTAAATTATAAATCTATTTTTTTATTTTACTCCAATTATTCCCATCTTTCATTTGCAATATTTTTTTATTTATTTATTCGTCTGACTTCTTTATTACTCTTCAATCATGGTTGTTATAGATATTATTTTCATATTTAAGAGATAATGTTTATCCCGTGTAAAGAAAGCATAAGAGTTTTTCTTCATTTGTACGAAACAATTGCTTTGCTTGCTTTCGTTCTCCCTTTAATGATAAGATGAAAAATAAGTAAAAAATAATAATTATATCTTATGGGAGGCATTAATTTTTTTTCTTCAAAATGTTATAAATAAACTTATTATGTCATCCGAATATATATATTAATTATTGGATTTTCTTTCTAATAACTTTATTTCTGATTATTTCATTATGGCAACAATTTATATTTTCTTTATGATTCTTTCTATTTATATGCCCTTCTTAACAAAATTCTTATTTTTTGTGTTAGTATTCAAATACAAATATTATTTAAAGAGATAACGCTTATCGCGTATAAGAGCAGGCATAAGATTTGTCCTTTTATCTCCATACCAAACAACACCTTACCTGTTTTTTTTTTTTTCCTTTACGGGTCTTTAATGATACGATAAAAATAAGAAAGTTGGGAAAACATATAATCGCGATGTAGGAGGTCATGGAGAAATAAATATCTATATTAGAGAGATGTGAAAGAAATAATGAGAATTTTTTATTTAATTAAAGAAAAAATAAATTAATTTGGTTTAAACAGTAGAGCAATTAAAACACAAAATAGTTAGGAGAACAATTTGATAACTTATGAAATTAAACTAAAATTTAAGACTATAATTACGATATGATATATAATTTAGTGATCGCCTACAAAATATATTCAAAATAAATATGCTAATTAAATTGACCAAATATTTCACATTAGTTGTTAATTTCTAAATAGTCATATGGATTAAAATAATATCTATTTTAAAATAATTATATAATTTTGTACAACTATTTTAGGCTCACATATTAAGAAAAAATATCTATACATAGCAAATGTCATAATTAACTAAATTATTTCATAATGCACTCGCACTTACGGCGCATGACTCATATTGTACACCGAGTGTAGGGACAATTAACTTGCAAACTTGTGCTTCTCTTCAAATCACCTGTTTCTCCCCTCTCCTCCCCTTCCCCTTCCCCTTCCCCTTCCATTTTAACCTTCCAAAACCTCGTTTTCACTTCTACCATCGCTTATGAAGCGCGCTCTGTAAGTAGTCTCTTTTACTTCTTGCACCTCTTCCTGTATCGCTATTTGGCTGTTGGAACCGGAGATGACAGCATGCACCAGAGGTCTAGTGGCAAGACCCTTTGGCCTCAAAACTCGACTCGAAGTCGCTTCTAACCATGGCGAAGTACGAATGCCAGTCTTCAGAGAGCGTACTTTGCGTTGCAAAGCTGTTTCGACTAAGTCTATGCTTCCTCTCTCTTACTCTTCCCAACGGTACCTACTATAAGTCTCTCTCTCTCTCTGACAATGTTTTGGATAGTTGATTTGGAATTTGGGATGATCACTTTGCCAAAGAGACAATTGAATATGAGTATATGACTGACTGAATTGTGTGCATTAAACACAATTTTTAAAAGGCTTGCTCCCTACTACTTCAGTTTAGTGGGTAGTTAAGCTTGCGAATTTCAAATTTTTCAAAAGAGGAATCACGTAGTAAACTATATTTCTATTATACTTTGGGACTACCTGGTGCCCGCAGTTAAAAGGAATTATGTCATTTGAATTGCATTTCTTTATAATTCTTACTCAATAGCAAATAGTCCAGTGACCTCAATAGTTCTCTGAAATTTATTTGAAAATAATATTGATGAGATCACTCTTTTGTCAATTTGGTGGAATTGGAAACAACGCAAGGTGAGATCAAACATGGAATTTTATTCTGTTTGGTGCCAAATTTTGCAATATACTTCGAATTACGTTTGGTTTTTTACTGGAACAACAAGTCAAAGTAAACTTAATTAGACTGAGAATAAAATTTTAAGTCAATATCTTTTAGGAAGTCCTACTGTCCATGATACTGGTGGTTAAATACTGATTTTCAGTACAGCATTTTGGTACTGCTATATTCCGTACTTCCTTTCCGTATCAAGCTAGAGATTTATGTTCCTGAGTTTATTTCACATGGTTGTGTTTTATTATATAAGTTAACTTACAGGTCTGAACTTTGCCTGATATTTTAGATGTCTACATCTTTGTAGTTCCTTTAATCTTTAATAATTTGGTTATGTTTTTAACCACTAACCATCAAAAAAATAATTTCGTTATGCTTGTTTGTCTAGGTCCCGGAGGCTCTTCAAAGACCAAGGATTACAATTGCGTTGTACTCGGAAAAATTCAGCCCCTCAATCTCGCGATACTCCCCCTAAGAGAGGTTGTTATCTACTCTGCCCGTCAATTGCTTTCCTATTTCACTATAACTGATGAAATGATGCCATGATGGCATGATTTTTTAAGTTTTGACAAAATGAATTTTACTAGTTTTGAATTAATTTTTGTCTAAAATTGTTTCCATTGGAACCACAACTCATTTTATATAATCGAGTTACACATGTGCCCCAAGAAAGGAAAATGCCAGTATCTAGGCTTAAATTTTGGTAAAACCCACATCATCTTATTGGCATGGTATGTACCAGCCAAATATTTTGGTAAAACACACATTAAACTATGGTCCTTAGATAAGTTTAAAAATGGAAAGGAGAAACGCACATCAAAGTATTTTGGTAAAACCCACATCAAAATGTAAGGAAGAAAAATTGCTGCCCTACTTACCAGTATTTTCAGTAAGCTCTATTTCTATGTCAGTTATCCATGCAAAAAAAAAATAATAATAAATAAATATAAAAAACCAAAATGCTACATTAAATAAGCAGAAAAGTAGTTCCTTGGATAGGTAAAAAGTTGCTTTCCTTTATTATTAAATATATTATCATTCTGAAATGGTTCAAATATCTTTTCGAATAAAGACACTGGAATTGCAAGTGAAAAGGAGTGGGGAATAAACCTGCTTGATGAAGAGGTGAAGGAGTTTGGAACAAATGAAGATGGGAGTACATGGTACCGAGAGAGTGGTGAAGATTTGGGGGAGAATGGGTACAGGTGCCGCTGGGCCCGCATGGGTGGCCAGAATAAAGATGGTTCTGTCGAGTGGAAAGAAACTGTAAGCTGATTGTTCCTTGCTTGAAATAATACCTTGTAGTTCATGTCAGGGATAACACAATGTTTTGACATTTTGAATGGCTGTACATGCAACAACCTTAATGAAATCTTGTTAGGTTGTAAAACTAGTGTAGCTTGTCTGGTTGTGCGCTTGAATAGTTTACTAGGCTCTGGCACCTCTTATCAAATTCTACAATACCACCTGGCATATAATTGACCAGCTCCCAATGATGCTGATTGTGATGGGGGGTTTGGAGGTGGGGTTTGGTAAGCCTTCAACCTTGATTTATGCATTGAATTCATTAATAAATAATTAAATATAACAACAGACCTGACCTGATTGGTACTGTGGTAATCAAGTAGGTACTCCTTGATTTTTAATATTTGTTGGATTATAGCTAACACCTTTTTGTATTTGAGTACATATTAAATTAATTATTGAAGTTCAATTATTTCTTAATTTGTTTGGCAGTGGTGGGAGAAAAGTGATTGGACAGGCTACAAAGAATTAGGTTTGTTGAGTTCTTTATAACCTCAATTATCTTATTTACATATGGCGTCTTTCTGCTATATGCCCTTCGTTTTCACAACAGCCACGATGATTTTTCAGTTAGTGTGATATTTGTGCCACAGTTAAAAGCTTATGACAGTATTGTTTCTTTCTACAGGTGCTGAGAAATCTGGGAAGAATGCAGAGGGAGATTCTTGGTGGGAAACATGGAAAGAAGTTCTTTACCAAGATGAATGGAGGTAATCATTACAACATTTATAATCACATTTATAAAATTATAGTCAGATAGCCAGTCTGCTTTCTGACTATAATTTATCCTTCGTTATTATTGCGAGTAATCTTTTGCAACAGCAACTTGGCAAGGATAGAGAGGAGTGCAGAGAAGCAGGCAAGGTCAGGCACAGAGGATGCTGGGTGGTATGAGAAATGGTACACACAACTTCAACCCTCTTATGTTCCTAACAATAATATTCTTTTATGAGTGAGGCGTATTATGCATATTACACTGCGGCACGCGCTATGGACTCATATCTCCGTTTTTAAATTCTAAACAATCGATCTGAACCGTTTAATACGATCTTCATATGAAAATGGACTTGAAGACCAAATTTTACATTTTTAGAATTTTTTTACTAATATTTTAGATAGGTAGAATATCCCTTGATTTGAAATTTTGGACCATCCAAAGCTTTGGTTTTCTACCAATCTAAAAATAGTAAAAAAAAAAAAAATCTAAAAAATGAAATTTGGTTTTCAAGTACATTTTCATTTGGAGATCATGTTTAATGATTCGAACCGACTGTTTGAACTTAAAAAATAGAGATATGGATCCATAGCACGAGTCGATCTGTAATATGCATATTACCACATCCTCACTCTTCTTTTATTGTTATTCCTGAATTGTTATTATTGTTTTGGTTCTTTAGGTGGGAGAAGTATGATGCAAAAGGTTGGACTGAGAAAGGAGCCCATAAGTATGGAAGGCTGAATGAGCAGTCCTGGTGGGAGAAGTGGGGTGAACATTATGACGGCCGAGGCTTTGTTCTTAAATGGTTGTTCATTTTATTTATCATCCCAATTTTAAATTTATGTAACTTAGTGGTCAATTGCAAGTTTATCCCAACATGATTTGGTCAGCTCTCGTTGAATGTACTGAATGTCATGATTCAAGTGCCAATTTGATTACTAGTTTGACCAGTACCGAGATTCTTTTTAGGTTCTTTGTTTGTTTGTTCAGTGTTCTTATGTAGCTAAGTTGAAGCTGGTTTGAATTGAGGTTCAGTTAAAGTGATTTCTGGATTTGAGGGTGAAATGAGGTGATGTCTTATATTCAGATTTAATTGCAAAATAGATGTTTAACCAATGCTCAAACTTTCAAGAGGATTAGCTGAGTCCTAATTGGCTATATTTAATTTAAATTGAATTGTGTTAATAAGCCATGACTCTTAAATGCTATTTTGCTTCTTCCTCAAAATGTAACAGGACGGATAAATGGGCAGAGACTAAATTAGGCACGAGATGGGGAGATAAATGGGAGGAAAAGTTTTTTGCTGGAATAGGTTCAAGGCAAGGGGAGACCTGGCATGTTTCTCCTGCTGGCGAGCGTATGCTGATCTCCTTTTGGCAGTGGCGGAACCACATTGACAACAATGTGGTCAAATGACCCCACTGAAATTTAAAAAATTACTTTATAAATTTATTAATTAGTTAAATTTATTCCATTGATTTTGCCGAGAAAAGTTTCTCCCTCTGCCAATGCCTTTTGAATTCATTTACTTGATATTTTTTTACAACATCTCTTGCTTATCAATATTTAATTTTCTAGGTTGGTCAAGAACTTGGGGAGAGGAGCATAATGGCGATGGGTATGTGATCGTCTTCTTTTAGAATCGTTTTAGAAGCTTTTTTCGGTTTGATGGCCACTTATTTTAGTTTGCTTAACTTCAGATAAACCTTTTGGTAAAATGCAGTAAAGTCCATAAGTACGGTAAGAGTACCACAGGTGAAAGCTGGGATATCTTCGTCAACGAGGAAACATACTATGAGTAAGAATTTGTTATTTGATACAGAACTTACTCGAGCATTCTATTTAGAAGTTGTTTTTGTTAAAAATAATTGTACTAGCATATTATGAAACCACTATGTTAGAAACCTCTAAAGAGCATGTCAACGTTGCACAAACCAATGATGGAACGCAAGTAAGTTTTAACAGCCAACATTTGACTTGTGGGCAAATGTACCCTATTTCGTTCTGAAACATTTTTGCTTGTAAGGCAAAGTAGGAATCCAACAAGCGATAAATTCTGTGAAATTAGTACTGCCATCGTTGGTGTTATAATGTGATAATAATGGACTTAAAAATTCTTTTCTTGAGATACTATAGATTTTTATATTAGTTATGTCTCAATGCCCAAATTTTACTATGTTTCATTCCGATTTCCTTTTTACAAGGGCGGAACCGCATTATGGATGGGCTGACGTGGTGGGAGATTCAACCCAGCTACTCTCCATAAAACCTCTTGAAAGGCCACCTGGTGTTTTCCCTGATTTTGGTTCTTTAGGGTTACCTCTAACTGAGAACCTGGGACTGACTGACGATCCGGGACTGACGCCTCCTCCTGACCAGTGAAGAAATCTTGGTAGTGTCCATACCCAATTTTTCATAGGTCTCTATTTTTTAGATTAAGGGCTCTCCTTGTATTAAAGAAAAACCTTGTTCTTAATTATTAGTTGTCAATCATTTCATTGTTTAATTTATTTGCTAAGCTAGTTTGCGGGCCAAGTTTTGCGAATCCTTGCAAAACATCAAATGTCAAATATCTTTATTTTGCAGGGTACAGAGCTTTTCGGACCTGTTTAGGTCATTTTAATTTTTTGTTGATTTCTTAAGCTCGCTTGATCTATAGTTTTTATTTATCAATGTTATAGTAGTCTGCTATTGCTTTACAATAGTCCCGCTTAGTATTTTATTAGCTAAAACTATTAATCCTATAAAATTAAGGGGTGCTAACTATTGCTCTTGTATAGGTTTAATATATTTTTGTTTTAAAATTTCTGCAGAATTTATTTTTCAAATGTACATGATTTGTCATTTTCCTAGCAAAAGAAAAAAAATTCTGTGCTTGACGAAATATTAGTGATTTCTCCGGACCAGTGAATTTATTACTCTACAAGTTCGAAAGAAGGTACATTTTTCACTGGCTCCGTTAGCTGTTGTCTCTTGCTTATAGTTATAATTATTTGCTAAATGCTAAGCTACAGGCAGATAAGAAAAGATGCTATTTCTATTTTGCTTTCTATCAGAATGTAAATGTTAAATATGATTTGGGTACAAGAACAGTGGACTTCAGAAAAAAAAAAAAAAGGGGGGGAAATAGATGCAAGATATGCTGATAAACAGAGGATAGTAGATCAGGTTCTGAATGATATCGTTCAATCAAAACCAGCGGTACTTTGTAGTAGTGTTGTAAAATGTGGTTCATGATGTTGTATATGTTTATACAGTTCGATTCTGTATGAAAATTTTTATGTAGTCTCATATATGTGGTTTCGCATTAAAATTGTATATTTCCAGTTTAAAGAGGCATATTGAATTTTAATTATGTAATTGTTTGCATCTGAAATCATGCGATTCTATTACTGAGTGTCAATTAATTAATTGTTTGTATTTAGTTTAGAAAAAATTGTTTGTATCTGGTTAATTTAGTAAGTTACTTTAGGATCAATGTCCCTTGCTTAGATCCAATTCTGATATGCTCAGATCTAATTCACTGAATGATTTTAATATGTTGGAATTCATTGTAATTCTTTCCTCTGACACGTGACACAAGTTATTTTTAATGGAAAATATATTACATGTTTTAAGTGGAAATAAATTAATATGTAATTTAAAATCCGCATATATAAGTCTGCATTAAAATCCGCATATGCATAAACAAAATTGCATTTTACAACATTATTTCCTACTACCTTTCTTTTAAAAGAAAATTTGTATAAGCTACATATCTCTATATATTATTAAGTAAGTTGGGTGTCCTATCCGTGAATGGTTATATTTAGTTGATGTGTTTCATAGAAGTCTATAAGTAACATGCATTGTCACTTAAATATCAATGACAAATTTTTTTCTATGATTCGAAATCTATGAAGAGATCTAAATCAACTGCTTCTCTTTCGTTCTGAAAACCTTAGCCGTCTCCAAAGCACTCTCTCCCTCTCTCGCTCTTGCTCAATCATCCAAATACATCTTTGCCGTTGTTGCTGCTTCATAGATGATTCGCCATGGTTGCGAAGATGATTTGCCAACGACTCCTCTGCTTCCTAGTCCAGCGACTCCTCCTCTGACGAGATCATTTGCCAACACAAACTCTCTCTCTTTCTCTTGCCCAGTCCTAAAAGCTCTTCGCCATCTCTCTCTCTCGCTCTCTCGCCTTAGACTTGCGCTCCTCAGCATCAACGGAGAAAAAGAGTGTTGAGAGTTCTTTGATAAATATCTCATCAGATGAAGAGGAGTTGGATAACCATGAAGTGTGTGTATGAGGAGGAATCAAGTTACAACAACGATTTTTTTTCATTTTCAAAGTCCAAATCAACGATCCAAACTGTTCAACATGATTATTTAAATAAAATGTGTTTCTAGATCAAATTTTACAATTTTTTTTTATTTTTTTTACTATTTATTAAGTATATATATATAGAGGAGTAGGGCTGTCCAAAAAGCTCGTAGCTCGTGGCTCACTCGTGACTCACATCTGGCTCGATCGGTAACAGCTTGTTCAATAGTGGACCGAGCTGTTAACGAGCTAGCTCGCTAATAGCTCGGGCCAAAATTAATGAGCTGAGCTAAGGCCTAGCTCGCTCGCCAGCTCATGAGCTAGCTCGGGTAGGAATCAATTTGTGAATTTGTATGAATTTGTGTGTATTTTATACTGTCAAACTTGGTCTAGCTCAGTTCAGCTCGGTCCAACTCGGTCCAAAAAGGTTTATAAAATTTATTTTCTTTTTAAAACAAGGTCCAACCAAACCCAGTGAGCCAGCTCGTGGCTTGCGAGCTAGCTCGTGAGCTGGCTCATCACGAGTTTGAGCTGAGATTTTAGCTCGTGAGCTGTTAATGAGCTGGCTCACTAACAACACGGGCCAGAATTAATGAGCTGAGCTAAGGCCTAGCTCAACCCGAGCCAGCTCATTTACAGCCCTATAGAGGAGGGATCAAGTTACACTTTTTTTTTTGACACATTTTGACACCTACCATTTTCAAAGTCCAAATAGTCGATCCAAACCGTTCAACATGATTAATATACTAAAATGTGCTTGGAGATCAAATTTTACATTTTGTTGGATTTTTTTACTATTTATTAAGATGGTTACAAAATCGTTGTTTTCAGACCATTGAAAAACAACGATTTTGTAACCATCTTAATAAATAGTAAAAAAATTCAAAAAAATGTAAAATTTGATCTCCAAGCACATTTTAGTATATCAATCATGTTGAACGGTTTGGATTGACTATTTGGACTTCGAAATCGCAAAATTAAACTATAAAAAAACCAATGTCATGATGTGTCAAAAAAAAGGGTGTAATTGGATCCCTTCTCATATATATATATATATATATATATATATATATATATGAGTAGAACTAGGGTGCTCCTAGGAGTACCAAGCCTCTTTGTACTCTTAACTCTAAAAACTATCGGATTAACTTCGAACGTCGAATCCCAACCGTTGAAATCCTTCTACCTTACGAGTGATGCATCTACATGTGAAAATTTCAAAGTTTCGAATTAATTTAGTATAAAATCAAGTGGTCAAAATTAGAAGGTTTCTAAATTAATTTTAATGCATTCATTTTTTGGAAGACTTTTGACCACTTGATTTTAAACTAAATTAATTTGAAACTTTAAAATTTTCACATGTAGACGTATCACTCGTAAGGTAGAAGGATTTCAACGGTTTTTATTCGTCGTTCGAAGTTAATCCTATAGGTTTTAGAGTTAAGAGTACAAAAGTACTTGGTTCTCCTAGGAGAACCCTAGTTCTACTCTTTCTCTCTCTTATATATATATATATAGAGAGAGAGAGAGAGAGAGCAAAATTAGGGTGCTCTTAAGTTCACAAAGCCTCTTTGTGAACTTAACTCTAAAATCTATCGGATTGATTTCAAATGACGAATCCAAACGTTGAAACTCTTATACCTTAGGAGTGATGTGTCTATATTTAAAAAAATTTAAAATTTGAAATAATTATGTATAGAATCAAATGGTCAAAAGTTGTTCAAAAAATATATGCATTAAAATTAATTTATAAACCTTTTACTTTTGACTGCTTGACTTAATACTAAATTAATTTGAAAGTTTAATTTTTTTTCATGTAGATGCATCACTCATAAGTTAGAAGAGGCTGGTGCTACTTTTACCCGATTATCCGGAACTGATCTAGAACAGAACCGGATTCGAACCAGAACCGATCCGGATCCGACTCATTTGGGTAGGGTATGGTTTAAAAAATATAACCGGTTAAATTATGGATACGGTTACAAATTTAATAATTTAATATCTGATCTGAATCCGAACCGGAACCAGTGTTGTAATGGGTAGGATATGGGTTTGATTTTATTATCCGAACCCGACCCGATACCCGTATAAATACCCGATAAAACATATATTACTTTTGCATATTAATTTAATATCCGATCAACAAATATCACACCACTCCAATAATCTCTTTTACTTATTAATTTTTTCTATAACATTTATTGCCTATATCATTTGCCTTATATCCTCCCCATAATTATGGAAATTTATTGCTTCATATATCATTTGTAATAAATCTCATTAAAATAAAAAATCTGCCATATATCATTCTTGATATTTTGTCAGCCAATATTTTATTTTCTAAAAATTATATCTCTTTTTCAATCTTTTAATTTCAAGAACAATAGTATAATTTTTATATTATTTATGAACAAGAACAATAGTATAAATTTTATTTTGCAACAACCTTTAATTTATAATTATATTTCAGCTTTCAATAATTTATTATGTGAGATACTGAGATGTAATTTAGGAAATTATAATTATATTTAAATTTAAATAATTTCTCAAATACTTAGAAGTTGTGACATATACTCGCTCCGGATTCGGAACCGCTCTGGATCTGGACCAGACCCGATAATCTACAAACAAGTTATGGGTATCTATCTACCTAGAACTGAAAGACTGGACCTGAAAAATCTATGGGTAGATAGGTATCCGGATCTAGACCCGACCCGACCCAATTTGAAACAAATAAGTGTATGGATTGAAATTTGGACCCGAACACTTTTAGGGTACGGATCCAAATATAATAGTATCCGGACCCAAACCTATCCGATAGCACCTCTAAGAAGAGCTTTAACAGTTTGGATTCGTCATTTGAAGTCAATCCGATAAGTTTTAGAGTTGAGTTCACAAATAGGCTTGGTGAACTTAAGAGCACCCTAGTTCTACTATATATATATATATATATATATATATATATATATATATATATATATATATATATATATATATATATATATTGTGGCTAAATTGCTACCGGTAGCACTTCGATCCCAAAGTGCTACTGGGTAATATTTTAGAATTTGATGTTCAAATAACAAATTCAAACAGTTAGATGTTAAATCTATATTAAAATGTACTTGGAGACCCAATTTTATATTTTTTGAAATTTTTTTACTATTTATTAAGCTTGTTTGAAAACCGTTATTTTTCAATGCTGGAGAAATTTAATAGAAATAGGGGTTTTCAAACCAATTTAATAAATAGTAAAAAAATTCCAAAAAAAATGTAAATTTGGCCTCCAAGCACATTTTAACATAGATTGAACATCTAACGGTTTGAATTTGTTGTTTGAACATCAAATACTAAAATATGACACGGTAGCACTTCGATCAAGTGCTACCGGTAGCAATTTAGCCACACTTACATATATATATGTGTGTGTGCGCGCGCGCGCATATATACATATATACATATATACATATGTACACACACAGATAGATATATATATATATATATATATATATATATATATATATATATATATATATATATATATATATATATGAGAAGGGATCCAATTACACTTTTTTTTTACACATCTTGACACTGTTTTTATTTAGGTCAATTTTGCAATTTCAAAATCCGAACCGTTCAACATGATAACCATATTAAAATGTGCTTGGAGATCAAATTTTATATTTTTTTGAATTTTTTTACTATTTATTAAGATGGTTATAAAATCGTTGTTTTTCAATGGTCCGAAAACAACAATTTTGTAACCATCTTAATAAATGGTAAAAAAAATTCAAAAAAATGTAAAATTTCATCTCCAAGCACATTTTAATATATCATTATGTTGAATGGTTTGGATCAACTATTTGGACTTTGAAAATGGTAGGTGTCAAAATGTATCAACAAAAAGGGTGTAATCCGATCCCTCCTCTCTCTCTCTCTCTCTCTCTCTGTGTCTCTCTCTCTCTATATATATAGAGGTTGGCTAATATCAAATCAGTTGTTCCTGAGATCCCGTGCAATCAAGTCGTTTTTCAATTTTCAAAGTCCAAAATATCTATCCAAACGTTAGATGTGTTCTCTATATTAAAATGTACTTGGAGACCAAATTTTATATTTTTTGGAATTTTTTTACTATTTATTAAGACACTTTGAAAATTGCTGATCCAACGGTTGCTTAACCAAATAGTAAAATTAGAAGCCACCGTTGGATCACGATTTTCAAAGTGACTTAATAAATAGTAAAAAAATTCCAAAAAAAGTAAAATTTGGTCTCCAAGCACATTTTAACGTAGAGAACACATCTAACGGTTTGGATCGATATTTTGGACTTTGAAAATTGAAAAACGACTTGGTTGCATGGGACCTCAGGAACAACTAATTTGATATTAGCCAACCTCTATATATATATATATATATATATATATATATATCTATATCTATATCTATATCTATATAGAGATGGGCTATTATACATTGCAATGTATTGAGCCTTCCATGCATTGCATTTTAAACCATTGATTTCGCTTCAGGATCCGTGTTGATTTGTTGAGATGAATTCAATTTTTTTTCGGAACTGGATGTCTCCAATTCTCTTTCTCTCCCGTCTCCCCAAATTCAACATTAATTGCCGATCCTTTTAGAAAGAAAAACCTAAGCCGACCACACCGTCATGACTCCTCCTGTAACCCCGTTTTTGTGCCGATCCTCCGCTGCCGATCATCACACTCTCATCTTTCTCCTTCTCCATTCCTTCATTTGTTCCCAGACGGGTTTGATTTTGCGTTTTTTTATTTGCTTTTGCTTTTTAGTTTTCTTGATGATTTTGGGAACGTAATTTCATATGGTTATCCAGTAGTGCGCTTTTTAAGTTTTTCTTTGATTTTGTTGTTCATTGTTTGAACTTACAAATGTCAACAAACTCAGTTACCTAAAATATTAAAGTAATATGGATAATTCATTGACACTAGCTAGGTGATTATGCGAGAATTAATAAACTAAAATATTAAAGTAATCTGGATAATTCATTGACACTAGCTAGGTGATTATGCGAGAATTAATAAACTGAACTTATTTAGGACCATTAAAATATTTCCAAGTTTTAGAAATTTGCCTTGCAGATTTTTTTTATTATAACATTTATACTTGTTTTATGTTTTATATATGTCGAAAGCCTGTCCATGTTACTTATTTAGGACCATTAAATATTTCCCATAATCTTTTTAGTAAAATATTTCGACTAATACAGGTCAATCTATGGATGGAGATGAAAATACTCAATAACTCATTCCTATGGAGATGAAAACAGTCAGAGAATGCAATAATGCACAACAACCAATTTGTTTTTCTTTCTTCATAAAATAATGGCAATATTAAAATTTCTAAATTCTCAAAAAAGTTTACTTTAGTCGCCCAGCAGTAACCAATTTGTGAGGCATGAACTTGTAGCAAATGATGATGGTTGTCAAATAGATAAATCCAATCATTTGATTTTTAAATTACATTCACCATAATATAATTCAATTATTATAGTACCAAGTACCAACATAATACATACAACTATGAGAAAAAGTCACTAATATATAATTCATTCGAAACAACTAAAATTTGCATACAAACCGACAATTATGATAAATAAATAAAAAAATGATTTTAGCAACCAAGACACATGTACAGAAAAAAAAAATTCAAATTACCCCTTCTCGAAACATGACATAATTTTTCACATAAAAGTGCTAAATATTACATCTTGTACAGAAAACATAAAAGTAGATTTTACGACTCTCGGCTTGATTCCATAATGCAGCTACAGTTGGGGAAAGAATGCTTGAAAGTGAATTCAAGGACCTGAAAGGTTTCTCACATTACCCTTTTACACATAATTTCTCATATTATCTTGTGACCTGAGCAATGATGTTGCTAATAGAATTCTACTTTTCTTTAGCAGATTCCACCAATGAATCCTGAAGAAATATAATAGAAACACTGTCAACAAAATTGACCTAAAAAATTGCAGCCGACTCTTCTTTTTCTTTCTTCTTTGAACAAGCACTGGTACCAACCACTGACACCAGCTTATTCAAAGCCCGTTTCTCTACACTAAGGTGTTTGATGGAAGAAATATTATGACTCACACAAAAACCAACAGGGTTTGATGGAAGAAATACTATGTCAATTGAATTTTTATAAGCAAGTAAATGGGCAAATACTCACTGGAGAGCTGACAGGAAATTCCCGGATCGAGAACAGGCGTCTAGGGCATATTTGGCAAGCAACACGACAACAGGTGGCCTAAATGGTACGGTTGCTGGTACCAATACTGGTACCAGTACGGTTGCTGCTACGGCCTAAATGGTACGGCTGCTGGTACCGGTTTCAGCACAACGAAGGGGATTCATAACGTGAGGCATAGCACTACAGTCAAGAAGAAATGAGCTCTTTCAAATTTTCATTACTGTACGCTGTTACAAAACTATTGTAACATTATCAATGAAATATAATGTGGGCTAGTCTCACATTTTTACTCAAAAAAATAAGAATTAAACTAGGAATCATCAATTTTCAGCTTGGAACAAAATATTTTATCAAACAAATTGTGAAACATTTCAGCCATTAATCAAAGAAGAAAAATTGAAAATTAAAAAAACTAGGGTTTTCATACCCCGAATTAAGGAGCTAGAAAGGAATGGAGAGATTGGAGGAACGAGGCGTGAGGGGGCAGGAAGGGTTGGAGCGCAAGAGGTGCGCAGGCAGGACGGGCTGGAGACGCGACAGTGGCTACGGGAGAGTTACGTTGGGGTGAGAGATGTGCGCGAGATGATCCGCGGAGGAGGGACAACATAGGGATTGGCGGAGGAGTAGCGGCACGGGGTCGGAGATTTAGCTTTTCTTTTCTTTTTTCGTTTTTTCAAAGAAGAGATCGGAAATGTCTGAGAGCGAGAGAAAATGTTGAATTTGGGGAGATGGGAGAGAAAGGGAACTGGAGACATCCAGTTCCGAAAAAAAATTGAATTCATCTCATCAAATCAGCACGGATTCTGAAGCAAAATCAATGGTTTAAAATGCAATGCATGTAAGTCTCAATATATTGCAATGTATAATAGCCCATCTCTCTCTCTCTATATATAGTCCGGCTAATTTGATACCGGCAGCATTTCAGCAAGTGTTGCCAACGTTGTCAATCGTTTGATTTTTATTTATATTTGCGCTGATCGCTTTGATAATTCGCTGGTGGAGATAGAGAAACGGAGACGGAAATCATTAAAACGAGCTCTCCGTTAGCCTTAGTGCTACTCAACATAAAACAAGCCAGCGGAGAAAAAAAAAACAAAACCCTACTCTCGCTCCGCCGGCCCCAACCCCTCCCCAGCTCTCCCTCTTGAGATGCCAGTTCTTCTCTCTCTCTTCATATCCCTCTGTCTCCCTCCGCTTCCTCCTCTCTCCTTCGGTCCTTCCTAGTGTCATCAAATATGTCTCGTCTAGTAGCATGATTTTCAGAGGAGCTTCCGGACTCACCCTCTCTATCGATCTGGAGCTTGTGCCAGGAATTCGCGAGTCTCTCTCTTTCCAGCTAACGCTGAACCTCAAATTTCCAGTGTTGGGAGGCTCCTTTGGAACCTCAAATTCAAAGTAGAAGTGACTTTTGAACCGGGATCAATAACTCAGTTTCAAAAGTATTTTTATTTTTTTCCAATAATACACAAAGAACTATTTTAATTTTTCTTACAGCTGAGAAAAATCCGACCTGAAATTTTTTTGATCCGAGTTATTTGTTGCAGTCTTTCTAATAATTCAAATGTATAGTATTCTATCTAATTTCAAAGATTATAAAAATATTTCTAATATTTTAATACGAAAAATAAATAAATTATAATATTTTCTAATTAAATAAAAAATGTAACGAGTTATTTGTTGAGTCATGTTAAATCATAAAATTTGAGTAACCGATAACAATGCCATCAGTTTTAGGACCGCTCACTTTGTCATCGGTTCTGGTGGGCTCCAAACCGATAGTTTTTGTGAGCGGTTTCAGCCTCTCAAACCGATTAATTTCTAATCAGTTTGGGTATATTACGGATTTTTTTTCAGAAGTTTGATAGATTCTTAAAATTTTTATTTGTTTTGGATATTAATTTAAATTTTGGAACATAAATAGTACCTCGCTTTTAACAAATATAGTAAGACCGGGCATTGACTCAGATCCATGTTTATGGATCTTGATCATTAACTTAGATCCATGTTTTGTTTTTTTTTTCAACGTTTCTATTGCAAATTTCAACGTTTAAAAAAATAAAAATAAAACATTGAGTCAATGATTCAGATCCATAAACATGGATCTAAGTCAATGATCAAGATCCATAAACATGGATCTGAGTCAATATTTCCGATCTTACTATATTTGTTAAAAATGAGGTACTCTTTCTGTTTCCGTATATCTCAATTTTATAATTTCTATGAATAAAATATTTCCATCTCATTGAGATCTTATGAGGATTTTTTTTTAAAATAGAACTTTAATTTAAATAAAATATAATTTCTTGTGCTCCAAACCGATAGAACTCAACGTTTCCCAAACCGGTGTGGCATAAAAGAACTTTGCTACACCGAACCCGCAAACTGGTGGAGCATTTTTATTATCCGGATGATTCATTTTTCCACCAGGTTGTGACCGGTTTTGGAAAACTGTGGAGGCTTTTGCTTTAATGAAATATTTTTTTGTATTGAATCAGGGAATATTGATCTCAAACCATGCATCATGGGAGGTTGAAATTATACTGAAAATGAAGTGTGCGATATTTCATGAGAATCTTCTTAAAAGGAAAAGTTATTATGGTTCCTTGTTATGCGTGGCAACTAGCACTAAAATTAAGGGCATCGTCTATATATTAAGGAAAAGTTATTATGGTTCCTTGTTATACGTGGCAACTAGCACTAAAATTAAGGGTATTGTCTATATATTAAGGAAAAGTTATTATGGTTCCTTGTTATCCGGCATTTTTTTCCATAACCAAAAAATTAAATAATATAATATTAATAACCGAATTTTGGAAAAAATTTCAATCCTAACCAGACCGCCCCCCCATTGGGCGGTCTGCCCTACCCACAGAACCGCCCTCCCACTGGGCGGGCCAGACCCCAAGCAGACCGCCCCCACCCGGCGGTCTGCTTTTTTTTTTATTTTTTTTATTTTATATTGTATTTTATGTAATTGCTTGTAATTTATATTGTATTTTATCTATTTTGTTGTGATTATATGATTGTATTTCCGTGTAATTTTCTTGTGAACAAAATAACGATGAATTTGGTCGAGTGAACAAAATAACCAAATAACGTCTAGTCAACATAAAATATAGAAACAAAAATATAAGTAAATAAAATAACCAAATAACGTCTGATCAACATAAAATATAGAAACAAAAATATAAGTAAATAAAATAACCAAATAACGTCTGATCAACATAAAATATAGAAACGAAAATATAAATATACTGTCAATGGCTACAATATGAAATATAAAAACTAGCGACGACGACGACGACCAACAATGACAATCTGGGAGGCGCCCCGCATGTCCTCCGCGGCTGGACACGTCTCTGAGGCTGTGGAGGCTCAGAGGGCTCTGCAGGATCCTCGTCATCAGAATAATCAAAATGCATGTCGTCCTGTGTATACGTGCTCGGTGGCTGTGTCCCAAACGCAGCATCCGGCCATGGATCAAACTAGGTAGCCTGTTGTGCCCCACTTCCGCTAGCCTCGTGGTCGTGCTGCCTGGGGGGTGGCATCGATAGTGTGGGCTCGTCCCGGTCCCCCCGTATACGTGGTCGGTGGGCGTGTCCCAAACGCAAAGCATCCGCCCATGGATCAAACCTGGGTAGCTCGCCGTGCCCCACCGCCGCTAGCCTCATGGTCGTCCTCTGCCCCAGTGTCGGTGAGACCAAAGTCTGCCGGAGTGAAAGTGGGCTCGGCACTCCATGTAGGGTGACCATCCTGTAGTTAGATAATGTTAGTTTTCTTCATACAAAATAAAAAAAATTAATTATATAGACACGATCCAACTGACCTCGTCATACTGCACTGGCACTCCATATTGATTGTAGTAGGCGTGCCATTTCTTGGTGTCCAGCACCCAATCGTGGAACGCCCAACTCGGGTTATCTTCTGCAGTATTTGAGTGGAACATCTTAAGAACACATTTCGAAACAAAATTGACGTGAATGAAAAAAAATTAACTTATAATACCTGCGGGGGTGGTGGTAGGTCTCTATCGCGTACGAGAGGCGGCTCTTGGTTGGGCTGGTTCGGAACTGGTGAGTCAATTTTGATCTCACGCCAGTTGATGTTCTCGCCAGCATCGTGTAGCATGCCAACGAGGCGCCCATCAAAATGGGAATCCTCGACGATCGGAGCAGTGTGATGCAGCATAGTACACCCGAACGCCCGGAAACCATTTCTCGCCATGCACACCAAGCTGTGTGCAACTCCTCGAATTGCCGTCAGTACCTATAAATAATATTTAGAAAATGAGTTGTGCGGAGAAAAAAATTATATTAAAAATAATCTTTATTGCTTACCGATCGAGTGTTGATCGGGCCCCATGGCAAATGGGTCTTACTTGAATCATCTATCATTCTCCGCCGAAGAGAATCACCGTAGTCGCCCTGCAAGTATACGGTAGTCATGCACCACCGCTGGTACCAGACCATATACCTCAATGTCCAGGATCCCGCTCCCAAACTGACGTCCGTCGGGTCAGGCGGGACCCACAAATTGACCTCAGGCCTGCGGGCAATCCTGTACAATCCCATATGGTGGGTGCGCCAATCCACCTCAGTCTTCTTGTGCATAGTCCTGCATTATAAGTTAGTTATACAAAATTTGTGAAATAATATCAATAGTTTGTGAGTATTATTGAGTGTGTATTAATACTTACTTGTGCAGCTTCTCGTGTCCTCCTCACCAAGTATGGGGTCATCCGGAATGAAGGCATCGAGCCGAACCGACGAGGCACTCGATCGGGATAGTGATACTCAACTATCCAAGTAACAAACGAGTGGACCCCAAGTACAAACCGAGATCCTCTCGCGCCATCGTCGGCCCGACAAAAATGCGAGACCGATACCACGCCCGATACGGGAACCACTCGACGTTAGCTTGGTGCAATAGCTGGAGCTGGTTCCGGACGTACGAGATACCCGCCGTCCCTCCCTTCGGCGTATTCTCGTAGCGCTGGTAAGCACCCCATATGATAGCATATGGGGGGTATCTGTCGATGTCGTCACCCGTGTGCCACCTCACATGTGGAGGAATAATGGGTCGGCAGATCGGTAGGTGCGACCAGGACCACTGTTGGAGTAGCATGAGTGGCCCGTTGAATTGCTGGCTATCTCTCTGAAATTTTATATGTGTATTCATTATTATCAAATAAAAAACAATCGTAAAGCACATTAATTGATGGAAACTTACCAGACATGCGTGACACAGTCCTCTGTACAGGGTGGCAAGCACAACTCCACCCCAGTTCCATCGCGACGGCTTATCGAGTTCCTCCAACTGCTGGAGGAACATGATCGGGACCGAGTCACCACTGGAATCGACGAACATCGTGCTACCACATAAGTCAAGCACGAATGCTTTAACGTACCTACAGTTTCAATAAAACGTAAAAAACTGTGTATTTTTAAGTAATAATTTTAATTTAATGCATTTTGATCTTACCTCTTGACGCGCTCTGGGTCAGCCGTCTGGGGGGTGATGGCAATCTCAGCGGCATACTGCCGGAGAGCCTTAAGACTAATGAAGTAACTGGAGAAACGCTCCACTCCTCCTTCACCCCTTAGCTTGAGCTTCTTTGCCACTGCCTCCACATGCGTCCCCAACAGATCTGGGATCAATTGCTTGAGGTTCTTATGATCCGAGACACCTCCTACCGGGATCTCCATCGATCCGCGTGACCCCATAAGGCACCGACATCCTCGTAGGGTCACTGTCATCTCTCCTACGGGAAGATGGAATGAATGTGTCTCAGGCCTCCATCTCTCCACGAGTCCGCACATAAGTGCCTGGTCAATTCTCCTTGGTTGTTCCAATATGCCTAGCTGGTACAACCCAAGGTTCATCAGGTACCGATCCATCAGTGGATGTGCCACGTACGCTACCTCGGGCATGCGGTGCCGCACCATCAACATGGTCTCATCCTGCATTTATTAATGTTTTAGATGAAGTTATATATGTGTTTTGAAACATAATGTTTGCATTTTCTTCGAATTACTCAACATACCTCTACCGATGCAAGTGAAACACGGTGACTTCTGTGGGGGAGCCATAGAAGGGAACTGAATGTATCTGCAGCGACACCCTGCGCATGCATGGTCTCTGTGCTCCCACTCGGATCGGAATGAGAATGCGAACTCTCGGCGGTGTTTGAGGTATCTCGTGATCGCCCAGATCTAGTCATCCTACATTTCAAAATATTTCAAAATATTAAGTTTTACTATTATTATTATTATTATTATTATTATTATAATAATAATAGTAACAATAATAATAACAACAACAGTAGTAATTACTATTATAATAATTAAAATAAGAAGAATAATAATTAAAATAATAATAATGATGATAATAATAATAATAATAATAATAGTAATAATAATAACAATAACAATAATAATTACTATTGTAATAATTAAAATAAGAAGAATAATAATTAAAAAATAATAATGACAATGATAATAATAATAATAATAATAATAATAATAATATTATTATTATTATTATTATTATTATTACTATAATAATAATTATTATTATTGTTGTTGTTATTATTATAATTAAAATAAGAAGAATAATAAGAAAATGATAATAATAACAATTTCTAACAATTCAAATTAAACAATTTCTAACCATTTCAATAAAATAATATCTAACAATTCAAACCCAATCAAACAATTCTAACAATTCTAATATTTATAACAATTCCAATCAACAATTTCTAACAATTCAAATCAAACAATTTCTAACCATTTCAATAAAATAATATCTAACAATTCAAAGCCAATCAAACAATTCTAACAATTCTAATATTTATAACAATTCCAATCAACAATTTCTAACAATTCAAATCAAACAATTTCTAACCATTTCAATCAAATAATATCTAACAATTCAAACCCAATCAAACAATTCTAACAATTCTAATATTTATAACAATTACAATCAACAATTTCTAACAAATCCAATCAAACAATTTCTAACCATTTCAATAAAATAATATCTAACAATTCAAACCCAATCAAACAATTCTAACAATTCTAATATTTATAACAATTACAATCAACAATTTCTAACAAATCCAATCAAACAATTTCTAACCATTTCAATCAAATAACATCTAACAATTCAAATCCAATCAAACAATTCTAACAATTCTAATATTTATAACAATTCCAATCAAACAATTTCTACCTAATTTATAACAATTCCAATCAACAATTTCTAACGATTCGAAACAATTTATAAAAATTTGCAAAAAATTTCGTACCCAAAAACGAAAGCGGAGAGGGGTCGAAAATGCAACGAAAGTGTGAAATATCACTTTCGGGACGACAAAACGGGGTTTCCGGCGGTTTCGACACGAATAACGGCGGAAGAGGCGGAGGAGGCGGCGGCTGGCTAGGGTTTGGTTTGATGGGGGGTGGGGAAAGGGGTTTATATAGGAAAAAAAAAAAAAAAAAGCAGACCGCCGGGTGGGGGGGCGGTCTTCTTGGGGTCTGGCCCACCCAATGGGGGGGCGGTTCTGTGGGTAGGGCAGACCGCCCAATGGGGGAGCGGTCTGGTTAGGTTTGAAATTTTTTCCAAAATTCGGTTATTAATATTATATTATTTAATTTTTTGGTTATGGAAAAAAATGCCGGCCTTGTTATGCATGGCAACTAGCACTAAAATTAAGGGCATCATCTATATATTGCACCGTCAGCAGATCATTTTTACTAGAGACGCAGTAGTGTTTTGAAAAAAACCGGGGTTCAAGAACTGGACTGAGGAAATTGTGGACCGCAACCGTACCGAACCGGACCGGACCAGACCGATTCAATTTAAGGTTATAAAAAAGTTTTTAGCTAATATTTTGAACTAGAACCAAACTAAACCGGATCCTACTAGACCGGTGAACTGTAGGAACCGGAACCGTGACAAAACCGGACCGGACCTAATCCGTCAATATATTGTCCAGATGATAGCCCAACTCTTTATATACTAAATAAATATTCTTTCATTGGTCTATCTTTATTAAAAATATGTCAATATATTTGTTTAGATAAATTGTCCAGATGATAGTTCATTCAGTTTATATTCAGGCTACATTGCTAGTATATTCTTGATTGCTCCGTACAAGAACTCTTAATTTCAATTTGAAGTTCTGATTGGATATATGGATGATAAAAAAAATTATATTAAAATATTGTTGTAAAATTATATTATATGTTTTTCTTAAAAAAAAAAATTCTAACTATTTTTTACATTCAGACAAAACGATGATAGTAGATCACATTAAATAAATCCATTCGACCAACAAAATTTTTTACATTAAAATATGAATGCGTAGCAATGTTACACAAGTTGCTGAGTATACTTCAAATCATGAAAGGACCAAATGATTTTTAACTCGGTACTGTAAAATAAGTTGCACCATTCGGTACTGTAAAATTTGTTTCTTACCAAGATATTAAGAAGAAGAAAAAAGAACCGTAGACCTAATTGGACTGGACTGGGACCAAATCGGATCTAGGACCGGACCGGACTGTATGAATTTGGATCATGGTTCTAGCAAGGTTTTGAGCCAACTATTTCAAGTTAGAACCGTCGGAACCGAACTGTGTAGAACCTTGGACCATGAGAACCGTGACCCGTGCGGAACCGTGAACCGGCCAAATTTGGACCGGACTGGACCGTTTGGTCAACACTAAGACGCAGCAAGCCTCCACCTCCACCGGTTCTCCAAACCAGTGGAGCAATGTTTGTTGATTTTCTGTGGCGGAGTCACAACTTGGTGGAAAAATGAGTCATCCAGTTAATAAAAATGCTCCACCGGTTTGCGGCTCCAGTGTAGCAAAACTTTTTTAAGCCACACTAATTTGGAAAACCGGTGAAAACTATTTTCATAACTTTCCCACTTGTTGTGATGCTTTGGTTAATTTATTTAAATTTAGTTCTATTTAAAAAAAAATCTCTTATGGGTGTAGATTTTGACAGAGTAATTTTTAATTGATGGAGCACATGGACAGTATAACTATGGTCAACACAACGGTGCATATGACTTGTTTATGTATGAATTAAATTTTGCTCTGTCAAATTGTTTACCCAATCTTATAGCTATGGGCCGGTGTCTAACTTTGAAGTTAGCGCAACACTGTCTTTTTTAATTTTTATTTATAAATTATTAAATTAAGAAATGAAGATAATAATAAAATAAGTGAGTTCAAATGAATCAAGAGCTAGATACATATATATAAATTTCTCTTATTCGCAAAACATTTGTTTCAGGGACGGAAGGTTTCAGTTAAGTTTCAGTGAATTTTTAGGTCTGTGCGTAAGCCGAAAATGTAGTTAAGAGGATGATTAATTGTAGCGATTAGTACTTTTTTGCTTTGATGCATCACAGACTCACAATATAGTTCTTGGGTCATAAATAAATTATTAATTAAATTAATAGGACTTAGCTGTATCACATTTCACATCAATAAGAAAATATTATGGTTTTGTTTCTGAAATCCTAGTACTCGATCATGTGGTTTTAGAATATGTCAAACATACGAGTACAGTTTATACTATATATACAGTGTCCTAGAAAAGGTCCATGAGCGCAAAAATAGCTGGAACAATAGTTAATCGTACAACAATTAAATTAATTAAGAAACGTTCAACAAAATTAAAGTCCACCAAGTTGAGATACTTAAAAAATAAAATCTTCTCCTCCATCTAGATCCTTAGTACAGCTGTCATATTTTAAGGAAACTGTACAGATTTCATTAGATCTATGTTTTGTGGTCAAATCAGACAACTGAGGCATCTTCGGTTTAATTAATGGTTCATTATTGGCTCTCTTTCCAAAATTTAATATTTTCCGTGCAACTTATTATACCCCGCAAATACTCTCGCCGCTAATAAAAAAATTACATTTCTGTCGGTATACCCTCACAAATACTGTCCTACCCTTGTAGTCAGTGTGCCAGCTGCAACAATGCACATCATAAATTAATATACAGAGTTTGCTTTTCATATTTTTTGGTAATTTTTTTTTTTTTTGTAAGGAACCGACTAGTATAGTTAAGAATTATATAATGTGTGGAAGTTAATCTATCTATAGCAATATTGTGATTTTTTTTTTGTTAGACTATGGTAGCATTTTATTCAAGATTTAGAAGGAGAACATGCTATATATGTTTTCATGAAATTTACTTTACATTGTATGAAAAAATTGATAAGTTTTTATTCAATGTTGGAAGATGCTATTTTGTTTGGTTTACCAAAAATACTAGTACCTAAAATTTATAGAATTTATACAAAAATATTTTGTTTGAAAAATGTATGAAATACATAATGAAAAATACTGTACTAAAAAGTAATTATTAAAATTTTGGTAGGACTTAAATTGAATAAATTTAGCTTACAATATATATGAAATTAATTAAACAATTTGTACTGGAAGTCCTTAGTTTAGAACCCGCTTGAACATTATTTTTAAGTTTTGGAAATTAAAAAACCGATTTGTTAAAAAAACAAATTGATAGTTTATTTTATTTTTCTTTAAATAAAGCAAGAACCTAATTTATTTATGGTTCGGTCACCTCCTACTCGAATCAGTTTGGTCTACCCTTTATCACATCTTTACACAAATGACAACACATATAAAATATAAAATAAGCAATTTAACCTCCATTTTCGTCTTTCAAAATTCGGTCCAGAGGGGTGATCAAAGCAATGGTTTGGTCAACCTGAGGATTAATATTAATCTCATTAATCCTCAAAGGCACCCGCACAAATAATACTGCCCTCCCGCGCTATCCTCAAATAGGGATCAAAATCTGTTCTTTTTCTCAAAAAAAGGAGCACCCTCCTATTTTTTCATCTGGATCATTGAAAATTCATCGTACAGTTTCAATTAGATCTGAATCATTTTAATAGATTAAATTAATTTAAAAATAAAAAGTAATTGGAACCGTACGATTAATTTTAAACGATCCGGATGAGAGAATATAAGGACTCATTTTCTCAAGTTGAGAAAAGGAGAGGAGTTGGTTTCCCCAAATAGGCACCCGTACAAGTCGGCAACGCAAAAAGGTAAGATTATATCTCATAGGAATAGGATACGCTCGTACGCAATTCGTTATCGGCAAAAATTGCAGAGATATATATATATATATATATATAAGTTGGCTAATATCAAATCAGTTGTTTCTGAGTTTCCGTGCAATCAAGTCATTTTTTAATTTTCAAAGTCAAAATTTTCGATCCAAACTGTTAGATGTGTTCTCTATATTAAAATGTACTTGGAGACCAAATTTTACATTTTTTGGAATTTTTTACTATTTATTGGTCACTTTGAAAATTGCTAATTCAACGGTGGCTTCTAATTTTACTGTTTTGTTAAGCCACCGTTGGATCAGCATTTTTCAAAGTGGCTTAATAAATAGTAAAAAAATTCCAAAAAATGTAAAATTTGGTCTCGGAGTACATTTTAATATAGAGAACACATCTAACGGCTTGGATCGATGATTTTGACTTCGAAAATTAAAAAAACAACTTAATTGCACGGGACCTCAGGAACTAACTGATTTGATATTAGCCAACCTCTATATATATATATATATATATATATTAAACCTTTATTGCGTTTTAAATTTTCTCTAAAGTGTACCGCTGTGGCGCTGTGTGTTTCTTTTTTCCTTTTCCCTTTCTTTGTTAAGAAAAATCTGCCATTAAGTAAAAAAAACGGGGGGAAAAATCTAGCAGTTTTACAGCATTTATTTATTAATGAGATTAATATTATTTTAATTGAAATATGACACAAAATCACAATACACAACATAACATACAATTTAAGAGTAGAACTAGGGTGTTTTTAAGTTCACCAAGTCTCTTTCAGAACTCAACTCTAAAATTTATCAGATCTACTTCAAATAACGAATCCGAACTGTTGAAGTTCATCTATCTTATGAGTGATGCATCTACATGAATTTTTTTTAAACTTTAGAACTAATTTAGTATTAAATCAAGCGGTCAAAAGTAGAAGGTTTATAAATTAATTTTAATGAATTCATTTTTTAACAAGTTTTGATCACTTGACTCTATACATAATTAATTTAAAATTGTAAAATTTTTAACATGTGGACGCATCACTCATAAGATACAAGAGTTTCAACGGTTTGGATTCATCATTTGAAGTCAATCCGATAAATTTTAGAGTTGAGTTCATAAAGAGACTTGGTGAACTTAAGAGCACCCTAGTTTTACTCTACAATCGAATGTCCAGAAAAAAAAAAAAAAAAAAAAAAAGGTCAAACATCTTTTATGTTCTTAAAAATCTAAAAACAAGTCATCTCATTGTGAAATTTTTAAGCTTTTTTATTTAGATTCATATTACATTGAAATGCAATAATTTATTTATTCATTAAATAAGCATTAGTTTCCTACATGACTATAATAATAGTCTTCTTAATATAATTTGCTTAGTTAATAATAAATATAATGACTTGAGAAGTTTAAGTGTATAAATCTTATTATTTTAACCAATTAAGAATTGCACTCTTAGTCTTAGACTTAGTTCATGCATATATATTTTTGTAAGACAAATCATAAGTGGTAACAAGAAGTCGGAACCTTTCAATTTTAGTATAGTTAGAAAGTCTATTAGAATTTTCTTTTCAAAAATGATTCAAATTCAACCTTCAAAGTATCCCGTTATTATTTATTATTGTGTTGATTTTGATAACCATTCTGAATTGGTGTGGTCCTATTTTTTCCACAGTATTTGATGAAGACAATACAAACCGACCACACAAGTAGTTACTCACATCTTGACCACATATTTTCAAATGCCGTGCCCCCAACGCACTATTTAAAATCTCACTCCAATCCAACGACCGGGCCCCATCCAGCCATCCTATTCCTATACAATTGATTTCAAGTAAAGTCAAACTGTCAGTCCACACTTCTCTCTTTCTTCCCCTTAAAACCCAGGATCAATCAATAGAGGAATCCAAATCCAAAATAAAGAAAATCAAATATGAAATCATTTCCGTGCACCTCCTCTGCTTTCCTCTTCTTCCTCCTCGGCTGCTTTGTGACGGTGTCAGAGGCTGCATTCACCTGCAACTCCACAACAACGGCCACGTGTCAATCGTTAATTAACTACGTGTCGACCAACGCTTCTACTTATCGCAACATCTCCTCCCTCTTCCAAGTCTCTGTCTCCTCTATCCTCGGTGCAAATAATCGCCCTATAGCAACACCTAGTACCACAACTGTGTCGGCTGGGTCCATAGTAAAGATTCCGGTCCCATGCCAGTGTACCAATGGTATGGGCCGGTCGAAGCACATACCAGTTTATACCGTCCAACATGGAGATGGGCTCGATGCGATTGCGAGGTATAAGTTCGATCTATTCGTCAATTTCACAGAGATAGCAGCTGTGAATAACATCTCCGACCCAGGTTTGATTCTTGTCGGGCAGAAGTTGTGGATACCACTGCCGTGTAGTTGTGATCCGGTGGCAGGGAATAAGGTGGTGCACCTGGCGTACAAGGTGGAATCTGGTAATACAACAGAAGGTATAGCGGCACAGTTCGGTACCACTGAGTCGACGCTGCTTCAACTAAATGGAATTTCTGACCCGAAGTCGCTTAAAGCGGAACAGATCCTCGATGTGCCACTCCAAGGTACAAAATTCATTTGAACTCGATCTTAAGTTTCTTTCTCACCCTAGCACCCAAATTGAAATTTGTACAGTGGTATATTACGGTTATTACCTTACCAATTAATTTCGTGGAGAAAAAACTCAAAAACTCAAACAAGTTTTAGGCCTAAAAAAGAAAAAAGGAGCAGCACAGCTGCACATTACTTGTAATTTTCTATTGAGACCGATGTGCACAATAATTCAATATCCTGTGAGTGGAATGGCCCACTGAGCTCTTAGACCGTGTCTTTTTACCAGCGTGGCGAAGTATGAAACTGTGTGGCGAGTCTTAAATTGCAAATCTAGTAAAGAATTATTTGACTCGCCACATTGATGCTTATTTGTACATCACATGACATTCAATTGCAGCCAAATCATACGCGGGATGCGAATTATTTTGAGTGTTATTCCTATAATGGGGGTGGGGTTAGAATAATTGTCATAATGACATTCCAATTTCCAAATTCGAACGCCCCAAGTTTCATGTGGATACCCGATTGGAATTTGAAATTTGAAATTCTGGAAATGGGAGTTTCTTCATAGACGACAGTTCTCCGATTTTTACCAACCTAAAGCCCATAAAGATCTGCGTTCTTTGTTTTTCCCGAATAAATAGCGAAACTCTTTTGTTTCTATTTTCCGATCTGGTGATATTATTATTCAAAATCTCCGATAGAATTATGTCCAATTCATAACATAACGACTAGCTCGGAATTTATAAATAATGCAGCGATATAAGTTTTATATAAGGATATAATTTGGAAATATTTTATTATTTTATAATTCAAACAATACATATAGATTCATATATATTTTGTACAAAATAACAAAAAAATGTATTTTTTTATAATATTATGGGATAAATGTGTGTTGTTCGTACAATTTATCATTTTTTTTTTTAAAAGGTGCTGCAATAGAATAATTCTGATATAATACGAATATTTTTCGGAAACTTTGTTAGTCTGATTCTTATGTTACGGTATTTGGGATTTTGATTAATTTTTAATTTTTTATATTTTGCAAGCTTGCAATTCATCCATCAATGATACCTCACCGGACCATGGTCTACTCCTACCGAGTGGCACCTACGCAATTACAGCTGAAAGTTGTGTCAAATGTAGCTGCAGTTCAAGCTCTTACATGTACACTCTCTCCCTCTCTCTGTCTCTGTAATTTAACATATACCTCTGTTAGGGAATACTAAAAGAGTGAGGCTACGGTATTATGCACAGTGCCGATTGATCCATAGAAATATTTTTATTTTCAAAATTCTAATGGTCGATCCGAACCGTTCAATATAGTCTCCACATAAATATATACTTGTTAACTAGATTTTACATTTTTTACAAATTTTTTAGATGGGTAGAAAATTACAGTTTCCAGATGGTCCAGAATTTTCAGATATTTTCTACCCATCTAAAAAAATAGTAATTAAATTCCACAAAATGTAAAATTTCGTTTACAAGCACATATTCATATGGAGATCATGTTGAACGGTTCGGATCGACCGTTAGGACTTTGAAACAAAAAATGGAATCCATAGAGTGGGCCAATAAGCGCTTTGCATAGTGCCATAGCCTCACGCATACTAATTAGATACATAAATAACAATTGAAAAGACACAAATTAACCATGTTGTTTTCACTGATGAACTGCAATCATATATTTCAAACAGATTAGATTGCTCTCTGACATCAAACAACGGCAGTTGTCCAGTTACTAATTGTAATGGAAACTTAACTCTCGGTGAAACTAGCGGTACGGGTTGTGATGCAATAACATGTGCCTATAGTGGTTACACCAACACTTCTTTCAAGATCCTTGCAACATCTGCCCCCAGCCAATCTTCCTCTTGCAAGAGTAAGTAAATTATTACACATTAGTTCTCAGATTTTTTTTTCTTTTGCCTTACTGGTATATCCTACCTTGTACCAGTCATTTGTGTTTTAAAATATTTGCCTGAATTAAGTATTTTTTTCTAGGATATATATCATACTCATTGCTTCAATTTTATCTCAGGTGCTGCAGCAAAACACACGGGACCCACTGCCTCTGCTTGGATGAAACTCGTTGTAGCGCTCCATTTGATTTTTCTATCGATATGCTTTCTGTGACATGTTTTGATGAATCAAACATGTGACATTTAATATTACTTTGTATTATGATTGTTGTGATTTCATTTTGGTGAGTATTCTTGGCGCATAGTTTTTTCGGCTATGACGGTTCAATAAACTACAGACAGTTCTCGAGTCTCATTGTGTTATTGTGTAGACATGTACAAGTAATATTACTGTCTCACTGTTATTAACCTTTTCAAGATGACCAAAATATTTTCTAACATGGCTCCATTTAAAAAAAAAAAAAGAGAGTTATTTATTCCAAAACGAAACAAAGAATTTGTCTGATTCAGAAACTAGGGATGTATTGAGGAAATATTCTATAATACCATATTTGTTTCAGTTGATATATATATTTTTTTATGTAATCATAATGAGTTATGTACCAGTAACTGGGTGCGTACGTGCTGCTGATTTCCACCTTAAAAGTTAGGTCATGCTATTATTAATCGATCTACGCTTTACCTGGTTTAAACCGAACCGACCTGTTCCACATTGAAGAGATTTTTTTTGAGCTGGTGAGGACCCACCGGTGACAGCAGCAGCATCGTTTTTTTTTTTTTTTTGGGTGACATGTTGTGGGCCTTGTGGCCTCAAACAATTAGGATCAGAATTTTAATTTTAGTGTTTCTTATGGATTATTCATGGTGCGTTTGGATGGGTGAAAAATAGCTACTATTCTGAATTAGCACTATTCCAAGCTACTAATCTACATTTATGTGTGTTTGAATTAGCGAATAATCACTATTCTTTAATACAAGATTTTCATTTTGCATAATTTTTTAAAATTATACAATTATTTTTATTAATAAAATTATAATAGTAATTAAATAAAATTAGATTAAATAGATGAAACATTTATAATAAAAATTATTACTAAAATGGATACAAATAAAATAAGAACAAATTTATAAATAAATAAAAATAAGAAAAAAAAATGGACACAAAATAATTAGACTAATATGCTGGAATTGTTGTAATTAAAAAAAATGTTGAATTCGGAAAAAAATAGTTGATGTGATCTATTGAAAATGTTGTAAAAATATAGAGCCAGTAACTTGGTCTCACCTGTTTTCTCCAGTGAATTGATGTGATATGTTGAAAATATTACAAATTTCTAATCATTTCCGAACCGGACGTAGCTTAGTCTCACAAAGAAAATGTAAAAGATATAAGGCCCATTTATATATAACTTCGAGTGGATCATATTGTCTTGTTTGATTTTTATTGCTTCCATAGAAGAGAGAGTGTGTTGATCAGATATTAACCAATAAAGAGAGGAGAGAGAGCAATCACATTCATAATGGGAAAAAAATTATTTAGTCTGAGTCCGTGTTTTTTTTTTCCAATCAAATTACACTGAATTGGGAATTGGATTTAAAAAAAAAGTTAGGAATGTATAGAATAAAAAATGATCAACCAGGCTTTGGGTAAAATATTCCAATTAGCTCAAAACCTCACCCATTCCCACTAAATTTGTGACATCCGAACGGGGCCTAATTTAGCCAACAATTCCCTATATATGCGCTTGGACTTCAAATAAAATGTTGTTTTATATAATTCGGGATATATAGCCGTTGAGTTGCTTGTAGTGAATGTACAGATAGATCTAATAAATTATTGTATTGACTGTATCTCTGAAATGGAGTAAATAATACATTGAAACATGAAGCATGTGTTTTCAGCGAGTGGATGGGCAAAATTTGCAAACATGATTTAGATGAATTATGATTTATGAGCATGGAAAAATATAGAAAATTTGAATTTTCTACCAAGGATCCTATATGCTCCCATTGTTGAAGCAATTCTTATATATTTCAATAGAATAATAATTTATGGACAGCATATTTATTTCTGATTATAGGAACCATTAATGCTAAAATCTGTCACAATGAAAAAAAAAAATCACAATTGTGTTTATGCTCTTTTTCAAGCAATTAATAAACTCAACATTGCCAGATTTTGATTGGCAATACAGTGATTGAAAATTTTAATTATTTAATAGAATAATTTTAGTGCGCAATATTTTTTTATGGTACATTCATTTAATATCTTGCAGAATATTACTCAATTAAAAAAAAAAATTATTGATACATTCTCAATTATTTAGATAAGACATAACAAATTTGAGTCCATTTGAAATTTGATTTATCATTTACCATAAAGTCACTGAAGTTTCACAGCTGAAAATTTTAAATTGTTTGATAGAAGACTAAATATAAAAACTAATCGACACATTAATTAATTTTTTAAAATTTAAACAATATTTTTCAAGATATCAAATGAATAAAAAGATACGCGCGCTATAACTACTTACAATATTAGCTAAATTCTGAAATTTTTTTTTGAATGCACCAGAGAGATTTAAAATTGCAATCGTCACACGCGTAATAAAATGAAGTACTCTTGACACACACACACAAAAACCCTAAATCCGCTTCTAGACGTCCTTGGCCGAACGATTTTTCTCCAGGTCATTATCCATTATCTATTATCCGAGAGTTTGACAAAACGATGCCATTTTTTAAATTAACTTTCTTAAATAAAAAATTGGGATTATAGTCATGTCTTTAACCATTGTATTAGCCAGTTTTTTTTTTATTATTATTTAAATTATACTAGCCAGTTGGTGGTAAGTGGCATGGTAGTTACACACATAGTAACATAATTTGGGTATAAAACGCGTTTTATTCGGGTTTAATTCGTTTTTTTGGGTTTGCCGCACCGAATCGTGTATAAAACATTGACTGAACATTTGACCGAATAATTCGCGAATAAAACGCGAATCACGAATTATTCGCAAAAAAAACACCAAAATTCCACTCGCTACACCTTGGACTACACACTAGAGTATATGATATCATTTTTCTTCTTGATAAAACACCCTCGTTGTTAACAAATTTTACAAAACTGCCATTATCTCCATGTACTCATGTGACCTCTGGCGCCTGGGAGATTGGAATGTCAAAGAAACCTTTTTTTTTTGTTTATTTGACTTGAATCATGCACTTATGCCTCTTAAAAATATATATTTTTTTGAAGAGTGTTTTCATAATTTTTTTCTTGCTCTTTTGTTGTACCGAATTATTTCTGAATTATACCCGAATCACAAATTTTTGACCCGCTAAACCGAACCTGAATTTTTAATTTGTCACTATGGTTACACACGTACAGTACATTACATACAACTTGTCAACCAGCCACCGACCCAGACCACGCCTCAAGTCCATATTCTCTGAGGTAACAGAATTTTCCTTAAGATCAGGACAGTCCGATCCGAGTTAGAATGCACAAACTTCTTTAATATTCATACAGATTCTGATTAGACGGTCCGGATCTTAACAGAAATATAATGTTAATTGAATTCCCCCCGCCTCGTACTGAATTGCAACCTCTGAGATATCTCAAACTTTGCGTGACTTTTTGGAATATCTCAATCGTTCAAATAGGTTCTGCACGAATCTTAAAGCTCAAATAATACTGGCCCCCCACGTTTACCCGAATAGGCACCGGACACGTCGGTCACGCAAAAATTGGGATATCTCAGAGGATACGCACCCCCTCGTACTCGATCTGGAAAATTAAAGTCCGATATTATATTTCTATGTTCTCGGTAGTTACAACCAATCTCCTCGATCTCGGAACTACGTAAATTTCAAAGCCATCATGTATTGGCCTCTGGGTGAGCATCCTATCATCACCTCACCGTTTGTGTTTGAATCCAGACCGTCCGATCAGAATTGCTACCAATCCGACTTAGCCTGTAATGCTGATGCACTAGGCTCTTTCAAAATCGTGTTAATATATAACGAATGGACCGGATTCAATCTCACTGTTTGAGAATTCTGTCTGTGGAATATGTCCTGTTCTGTCTGTTCATGAAGATGGGATTGAAAAACAAATCTTTGAGATAAATTTATATATATACACCCATTATAATTTCTTGATTCAGATATTTATCCATTAAAAATTAAAAATTCATCATTTTTCCATCTAAACTCTTATTATAATATCTTCATTTCTTAATTAAATCAATTAATAAAAAAGTTAAAAGACAATATTGCTCCCTTTAGCCAACTTTTTTTCCGACTTTTTTTTTTATTAATATCCGTTATTAAATAAAAAAAATATCAAATATGACCACCTAAAGCTGGATATTTATAAAAATGCTCAGACTGGAATCAATAACTGAGATTCAAAATATTTTTATTTTTTTCGAATAACACATAAAAAAATATTTTAATTTTTTTACAGCAAAAAAATACAGCTTGAAAAATGTTAATCTTAATTATTTGTTGTAGTTATTCTAATAAATCAAACTGTATAGCATTTTATCTATTTTAAAAAATATATAAAAAATATTTCTAATATTTTAATACAAAAAATAAATAATTTATAACAATTTTCTAAAAAAAATATCCAACAAGCATGAGCATATTTGACATTTTTTTTATTTAAAGAGGGATATTAATAAAAAGATCGGCTCATATTTTGCGTGACCGACGTGTAGGGTAGGGGTGTCAATGGTACCTTTAGCTGTTTACCCGACCCGTATCGTATTCGATAAGGCGGGTATGGATAAGAATTTTTTTTTCGTTAACCAAATGGGTATGGGTACGGGTAATGACTATTTTGTACCCGTTATCCTATAGGGTAATTATAAAATCTAAAATTATATATATACAAATTCAATATTTATTTACTCTTTCATAATTTCATTTTGGTGTCTCTATAATAAAGTTTGAGTAATAATTAGTGATGTGTTTTTGTTATTTAGTAGTGTATGTCTTTTGTTATTAGAAAAATGTTAAACATATTATTTTATTTGCATGGTTTATTATTTTGTTAAATAATTGAATTTTTCGAATAGATATTCATGCTTTATACAAAATAATTTAGTTGAAATTGATTGCATATATATTTATTTTTATTATTAATGCAATTATATATGTGTGAAATGGATTAGTTTTTGACGTTTTTTTTTTGTAAAATATAATAAAATTAATTATTATATTAGTATTATCCGTTAATCACCCGCTACCGTTTCGTTACCCAATAATATTAACGGGTATGGGTAGGGTAGGATACGGTCAATTTTTAATGGGTAAGAGTAGGGTATGGATAAGATCAATTTTATTAGATATATGTATGAAAATGTCTCCATCCAACCCGTACCGTACCCATTGACAACCCTAGTGTAGGGTGTCCATTGAGGATAGCGCGGGGGTCAGTAATCAGTGTTATTTGAGCTTTGACATTCGTTCACAGCGTATTTGAACGGTTGAAATTTTCCAATAAGTCACGCAAAATATGACATATCTCAGAGGATGCGAATTCCTTCAATCTCAATGAAGTTGTTAATTTGTTGTTTACGTCCAAATTGCTTCGTTCTACACTTCTACTCATGTAAATTCTCAATCTTTAAATACTCTACAACCTAACCTATTACCTAGTCTCTCCTTCCTCAACAAAGAAACAAGCTATGGCAGGACCCAACCCCTCTGCTTCTCCTCCAATCCTCCAATTATTTCTTCTATTAATCTTCGCTCCTGTTTTATTCTCCACCATATTTTTACATTACCAAAAGCACTATTTCAATGCTGGGCCTCTCCCCAGAGACCACTCCTTCGAGGCCTCCATATCGGTGTCGGAGAGGCATGGGCGAATTCTTGCCGGGACAGAACGGATCGGAGAGGGGATTTTGCATGGACCAGAAGACCTGGCGTACGAACCGAAGAGCCGGTTTATGTACACCGGGTGCGTAGATGGTTGGATTAGGAGAGTTGATTTGGCAGGTGATGATGGCGAGTTCAAGGTGGAGAATTGGGTTCAAACTGGTGAACACGGCCGACCTCTCGGAGTAGTGCTCGGGTCAGATGCCTCACTCATAGTTGCTGATGCTTATGAGGTTAGTTTGATATTTATGATGCAATTTTCTTGGCATTGATTTGTTCAATGTTTTAAAATTCGGTGTGTATATGGTATGCGGAAAGTCACCGCATATTGCATATGTGGTATGCAGCCGCATATGCGGATTTATATATGCAGATTTTAAATGAGAATTTGTATATAAAAACAAACATACGGTAATATGTGATTTGATTCACCGTTAATATGCTCTAAAACAATATTTTTATCACTGTTAATATATTTTAAATCGGTAATATGTTGTATAAATAACTATTAATATACTTTAAACCGGTATTTTTATCACTATTAATATACTCTAAACCAGTAATATGTTCTAAACTTCATATTCGGACCGAATATAAATTTTCTATTCGGATTGTAACCGAATAGAAATATTCGACTGAATATTCGACCGAATAGACCGAGTTGCATAATGCATGATCATCTAATTATGTGAGTGAGGACTGATGTTTAGTTTTTGAGACGGATTAGCTGTTCTAATTAAACTTCAAACACAATTATTGCTATAAAAAAATATTGATAAACGTGAATGCAGTGTTGAGTTTGATTTTATTACGCAGCAGATTTGTCAGTGTCACCTTTGACTTCTTGTGTAATTGTGTTGTTTTTGTCACCGAGGATTCATCTCTTGCCTTTTGAAAAATCCAATAGGATATTTTTGGACGGGATTGGTATTTAATGTTTGAATCTCGTGATTGGGTGTTTAATATTTTAATATCCTATTCTGACATTAGCTAATATTGGACCGCGTGACAGTCCAATAATCAACTAATCAAGGATAGGAAAACCACTCCATTATCTCCATACCGTTTGTTAATTTGATCCGCCTTTTTTTTATTTTAAAGCATTTATTACAAATTCTTTTTGTAATAATTTTAGGGAGTCCATTAAACTGTTATTTTAATAATAAAAAATTCTTAAAAACAAGATGGAGCGCTATAAATTCTAAGATCGATTTTTTATTCATAACATAAAAAATTATAAATTAAATTGCTAGCATCAGATTGGAAAGGTGTTGAAAAATAACACGGAATGTACTAGAATATGTTCGTTTGTCACGTAGTTATGTGAGATAAGGTTTTACTAATTCAAAAACTTACTATTTAATTTGCAGAAATACATATTCATGAGTACATACAAAAATGATTATAGGAATGTGATGAAAAACTCACGAGTACTAGAAAAATGATTATGGAAATGTGATGAAAAAAGTATTTGGTTGTACCATAGAATCAGTTGTATGAGCTACCTAATTTTTTTTTCAAAAATTTTGGATATTGTACAATTATTTTTATTGATAAAATTACCAATAATGTAATAAAATAAAATAATTATATAACATAACTGTTATGAAATAAAGACAAAAAATAATAAATAAGATAGAGAACACATAAAAGATGTCAATTTTTTTATTCATACATTTCTCCTGTGTACAATACAAGATTATAAAGTCTTTATTTATAGGCTACAAATTGTAAATGGAAAGTCATCTAAAATTAATTCTAATAGTAGTGGGGGAAATGAATTTCAATACTAGCGAAGATGAGGGGTATGTTTGGATGCACAAGAATAGCTGCTGTTTTTAGAATAACATTGTTTTCCGAACAAGGTGTATCCAAACGAGAAATAGAGTTATTCGGAATAGCTACTCTTTTTAGAATAGCATTGTTATTCGCTATTCTTACAAAAACATGAAATATCATTTGTTGCTTTCAATATTAATACTAATATAATATTTAAACTAATATTATATTACATTTAATATTTAAATTAATATTATATTGTATTATATTTAATCTAATATTTTATTTAATACTAATATAATATTTAAAATAATATTATATTATATTTTAATATTTAAATTAATATTATATTATATTATATTTAATCTAATATTTTATTTAATTCTAATTTAATATTTAAAATAATATTATATTTCCTTTAAAATTAAATTAATATTACATTGTATTATATTTAAACTAATATTTTATTCAATACTAATCTAATATTTAAAATAATATTATAATATTATATTACATTTAATATTATACTAATATTATATTATATTTAATCTAATATTTTATTAATATTAATCTAATATTTTATTAATATTAATCTAATATTTAAAATAATATTAATCTAATATTTAAAATAATATTATAATACATTTAATATTTAAACTAATATTATATTACATTAATATAATATTTTATTTAATGCTAATCTAATATTTAAAATAATATTATATTATATTTAATATTTGAATTAGTATTATATTGTATTATATTTAATCTTACACATAAATTATTTAACAGTAGCTATTACTTCCAAATTCTATTTCAAATATGCAATCCAAACAATGTTTTCACTGTTCTGAATAGCACTGTTCTTAAACAGTAACTATTCTTATTTACTATTCTAAACAGTAGCTATTCTAGCTATTCTAGAGTTCATTCAAACGCACCCGAGGTGATTAATAGTGAGAATTACAAAATAGTTGGACATCCACGTTTATATTTCTAACAATAAACATTACTTTCTAATTATTATTTTATAAATTTTAGATAAGATGTTTTCAATGAGATGGATGAAATAGTTTCTTTGCATTCAATGCTCGGAAAATGTAGCTGTTGCATTCATTAAAATTGAGTGGTTGGAAGAAAAATATATTGAATGAACATACATTTATTGATCTAAACGTTAGAATAATTAAAATAGCTCTCTGTATATCACTACTACAAGAAAATGTGACACAAGTTTATTCCAACTACAAAGTACAAAATATTCAAGTAAATTGAGCTCGCGGTCACGTCCGTGATATGCTATTATCTTGAACAAAATTGCATATAATATAACTGTAAACACTTTTTGAATAGCTTTAACTTTTTTTCAGTTAAGCCCAACATTTCATTGTTGTTTGAGATATCTAATATTTGTAAGATCTACTAAGTTTTGTAGGAAAATTCAGTTAAGTGATAAATTACGTACCATTCTCACCGGCTTCGCTGATGCATCGTTGACGTTAAGCATACAAGCGACTATATAATCTCACATCAGGAAGAAACAAAGAACCAAGACAAAAAAACATTCGATGAAAATTTGCTTCAATGTTAACTGTTTTAATATATGTTACTCGGATACTTCTATGTACCCATGTCGGATACAGACACGTGTCCGATACAGTCCTGATACGTATTTGATACGCCAGCTGGTCTATTAGCTTAAGTGACGTGTCCTTTACCATCCGATACAGTCTTGTTGAACAGCAGCAATACAGTTCTGTCTGGACGCACGACACGGCAGCGATACGTTAATCTTGTTTTTTTTTTTCACTTTCTCCGCTGTCTGGATTCAAAACTCGGTTCGGATCTATCAAGTATCAACCTTCATTAAAGGCCCAGCTTAGACTCGGATCAAATATGAAGGAAAAAATCCGGCTCAACTCGGTCCATTTGATCCTCTCGTCTCGGTCCAAAACTCAGCTCGTGAGTTGTGAATCGCTATTAGCTAATAAAGAGTTCGTTGAATTATATTTGTTACACGACCTGTTTGTCACATGTAATCTGTTTGATAAGTCGCTGAATTCACAGTCTGTTTGCCACATGTTTCTTATCAGCATTAAATAATGATTTCGCTGAATTCACTGAAGTGAGAACAACTGTTGCAAGCAGACCAATCTCTGCACAACCAATTAATTCTAGAGGTGTCAATGAAAACTGTTTACCCGTTAACCCTACTCGTATCGTATTCGATAAGACAAGTATGGGTAAGATTTTTTTTTCATTAGCTTATTAAGTATGGATATGAGTAAGAATTTTTTTTCGTTGGCTAAACAGGTATGGGTACGGATAAAGGCTATTTCCTACTCATTTGGTAATGGGTAATTGTATAAAATAAATTATATATAGATATATAAATATTATATTTAATTTATTCAATTTTATGTTTCTCATATCATTGTATTAACGTTAATCCATGAGAAAATGTATGCATATTGTTGTAAGAATAGTATATTAAACATATTACTTTTTTTATTTGAATGTTTATTATTTAGTTAACAAATTGAATTTTGAATTTGTTAGAAGAGATATTTCTATTTTTCATTTTTTTCTTTATAAAAAAATTATTAGTTAGAATTGATTGCATATTTGTATTTTGATTTTTATATTAGTAATTGTGACCATATGTATGACGTGATGAGTTTTGATAGTATATTTGTAAAAATAATAAAAATCATTATATTGGTATTATTCGTTATTCATCCGCTACCATTTCGTTACCCACTAATTTTAACGGATACGGGTAGGGTAGGGTAAGACAAATTCTTAACGGGTAATGGTAGAATATGGGTAAAGTCAATTCTTAGTGGATATAGGTATGAAAATGCTTCCACCCTATCCGTATCGTACCCATTGACACCCCTAATTAACTCACCACCCTTCAAAACTATAGAATCTTTCTCAATATCACTTCCCTAAAATTCAAGTAGCACTTTACACATGACTGATATTCTCCTAATTTCCAAGTTATAAATGAACTGTATCCTTTGCATTATCGCATCAGAGAGAGAGAGTAATGGATTACCTGTGTCTACAAATGGATTATTATCTATATAAAAAAGAAAGATTATTATAGATTTTTGGACTAATGGATTACCTGTGTCTACAAGAGGTAGTGCTTGGTTCATGACAAATCTCCAAATAAATCTAGCAAGACAAACACAGATTATGTAACGAGAAAGACATAAAAACAGAAATTAAAAAAGATTCCTTATGGAATAAAATCATAATTTCCTTCCAATAAATGAAAATTCCTCCAAAACAAAATAAATAAAACCTTTAGCACTGTAAAAATAAAATTTTCTTAAACAGTATTTATACCAGTACTTAACCAGTAAACATATATTTTTTGTGGGACTTTCTAGTATTTAATTTTATAGGTTATAAATAATTTCGTTTTTAATTTTATAAGGCTACACCTAGTATTTCTATTCAATTTAAACAGCTCGGAGAAAAAGATATAGAGAGAGTGCGCACATGAGAGAAGAGAGAAGATGGAGACTGAGAGCGACAGAGCTTCGACAGGGAGAAGCAAAGAGAATGATTTGATTCGATTCAATTCCACAGAGAGAAGCGAAGGAAGGGGCTCAGCTCGCATCGGATCGATTATTTTTAGTTCAAGCCGAGTTTGGGCTCAACTCGAATTGAGCTCAGTTCAATATTGACCCATTCAAGAGTCCAGCTCAAAGTCCATGAATCGGCCCGACTCGTTTAGAAGGCCTACTTGCAACTCGTTCCGACAATTGTTGTTTTTTCTTCAGTAATGAGAAAAAAAATCGGTGCTAGCAACTCCTTCCTATTCAACTCAAGTTTTCCGCATAACTTCTTTTATTCCTTCATAAGTTTTTCGTATAGCTCTCTCACTGAAATCGTAATCGAGAAAAGAGATTGAGAAGAGAGAAAGAGAGCTATCCACCCACGATTTAATCGAGAAAGAAAAAAATTGAGTCAAACTCAATTTATTTTTTACCACGATTTAATTGAGAAAACATTGTGAAAAATGATGGCAAAAGATTTAATCGGGAAAATAATTATTTCTGATTTTTTTTTAATCACCGACTTAACTATACATGTTTAAATATAAAAAGATGAACGGTATGAATAGTACCGTACACAGAGAAAAATCTGGAGGGTATGAACAGTACCATCCACACACAAAAAATATAAGAATTGAACCATCCGTGTTAGATTTTGATATTTTTTTCAATCCGATGCTACTGATGATATATAATTTTTGTAATGCAATGAATAAAAAAGTCGTTGAAATTGGACTTTGGAGTTTAGACTATACAATGTCGAGTGAAAAATTAAATTAAATCTGAAAATAATATGATATTAAATTAAAAATCGAGGAAAATGAAATAAAATAAAATAAAATGTATCGTTATGTTTAATAAAAAAATGTGAATAAAAGAAATAGTTTTATCCTTCCTCACGAGGAATAACAATCGAGGGAATTGGATGATTCATCCAATTTGAATGAATGTGAACTAAATTTTTTTTTTTTCCACAAAAACAGTGGAGTGGCCAAATAGGATCTAAAAAAATCAAAACAATCAAAACTCCAAATAGGATCTAAAAAAATCAAAACAATCAAAACAAAAGAATAGAAGAGAGAAACTGGAAATAAATTTCATAAATCATGTAAAAGTGTACAAGATTGCTGCACAATCACCCTGGCATGGATAAATCATCCAATTCTTCATATAGTGCTGCAAAATCAAAGACTAAACAAATAACAAAAGGTCTTCTAGTAATCCTCTCAATCCTTTTAACAATTTCCATCCCAGTTTATGCCTCAATTGCTGTGCTCCATTTCCAAGAACTCGAGTGCATGTGGACCACTCTTTCTCTCAGTCCATTCTTGTGTCGGTGCATGTGGACCAAGTTCTTGCATTAACCGAGAAAATCGGTGATCATCTACCTGCCCCAGAGGATTTGTCGTATGACTATGAGAATGGGTTTCTGTACACGGGATGTGATGATGTGACTATGAGAATAGGTGATAAGAGATTTAAGGTGGAGGATGTGGCTCATGTAGGTGGCCGGCCGGTTGGGGTTGCCGTTACACCGGATGGTGGTGTTGCCATTGCCATTGCTTGCTTCATTATATGGATGTTGATCAACACGAACTTTCTTGATTACTGTGGAGTTTTTCCTAAATTTTAATTCATGTTCAGCTCAATTTTTTTTACTGCTTTGATAGTTCCTGGTTCTTTTTCCATTTGTCTGTGAATAGGAAATCCTAACTAGTTCTTTTAGCATGGTTCATGACTTGTCAGTATTGATCAAGAGGTTGGCGTATAACGGGGTGGGTTTGCGGCTGAGTGCTTTGGTGTAATTAGTGTCAGTGGTTGCAGCAACAGCTTGAGTAATGCATATAGAAGGATAAAAAGGATTTAATATCACTTGTTTGATTGCTTCATAATATAACTTTCCATGATACTTTGTCAGTATATGTAGATAATTCATACCTCACTTTGTTGCACTAACCAGAAATCTGGATTGTATGACAACTACTTTTCATTGATTATATATTTTTGCTAATCAGGGTCTACTGAAAATAAGTCCAGACAAGGAAGTTGAGGTACTAGCAGATGAGGCTGAAGGTGTAAAGTTTGGAATTACCGATGGCATAGATGTAGCCTCAGATGGTACCATATATTTCACTGATGCATCGTATAAGTATAACCTCGAAAAGCACATGCTCGACATACTTGAGGCACGACCTCATGGAAGACTCATGAGCTATGATCCATCTACCAAAAAGACAACAGTGCTGGTAAAAGACCTATATTTTGCGAATGGAGTATCAGTCGCTCCTGATCAGAAGTCCCTAATCTACTGTGAGACTGTGCTGTAAGTTAATAAAATCATTGTTGAATCAGCAATTTTGTTTTATGAACTTGTATAAGTTTAAAGAGTTTGTGCAATGTGGCCTTTATTTGTAAGTCGTCTTCAATTTACGCAGTAGGAGATGCAGAAGATATCATATCCAAGGCAAGAAGAAAGGAACAATTGAGAATTTCATAGAGAACTTGCCTGGTTATCCTGACAATATCAGATATGATGGTGAAGGCCGCTACTGGATCGCCATGTCTGCGGTACAAAGTTATCTTTGATTTTTTCGTATCAATAAATGTCTGTACAAGATATTTCTGGCTGTAAATTCCAAATTAATCTTCTATGCTTGTTTATGCCGACTGAATGCAGGGAAGAACAATCGTGTGGGATACATTATTCAAGTATCCAATTCTTCGAAGAATTCTGTATGTGGTTGAACAGTTCATGACGGTTCCCAAAGGCATGAAGAACTCTGGAGTACTTAGTGTATCATTGAACGGGCAACCGATCGCTCTTTACTCAGATCCTAATTTGATTCTTGCTACAAGTGGTCTCAAAATTGGAAATTATTTATACTATGGTTCCCTTTACAAGTCTTATATCAGTAGGATTGACCTTACTCAAGCAAAAAAACATGACAAGTGAGATCCCAATGCCTGAATTTTAAGGTTAAACACATTAATTAACTGCCAGTAATAAAAAAGGAGAAAAACAGACTTCGATCATTTCGTGTCAATATTATACAAGTATGGTGTAATCACTGAACCTGTGGTTTTGAAGTGATCTTTATATATTATTTGAGACATTTTTGTTTTAGTTTTAAAATTTGTAGAGTTCAAGCTTTTTCAAGGGTTAATTCATTCTCGGAAGCCTTTTTCTAATAGCGAGCATTGCCTCCAGAAGATGCTTGAAAAAACAAAATCTCAAAAATGCATATGATCAAGGAGGATCTTTTTTTTTTTTTTTCTTTTAAACCAGAATTCTTTTTTCCTGTTTGTATGAAAATAAAAATTAAACAATTAATTCCGTTCCTGAATCAATTCGTTCCTTAAAAAGAGACAACGTCTCCCATGGATATTATGAAGTCTCTCCATTCAGAGAAAAGAAGGAAGAAAAAAAATAAAACAAAAGGAATTATCAATTATATGTATGCAGCTGAGCGCTGACATTGGAAACTAAAGATCACAGATTGTTTATTTGAGGAAAAGGATTGCTGATTCAAGTTATAAATAGCGAATGTCATTTTAGATTCAGAACCTTTGGTTGCTTCCATAGTCCCTGGTTTTTTACTGGCACAATTTTATGGTTTCAAAAAAAACTTTGGGGACAAATTATGGCTTTACTGAGGTTATTGGTATTTTTTTAAATAATAATTAACATTACTTCAAAGAGCTTGTTGTCAAATATCAAATTATGGCACGAAGAAAGCACCAAAGGGCTAGCGATATGCCTGAATGTGTGGGTTATGGTATGTAGATTATGATTTTTATGGAACTTCAACTCCATTTAAATAGATCAATAACAGTTTCTTAATTTCACAGAAGACTATGCAAAAGATACAATACCCAATAATAGAAGGATAATACCTTCTGTGAAATTAGGAAACTCCGGGTTTAGTTTTTTTTGTTACAACAGGGTTTAAAATTGGAAGAAAAAAAAATCTATAAGCCATATATATGATCAAAACATCTTACAACTTACTTATTCCCTTCTTAGAAAGGCTGCCCATTGCCTTTGCCTTACCCCTCAACACAAATTTCTGAATCTTCCCAGTAGAAGTCTTGGGGAGCTCTGAAAAAACCACCGAACGAGGAGCCATATAATGCGGCAATTTATCCCTACAAAACTCGATAATCTCCTTCTCTCCCACACTAAAACCATCCTTCAGTTTAACAAACGCACAAGGTGTCTCACCCCAGTACTCGTCAGGGCGTGCCACCACTGCTGCCTCTAGAACAGCCGGGTGGCTGTAAATGACTGCCTCCACCTCAATAGTGCTAATATTCTCCCCTCCCGATATGATTATATCCTTCAACCGATCTTTGAGTTGAATATATCCGATTGGGTGCTTTACTCCCAGATCACCGGATCGTAACCACCCATCTTTCATCACCTCTTTTGTAGTTTCAGGGTCCTTATAGTAGCCGCTCATTACGGCATTTCCCCTAAACATGACCTCACCCATGGTACAACCATCATTCGGTACACTTTTCATGGTGACAGGATCTTTGATGTCTACTTCCTGTATGCTGATGTTGTGTAAGCCTTGAAGGGCTTTCAACTTTACTTTTTCTTCCAGTGGTAATGTGTCCCATTCGTGTCTCCACGTGCAAGTTGTAGCAGGGCCGTACGTCTCAGTTAGGCCATATAGATGGTTAACTTGAAAGCCTAATTTCTCCATCTCTGACAAGACTTTTGGAGGTGGCGGTGCACCACCTGTGAGAAAAATCACCCGGCCAGGAAGCAGTTTTCTTTCAGTAAATGAGGAATTTATGACCATGTTCAGTACAGTAGGTGCACCACCCAAGTGGGTTACCTTATGAAGGGCAATGTTGTCAAAAATGGCCTTAGCTGTGACATTTCTCATACATATATTGACACCCCCTTGAGCAGCCATGCCCCAAGCGAGACACCACCCATTGCAATGGAACATAGGCACTGTCCAGAGAAGCACTGGCATCGTGAAAACATCATGTGCTAGAAGGGTAGAGAGAGTATTTAAGTATGCGCCACGATGGCTATATATCACACCTTTTGGTCTTGATGTCGTGCCAGATGTGTAATTCAGAGAAATCGGGTCACACTCATCTAATGGCCATTGGATTTCAAACCCAGTTGGAGCACTCATTAAGAGGGCCTCATAATCCATGCTATCTGAAGTTGTACCTGAATCTGATATTGTGATTAGCAGAGGGATGTTGGATTTTGATTGGGAAATGAGTTGGAGTGCTGCCTGTGCAGTTTTGAGAAAATGTGATTCAACAAAGAAGACTTTCGCTTCGGAGTGCTTTAGCAAGGTCAATAGCATCGCTGCATCATGGCGTGTGTTGAGTGTGCAGAGAACGGCACCTGCCATGGGTACACTAAAGTGCAGTTCGTACATTGCAGGTACATTGGCCGCAAGAACTGCCACCTAATTTGGGCAAAATCAACCATATTAAATAAATAGTGCAAGTTGTTTTCCAATACAGTAAACCTTGCCTTACGGCCTTACATGTTACAGTGTAGAAATGGCAGGATAAGAAGCTTACAGACAACATCAACCAATGAAATACTTGGAATTTTATTAGACAAATTAATATGCAGATTTTGGTAAACAAACCTTACAGGTACTACCATTGTGTTGCAAAAGACAATGCAAGAGCACTGTTATTTAACTCCACATTCAAAAGAAGTTATTACGCGAGGTTTTAGATTTTACTAAATTTGTGCATAAAATAATTTTATCGCCACAACAGTTCAAAGATCAAGAAATTAAACCATGCTTAGCTCAGTTGGTAATTTACATAACAATTCGAAGATCAATGTTTGGAGTCCGGCTAGTATAACATCAATGTCATTTCAGCCTATATAACACCAACTCCAAAATCTACCGAATCGACTTTAGTGAATCCAAACCGTTCAAACCGATCTACTTCATTAGTTGTGTGTTACATGCAAATTTTATAATTTTTCAAATTTATTTAGTATCAAGTCAAGCGGTCAAATTTGTGAGTTTTTAAGCTAATTTTTCATTTTTCAATATTTTTGACCACTTGATTTGATACTAAAATAATTCGAAAATATAAAAAAATTGTATGTAATGTATCACTCATAAAGTAAATCGGTTTGAACGGTTCGGATTAGTCGTTTAAACTATATCCAATCAATTTTGGAATTGGTGTCATATAATACCGATGTCATACTAGCCGGACTCCAATGTTTGACATGCTGTTGGCAGTACCATATGTTAGGTAAATTCGGACTGTGATTAATGCAACTTCATACTACTACTCCAACAAGGTGATTTGCAATTTCGTTAAATAATTTGATTGAAAAAAAAAAACAGCAAGAGAGAGAGAGAGAGAGAGAGCGAGAGGTCATACGATGTCCCCGCGGGATATACCGAGGCGAGCAAGAGCAGAGGCCATCATGGTGCAACGATTGAAAGTTTGGCGCCACGTGTACCTTTTGGAACCGTAGACTACGGCGGTGCGATCGGCGTACAGCATGGCGGAGCGCTCGAGAAAGCTCAACGGAGTAAGAGGTGCATAATTCGCTGCGCACCGCATTGACTCCATTTTTTTTTATTTTTTTTTAAATGCCTGACAGAAAACTTCCTCATTTCTCCCCCTCCCTCCTATGATCCTATCTCTTTAATTTTCTAAACTATCTCGAATTCATACCACCTAAGGTAACAGAATATTTGAGTTTAGAACCGGATCAATTTATAGTCCGTGATGGAATGCATGGTTCCCTTAATATTCGTGTCAAATCAGATCGGACGATTCGGATCTGAATTCACGGGAGACTGGGAGACCGAAGTGAAGCGGTGTGAGTCGACGTAGATCTTTTCTTTCCTTTCTGAAAGTTAGTGGCCAATACCTACTAACATTATATTAAACCATAAAAAAAATACTAACAAGCCACCACGAGGTCCTCGACCACGAGTGACACAGATCTACCGTTATTTTATTTTTTTAATGAAGTCCTTAAAAGTAAATTAAACGGTAATTGGTGCGTACAGTATCCAACTTACCTAGCGTGCAGCATTTTCTGAGGTGTACTCGGTATAGTGTGAAATGAAGAAAAGTTGGGGGTTTGTATGTAAGTTCACCGGTAGAGAGCACAACGAGATTGCAGATAAGCTAGCAAGGATGGAAATAAATCTGCTGCGATTCGCAGGGACTATTTTTTTTTTAATTCAACTATTAAATTTTTAGAATGCACGAATTTTAAAAAAAAAAATTGAAAAAACAGATCCCTGCGATTCTAAATCATAGCAAATTTATTTCGAGCAAGAATAGGTATTGGAGGGTAAGAATCTGCTTCTAATTCTTGAGGATAGGCGTGTCCTCTATTTAGAGGGGATATGTATATATTAAAAAAAAAAAAAAACTTTAGCAGTCCGGATAAATTGCAAAAATAACAGTTAAATTAAAATAGATGTAATTTTAACTATTTAAAAGTGAATATGTATATATTGAGGTTGGCTATTATACTAATGTTGGCATAGGGCACTTCATTATACCAAGTGAGTTTTGTGATTTCGAAATTCAAATAGTTGATATGTGAAGTGATCAACTTGTTCTCTGTATTAAAATATGCTTGAAGATCAAATTTTATATTTTTTTTGAAAAAAAATTACTGTTTTTTTATTTTAAAAAATCAATGTTTTTAGATTTAAAAAACAATAATAAAAAATCTAAACCTAAAAACAATGATCTTAAAAAATAAAAAATATAATTTGGTCTCCAAGTACATTTTAAATGGAGAACAGGTTGAACGTTGGTATATTAGCCAAATTCTGTATTGTGTTAATTTAAATTTTACAGGTCAATCATTAATCATACATCATGGAAGACGAAAATCGACACTATTGCTATTTAAAAATTGAAGAGCACATTAACAATTTTATTTTTTTAATCTAAATAATAATTTTATAAATGATCAAATAGATGTATATAAAAATAAATGAACCAGTATTAATTATACATAATAAGGTAATCATTCAGCTAAACGATAGTGGTTGGTGGCAACCACTAGCATGTTACAAAAATAAATTGTAAATGCCTATAAAATAATACAAAATCTGCTTTAAAAGCACTTCTTAGTTCTCATGAACAAATCCTTCCAGCAAATAATTGATAGTAAAAAAATAAAAATTATACGTAAAATTATGTGTTATATTTAAAGAAGTATCCGTCTCACCGATGTACTGGATTCATGGTGATCTTCTCTCAAGATACTTCAACTAAAATCCTCTTCTATATTTGTGGTACAAAAAATTGAATGAAATTGAAAATCGTTGGATGGTTTTTTCAGAATAATTATATCCTGCGCTACAGATCTATCTCCGCATCATCCCCGCATCCTCCCCACGTTATCTCTACTTTATTAATTGTGTGTTTACATGTAATTTTTATAATTTTTTGAATTTCTTTAGCATTAAATCAAGCGGTCAAATGTGTGAGTTTTTAAATTAATTTGAATGTATTTATTTTTCAACATTTTTTATCGCTTGATTTGATACTAAAATAATCGAAGTATAAACTTTTTGCATGTAAACGTATCATTCATGGAGTAAATCAGTTTGAACTGTTTGAATTAGTCATTAGTCCATCCAATCAATTTTGGATTGATGTCATTATAGCCGGACTCACTATTAATACATCATAAAATAGCACCACTCGTAACTATAAATCCAAACTTATCTTCAATGCAGAAATTATGTTTCATGTTTTGTATTATTTTTACATCTTTCAACAAAAAGGTTGTTCGTCAGGAGCAAAACTAGAAAATTTAGTTAGAGGAGCTAAAACTTAAAGGGTATGTTTGGATGCACAAGAATAGCTACTGTTTTTAGAATAGCATTGCTATTCCGAACAATGTGCATCCAAACGAAAAATAAAGTTATTCGGAATAGCTACTGTTTTTAAAATAGCATTGCTATTCACTATTCTTAAAAAAACATGGAATAGCATTTGTTACTTTTAATATTAATACTAATCTAATATTTAAACTAATATTATATTACATTTAATATTTAAATTAATATTATATTGTATTATATTTAATCTAATAATATATTATATTTAATCTAATCTTTTATTTAATACTACTATAATATTTAAAATAATATTATATTATATTTAATATAATATTTAAAATAATATTATATTACATTTAATAATTAAATTAATATTACATTGTATTATATTTAAACAAATATTTTATTTAATACTAATCTAATATTTAAAATAATATTATATTACGTTTTATTTAAACTAATATTATATTATATTATATTTAATCTAATATTTTATTAATACTAATCTAATATTTAAAATAATATTATGATATATTTAATATTTAAACTAATATTATATTACATTAATCTAATATTTTATTTAATACTAAAATAATATTATATTACATTTAATCTGATATTTTATTTAATACTAATCTAATTTTTCAAAATTATATTATATTACATTTAATATTTAAACTAATATTATATTATATTTAATATAATATTTGATTTAATGCTAATCTAATATTTAAAATAATATTATATTATATTTAATATTTGAATTAATATTATATTGTATTATATTTAATCTTACATATAAATTATTAAACAGTAGCTATTCCCTTCAAACTCTATTTCAAATATACAATCCAAACAACTTTTTCACTGTTCTGAATAGCACTGTTTAAGAGCTATTCTTATTTACTATTCTAAACAGTAGTTATTCTAGAATTCATCCAAACGTACCCAAAATACATAGTTATTAATTTGTAGCTAGTGGAATTTAAACCCATAACCTTTCAAAAATAAAATAATCTTAACCACTAAACTATAAGTACACATCTAACATTTTACGAGGAAACTGAATTATACAAAAACATGAAAAAAAAAAAAATCAATTAAATTTCAACATATATAATTAAAAATTTCAAAATCATAGAATGACTAAGCACTCCTGCACATAATATACATTTAAATGTTGTTCGCTACAATGATACGTATATGAAAACAAAGGTTCATTACTGTAACTCGGACAACAAAATAGAATTACATTTTTTTTTTTAAACAGAGAAAACTGATGCAGCGAACATGTACATTAAGAATAACAATAGGTTAATATTATGTTTACTTTTTGTTATTCTTGCTTTTTTTTTAACAGTGGAACCATTAATTAAGTTATTGCATATATTTTGGGACTTCTGATTTATAAGTTCACAAATTTAAAATTGCAAAGTTTACAAAACTTCATCAAAGAAACCCTTTTCCTGCCTAGAGCTTAGAATTTCTATCAAATTAATAAAACAAGTATCTCTTTTTCTGATGGAAACTTTGCCACTGGAAAGGTCACAGAAGTAGATTTGGACATCCACTCGATCACCTACACCAAAGTTGATGAATGCATCTAATTCATTTTATATTCTGAAACACGACTCATTTCTCAAAAGATTGCGCCACATTAGCTGTTCTTCGGAAATCTCGTTTATTTCTCTGCTTTGATATTACCTGAAAATTATGCATGCCAAAGTATCCCATGATCTGCCTTCATAAATTATCTAAAGATTATTGCAATAATATATCCACTTTAAAGATGATCATTTGCACTTTAATACGGAATATATAGTCAGATATCAAAATCAATTTCTGTAAGAAGACCGTGAACTCATAAATCTACTAGTTGGGTCAGGAACCTACTTGATCCAATCTGGTTGCAATGCTCCTCAAAATTTTGTCAAAATATAGATTTTTTTTTAAAAAAAAGTAAAACCAAAAAGGGTTTTAAAAAAACTAGCACACTTTTCTTCGATCAGAACCAGAAGTTCAATAAAAGTCTCTCTTTGAATACATCAAGTAGAAAACTCACCATTGTCAGTCTCTCCAAAGCTAACTGCAACATGCTCAAAATAGTCTTTCCCTGCATCTGTCATCCATCAGGAAATAAAAATTAGAAATTCCTCCAAATAAGCCAATAATAACCAAAAGGAAATTATGATTTTCTAAAATTCCAGCATAGATACCATGCTTCATAGTTAAAGACGGTTCTTCATCCTCTATATAACCGACCACCTTAGCTGGGTTTCCTACAGCCATGCTGCAATGACAAAGCAAAAAGAATTAGAAGCCACGTGTTAGTAATCCAAAACAGAATAAAGGAACAAAAACCAAAAGGCAGGAAATATATGGTAGAGCTGATACAACATTTGGTACTGAACTTTCATAGCACCAGCTTAGTAGCAGTGAGATATAGTTTTCATCATGTTTTGGTTTTTGCTTCTTTTTTTTTTTTTTGGCTTGTTTTGTGATTAACCAAAAATCAGTAATTAACCTGTGTGGAGGTAAATTCTTCAAAACAAGAGATCCCGCAGCAATCATGGCACCTTCACCTACAGAAATGTTGCCAAGAATAGTTGCACCTGCACCAATAAGAGCACCTTGCCCAATTTTTGGGTGCCTGTCTCCATGCTCCTTTCCCGTCCCTCCAAGTGTAACACCCTATTGAATCCATCATTTCCAAATTTGGGAGAGACCACTTCAGCATTGCAGCTCAGTATTATGCAAATTTTAAGTTCATTTTGTAATTTTACTAAAAGTAGCTGTTTGGCAACAGTGGAGGGGGAACAGAGAATAGGCAACAATAACAATTTCCAACTCCGAATTTAGGAATAATCTATGTGGTATACATATCATGCATAACCAAATGACGATATTTGGTGTGTTTTACAGCTGATCAAGCAGTTTAAATTTTTTCATCGCTCTGACTGAATAACATCGGTGAATTATGAAATGCTGCTGAAATTGCATAAAGTTTCATACCTAAGCGATCTACCTTACGGACAACAAGCCTATAAACATATATTTAGGTTTTGGAGGCTCTTTTCTATTTGAATTAAGAAATATTCTTAAAATTGTCAATTGATTCATTTTCGTGGGATTCATCCTTTACTTACTAGGTGAATCTATATTTTCAGTCCTACAAGTAGAGATTCAAAAAAATTATGACTATCAACATGGGACTGTACAACATGATACTGTGCTTTGGTGTACTACACCATAACCACAAAACCAACAAGTAAATTAGCAAGCAAAGATATCAACATAAACTTGTGTTGTCGAATAAGCTACCTGCATGAGAGAGACCCAATTCCCAACAACAGCTGTTTCACCAATAACCAATCCTGTTCCATGATCCAATAAAATGCCTTCGCCAATTTTAGCAGCTGAGGAAATTGTGCAACAAAATAATCAAGTATAAGCTCACAGTGCACCAAAAGTGACATACAAAAACCCAAATAGGGTAATATGGTAAATGTTATATATTTTGTTCTACTGAGGTTTTTAAGGCAGGAACTGATGTTTAAAGACTAGTTAACCTTGGTACACCTTAGTTGTGCAAGGGAACAGAAACATGTGAAGAAACAAAGACTCCTAATAATAAGATAATAAAAAAATAATTGAAAAAAGTAGTACCTGGATGTATATCAACAGCGAAAACCTAATCATTAAAGACACAAAAATTAATCCTCAAGTGAAAAAGAAAATATGCAACAAATATCGTTAGTTCCTGACAGTGACACTAGGGTAGAAATAATATGATAAATAAAAATAACCTCGCTAATACGGCTTTGCAAAGCCAAGGCCAAAACTCTACGACCTCGATTCCACAATGCATGTGCTATCCGATAGGATTGTATAGAATGGTAGCCCTAAAAAGCATGTTCACTGAGTTCAGTTATATAATATATCAATTCCACTGAACCCAAAGGGGTATAGTACCAAACATCATTCAAATAGCAGCTACTATTGGAACATGGCAACAAGGAACCAACAATGTATTGTAATGGTCATGGCAGCATAGAGCAAAACTTAAGCCAATCAAGCCCAATTATCCCTCCATTTTGCAGCAAAGTTTGCATTCGGTGCTTAAAGTTTCCACTAAGTGATTTACCTTGACTATAGAAACAAACAAAAGAAAAATAATATAAAGCAACATAAGTTAACCGCATACTTTTAGATACAACAATGCCCAACTGTACTGTGCACAAGCTGGATCTCTATCTTTGAAGGCCTGTAGAAAACCAAAATTCCAACAGTCAACAAAAACTCAAATCTCTAATTGCATCATCCAACAAAAATAAACAAATAACCATTGCTTGTCAGATCACGTAAGGCTTAAGCACCTGAGCATCTAGACGAATCGACTGTCGGATTGCTTTATCATTCATCACGACATCATCGAAGATATCCATCAGCTGAGTTGCAAGCAGTGTCGGGTTCTGAAGCCTGTTCGCAAGTACAAAAGCCAACGCCCGCTCGAAACAGTCATGAGATAGCACACTAGCGTACAGAAAGCTACTCAAAATTGGCTCCTTCTCAGCCTGAGGTGACAAAATATTATAGTTGGCGGGTTCAACAATCAATGTAGTTTTCATCGGATAGGAAACTACAATCTGATGGCACTATACTACCGGCCCAGTTAATTGAAAATTTAAGTGTTGGCTGACGAAAATAACTGTGAAGTCAGTAGCAAATACATAAACAAGGTCAATATGCAAACTAAAAAGGTCAAAAAAAGAGTGTTGAAAAGGACATCCATAGACCCCCAGCCCAACCCACATCATAAAAAAAAAATAGACAAAAATTAACAGGAATTGATTAATGGAATATAAATTCATCTGACTAGCCAAATGTTTACAAGACAACTAAAGCATAGCCTCCAGGTTGGTACCCTGCTGCTTAAAACCTAGTACCAAGTAATTAGGGTAAATTTTGTTAGAGGTCACTAAATTTTGTTATTTGTCACGAATTTATCACTCAAGTTTGATTTATCTTTTTTTAGTCACTCAACTTTATCATTTGTTTCAATTAAATCACTCTATACTTTTCCATCCAAACTCTTAACAGAATATTTTCATTCCGTCTAAAATATTAATGGAATATACTTGTTCCGTTCAAAAATACTAACAGAATAAGCATATTATGTCCAAAATATTAACGGAATGAACATATTATGTTAATATTTTGTACGAAAAAGTATAGAGTAAAACAAAGTTGAGTGACTAAAAAGAGAAATCAAACTTGAATAACCAATCCACGACAAATAACAAAATTTAGTGACTTCTAACAAAATTTACCCAAGTAGTTACCAAGAAAATATTAGAACAAACAAATTAAGTAGTTAGACCAAATACTATCAATTATTGCTTCACTATTCACTATCAGCAAACAGACAACATCAGGTGCTAGGCTGCACCCAAAAAAAAGAAATACAACACAGTAGCAATGCAAATTAAACACAGAACCAAAGCGTTGATTTCTCACCTCAGATTTGGCTTCGGATTTCACGGCCTTCCAAATAGGATCTCCAGCGAAATCTAAAATTGTTCTAGAAATTGAATTTCGCCTCGAACTTCCCCTCACATAAATGGGAAATATAACCTCCGATTTGCACCTATTGGACCCGGTTCTTAAATCAGATCCTGCACCGTTACTCGAACTAGAAGAAGCAGTTGCAGCCAAAACCCTAGCCGTTTTCCCGTTCGACTTTCCCTCCTCTCCTGCCTCCATCTTTTGTACTGTAACACACTCACACGGCATCATAAATACAACCTAAGTCCACCCCGAAAACTAACTAGAAAAACAAGTATAAAACCAGACCAGTTACTCTATCTAAAATTTCGAAGGTTATATATAAAGGGAAGAAAGCAGAGAAAAGGGAAGACGGGGAATAAAAAGAGCGGTCGCGGGGAATTGAGAGCGCTCGGTCGAGTGCTTAATGTGACAAAAAAGACATGAATATGTGACCAATTACAAATCTGACCTGATGGTGGGGCTGGAGATGACAAAGAACAACCGCCCGATGGAACTCACAACTTTTGTTGAGTTGACGTGAAGCGTTGGATTTGGCGGAGCAGAAGCGTGATGAAGACGACTCGGGACTAGTGGAACTGTCGGCCTTTTCGCGCCGTGTCGTTTATTTGGAAATAAATCTGCTGCGGTCCCTCCTTTTCCAGATCAAACTATTTATTTTTATTTTTTTTGAAGTGCACGAATCTCAAAGTAATTAATTTTTTTTTACAAATCTCAAAACAAATGAATGGTTTGATTTAGACAAACAGGACCTGCGATTCAAAAGAATCGCAGCAGATTTGTTTCCCGTTTATTTGGGGTTGCGATTCGTGGAGCCCAAAGGTTAAATAAACACAAACGACAGAACCTGCTCCATGATTATTGAACGTGTGATGGAACTTAAACAAATAATTTGGTCCTATCGGGGGATTTCCTGGTAGTTTTCACAGGTTGCAATATTTTCATAGTAGGAAATCCGAAAATAAATTAGATCAAATTAGCGATTCGTGGAATCTGCGGCCATCTCCTCTTCTCTTCTCTTTTTACTCTTTCAGTCGGACTTCCAATGGACCAATAAAGCTAATGGGACTGTTGAAGTGGTAACTTGTTAAAATCAGTGAAATTAGAATTATTTATTGAGAAAGTATAATAATAAATCTTATTTTTGACCGATTAATTTTTTAATTTAAAAAAATGTGTATTTTTTTAGGTCATGTTACGTTTTTGGTTCATAAAGTTTTCAAACTTTTGACAAAAAAAAACTCTTACTTGTGTAGTTAGTGAAAAATAATTCAGACAATTAATTTATTATGTAATGCTCAGTTATATAAATGAAATGATCATAGTATTCCTGATAAATATTTATACATGTTTAAATATTTTTTAATTATAATAGTTCATAATTTTCGATATAAAATTTAAATTAATAATAAGTTTATTTCATAATTTGTGATAGTTTTTCTGTATAAATAAAAATAGTTTGATCAATTTTAATTACTTGTGAAATTATATCTATTTAAAATAACTTTTTTTCTAGTGTGAATCCTTATACATCCCCGTTGAAAAAGCTTTACTTATTCCGACAAATAATACAGATTTTAGTAGTGTTTGAAATCATAAACAAGAAATTCGCACTGAACAAAACTTGATCATAAAGAAGTATTAACATGTCGATCCGTCGGTTATTTCAGGCAATTGAAACAGAGATTAAAATTGTTTTTAGTCGTAATTGTTTGAGTGCTGAAGGTAAAATACAGACGCACAAACACAAATATTATATTATGTTAACAACAAGCAACGTTAATAATAGTAAACAAATAATGGAACAAAAAATATGCATGCTAAAGCAAGTGTTAGCAAAAAATAATGTGCATACAAAACCTTTTTTTTTAAGATCAGTGAGCATAGCTCATACAAAACCTTTTGAATGTGCTGTATAATTGTTTTAACCTAAATTTACGTATTGTCTTATTCTCCTACATCAAATATACCTGAAGTCATAAAGTCCTAATAATAAGACATCCCATCAAATACTATCAATAATTGGCCTAAAATATTGATGACATGACATGGGAAAACAGAAAGTGCAAGTGGCTTGTTTTACCCAAAAAATTAACACTACCTTTCTTAATTTCAATTTTTTTAAACAGTATCACCGAATCTAAGAATATAAGCTCCTGCTCTAAATATTATCACCAACCCTAGATTTATGATCATGTAGACAATCAGTCAGGTACAAATTATATGATTTATATCAATATAATCCATTTTTTTGTTTGAATAGAACGGGTATTATATCCACTATTATAAAAAGAAAATTTCAATTTCAATTTTGTGTTTATGTTTATGTGTAAACTTTGGTCTGAAGCAATGAACCTTAATACTTTAATTATTTGATATACGCTTAATTTACCTTGTGATATTGAGAACCATTTTTCAAATGAGAATTTTGAAAGTCAAGTCATCCAACAATTTTTTTTAAACTGATATTTATTATAACAAAGAGTTTTGTTCATTCGGACTTTCAAATCCTTTAACCTCCCACATCGAAAATTATTTTTTAACTGAGAGGTACTAATTAAAAATTAATGTTTTCTATACAAGAAATTTCAAAACGAATAAAATATTTATGGCAAATATTAAACAGTTAGATTATTTAATCTTCAACCTCTTCCGAAAAAAAAAAACATTATCTTGTGGTACATATTGTTTTGAACAATAGTTGAAAGTAGTTCTTAATTATATTACCTACGCTGATTTTAATCTTGCAATATCTAGGTAGAAAATAGTTCCTTAATCAATGATACTGAATACAATTATTCAAATATCTTCTTCTTTTTTTAAACCCGATAGAGGCTATATATCAAGAATCGGTTTTTAGTCTAGTAGTAAAAACAATATTCTCTGTGTGAAATATCGCAAGTTTGAAATTTGAATAAAAAAATACTTTATAAATATTAAACAGTTAGATGCTTGATCTTATACTCAAAAATAATTATTCAAACATTGTCTTTTTTTTATTTTTTTAATCTTCTCAACAACTATCAGTTACAAACTTACAATGGGTGACGAAGAGTGAGTGGAGATAAAGCAAGTGTGGACTAGAAAATAAAGAAATATGAAAGAGAAAGCTGCCAAAAGCTCCTCCTGATTAAGAGGCCTAAAATCAAGGGGCACCAATGCACCATCCATGCAAAGTTCCTGTCATTTTTGTCCAGTGGAGCCAGATCTACGACTAGATTTGTGATGTCGATCTGTTTGTTGTTCATATTCATATTAACCAATTTGACAACCTTTTAATGGGAACTTTTTACTTCTTCTCATTTTAGCCTAATTGGTAGATGAGATATTCTTCAAGATTTAGTGATTTACTATAAGATTTACTATAATTTTTTTAAATGGTTACAAAATTATCATTTATTTTAAATTGTGGACTATTTAAAAAGAATGATTTTATATCTATTTAAAAATATAATATTTTTTCAAAAAATATAAAATTTAGTCTTTAAGTATATTTTAATATGAAAGATCACATTGAGCATTTCGAAATAACTATTTGAACATTAAAAAACGAAAATAAAAATGTAAGATATTATTAGGACATGAAAATAATAGAGTATTTTAACCAACCCACGTGTCACTATTGAGGAAGTTTTAACCTACTCCGGTCAGCAGGTAGGTCAGCAATTCACTTCCATAGACAATTACATGGGGTAGATCTATTAGATTGGCAAGAACTTCAACACTTAATTTCTAACATGCAGGTTGAAGATGATACTGATAAGATACATTGTAGATGGTATACACAGGGGCAATATACTGTCAAATCAATTTACAACTTTTTTTAATTTTAGAGGGTTCGACCATGCAATGGGACTAGGGGTAAAAATAGTATGAATAATATTCGATCTGTGTTCAATTCATATTTGAAAATTTTGATGTGGTGATATCCGAATATCTGTGTAGATATGGATATTGATATGGTTTTACATTTTAATTATCCTTATCCGAATAGTAGATATATATCATATATTTTAATGTATATTAATGAAAAAATATATGTTATTCACCATTATAATTAGATAAATATTATTCACCATTTTAATAAATATTCGATCCAGTCTGTATCCGACTTATGTCTGATTCGTATCCTTATTAAAAAAATTAAAAAGAAATATGAATATAGTTTTACCACTATTTGTTCCATATCTGCTCTGTTCTCATCTTTAAATGAGAAGGTGAAAGCTCAAAATATCTCTCAAAAATAAATATGTTCATGTGGCTAGTTCAATATAAAAAATTCTGACTAAATCCAACCTTATAAATAAATAAAGGATGGACCGGTTCCACTGATTGCATGGTTTGTAGAGAACTTAAAACAGTTTATCACCTTATGATACAATGCTCAGTTGTGAGACAGCTATGGTTTTGGCTTGGAGATTGTCAGGAGGTGTTTGATAATTGGCACACAATAGAGGACATATTGACATATTCTGACAATTTACAAGGATCTAACATAAAAACATTTCTCATCACTTTCGGTGCTTTAGCTTGAGTAGTTTGGAAAACTAGAAATGACTTGTGCTTTAATTCTGCCACATGTCCAACAAGCAAAAATCTTATAATACTAATTATCTCTTTAATCTCTTTAATGTCTTATTTGTTTTTACAGGATCGGGTTATATTAGTACTTAAGAGGCGTTTGGTTTGTGCTTTTAAAAGATGATTCCCTGTCATCACAATTGTCTGGAACTTGCCATGGAAATAGATACGGTAATAAATGATTCCCTGCTATACTGATTTCCTAATTCATGACCATAGCGATAGCCAAAAAAAAGGCGGAACTTTTCCATTCCCATTCCGTGGAAATCACACCAGCACGCGATATTATAAAATTTTTCCGTCTTTCCCTCATCTTCTCCAAAATCAGAACCTATCTCCGCTCGGCTCCATCTCCGATCAGGTTTGTTCTCTCTCTCTCTCTCTCTTGGCACGCTACCCTTGCCTAGTTCCAAACTTCAAATTTTTCTTGAATCTGAAAGATGATGATTGCTTCTTGTGTTGAATTTCCAAATCTTAAAAATCAGTTAAAATCGTGTGTTGAAAGAGATTGGGGAATTTAGTGGAGATCGTTAACCTGGTATTTCAAAATCTTTAAAATTTTGTTTTAGAAAACCTGGGTAATTTGTGATTGGTTGCCTTTTCTTTTGTTTGACACTAATCACGTTAAAGATGGAATGGAATCTGTAGCGCATGCAGTAACTGATTCTAGGCCTAATTACAGTATTAAAAATCAATATTCAATTCCTTAATTTGCTTCTAATATTATTTACCTTTCATTTGGTACAGTATTAATATTAGTTGTGGTACTTGATTTGCAGAAAAGACACTTTAATTTCTGAGTACATTTCACGTTGAGTTAGTTCTGGTTCAGGACATATGCTATTTAGATATGTCTGAATTAAAATACTTATTATGTTTTTTGCATTGTAATGACCCGTTCGCGCTATAGCTAGTAATGACCCGTTCTCTTGTTGTTACTATCTTAGAGAAATAACCTGATTAGGGGAAACTATCTAACTTGTAATTTTAAGTTTCATCGTAATGAAATGGGCTCAAAGTGCTTTATTATAATAAAAAAAATATTCTCTTGTAAGTACACTTCGAGAATCTGATTTGCCCCAAACCCTTGTAATTTCTCTTTTTATGCAAGCTCCTCAAACAGTCTTTACATTCAGTAATTTGAGATTTACAACGATGACATCATGGAAATTTATCCGCATATATTTTTACAGGGTTCATAATTAAATTGAATGATTGCAATACCGGCTAGCAGGGGCAGAGCAAACTTTCGAACTATGGGAGGCTAGTTAAATGTGACTGGGGATCAATATATCATATAATTTTTTTATGTTTCAAATGGGGTCAATTTTACATTATTCATAGCATTTTGCTTTAAAATATGTTATAAAAGCATGTCTAATGATCAGATTTTGAAATTAAATGGGAGTCAATTGACCCCATTAGTTCCAAGTGTATATGCCTCTGCCGGCTAGTATATTATGTTGCTTCTTTCAAATTATTGTGCAGTTGAAGCTAATTTATTCTTAATTATAGTTAACTAATTTGTATTTTCTTTTCTACTTAAGGAGTGCATGATGAGCTAAGCTTTTAGTGTATAAATAAATACATAATTTTTCTAGGAACTGATTTGCAAAATTCATAAATTCTGAGGTTATTAAGTGAAATCTGATAATACTCTTATTAGAGAGGCCCAAATAAAAATTGATTTAAAACCGATCTAATTTTAACTTACAATAATACAAGAATTAAATAGTTTAAGTCATAACTTAATTTTTATATCTCAATCAAACATGAATAACTTAGAACTCCAATAATCTATAACAACATCACCTAATATTCTCACCAAAAAAATATATATATAACCTATTATAATAAGCACCGTTTAAATTTATGCATCGCTTTTAGTAATTTATACTTTTCAACTCAAAAAAATGGGAAGCAATGGTAGAATACTAGAATAGCTTCTTTTTTTCTCAGAAAAAAAAAAAAAGAACAGAGAAGTAGATTCGCTGTATCCCCACCTCCCGTCATTCGTTAATAATGGAAACGTCAACTTCAGATAAAATAATAAAAGGAAGTATGCTATAGCCAAACTTTATTATCACCTTTGTGTCTAGAAAACTCGAGGAGGGTTCCAATAATCCAATGCTAATTTTCTCGTACCTCGATCATATCTAATATTCTATATTTTTGTTTTTAAAGTTCAAATAGTCAATCTGAACCACTCAATATGATCTCCATATTAAAATGTGCTTGGAGGCCAAATTTTATATTTTTTGGAAATTGTTTATTATTTTTTTAGATTTATTGAAAATCGTTGTTTTTTATAGTCCAGATTTGTTTGAAAAACAGCGATTTTCAATAAATCTTAAAAATAAAAAAAAAATTCTAAAAAATGTAAAATTTGATCTCTAAGTATATTTTAACATGGAGATCATGTTAAGCAGTTCGGATCGACTATTTGGACTTTAAAAATATAGATATAGAATATGAGACATGGATGAAATATGAGGAGATGAGGTATTGGAACCTAAAAAAACTATGCTTGATTTAAAAACTTTTCAAAATAAAATGCCATCGAAGGTACATTTATTATTGAACAGAAAAAAAATAATTGAAATTTGTCCAGCAATTCTTCGTCATCTTTTCAAATAAAAGAATAATAAAAAACTTGCCACACTCTTAGTAGTTTTTAGAATTTCGTACATATTTTTGCTATTTTTTTTTCTAATTCAATCTAGATATTATACTCATTTTTGCGCTTTGACCGGTTTTAATTTTCTGCCTCTTTTCATCTAATCATGCAAAATGCATCTTATGCTTAACATAATTGTAATCATATATACATCACAAGAAGTATATCACAATTAGAAGCACATAACATACATCACATAATTATAAATTTATAATCATACATCACAAGAAGTACATCAAATTACCTCGTAAACTCATGATAAACATTACAAAGTACATAAAAAACTGACAACTTTTGATTTACTAGAATTCAATCAAGGGTGTTCAAAACTGAGCAGGTAAAGTGAAGATAATACCAAAAAAAAAAAAAAAAAAATACCCACAATCAGAAAAACCTTCTTTTGGTACCCCATATATGTGTGTTACTCTAAGAGCATCCACATCTCTGAAACTATTAGAATTTCAAATTTGATGTAGCAGTTTCTAATTCAGTTTCAGAGATGTGAGAGAGTTTCTTATTTAAAAACTATGCAGTAGAGTTTCTTAATATGAAACTGTTTCTAAACTCTATGCAGATCAAATTATTGGCTCAGATTAATTCTCATTTTTAATTTCCTGCTGACATGGCTTAATAGAAACTCCAAAATTAATTTCAGAGATGTGAGAATTAGAAACTTTAAAGACCTTAATTTTTAAAAGTAGTTAACAAATATTTAGAAACTTATTTGAGTTGTAGGGATGTAGATGCTCTAAAATTAAAATATTAATGATAGTTTAAGACCTTGTTTCTCAGAGCCTGATTTCAGCACTCCATAATTAATTTTTGTGCAAAAAGGTAAATTTGAATGTTTAAAAAAAGGGTGTACGCATGCAATCAGATTTGAATGTATACAAAAAATTGTGTGCGCAAAATAGGTTAATTTAAACCAGCTTTGTTTAACATATTCTAATTTCAGCACTCTATAATTACTTTTGTGTGGCCAAACTTGACAAAATTCCTAATTTAGGATTCAATATTCATTATAAATGCTCGCCTACAAACGCAACAACAGCATGCCCCTCGTCCTCATAGAGTCATAGCTTTAGCCTTTTGAGATCATTTACTTGTTGCCAATTCCTTCACCCCCTCAATTATAATTCAATGGATCCCATCTACGCATGTTCGATCCCTACACATTTCCTTACCTCATCAATAACCAGAGAAAGTAACACATCCGACCACCACAACTCATATGTTGCAACCTCAAATAAATATTCTGATACATCATTGACGCAGCTATGCAGAAGAAGAGCTTGCAAAGCTAAGGACAAACAAAAAGAAGAATCCGCAAAGATGCCGGGAAACATAAAAGGAAGCAATGGACCTCGAGTTAGATAATATGGAAATCTTGAAGAGAATCAATGCAAATATAGAAGAGAAAACAGGTATCACAATGAGAAAACAATATGACATTGCAGTTATTAATGCAACTATATATCAACAATGGATGAAGACCAAGAAATTTGTATAAAAAAAAATTGGGTTGATCTTGCATGATGAATGATAGGTTTAAATCAATTTAGTTGGTGATATATAGTTATTTTGTTCTTTCTAAATGTTTTGATGGAAGTGATATGAACATCTTGGATATTAATATTAGCATCTACTTTGTGCCCAACTTGATATTATTGAGGTGCTGTAATTATAACATTTACTTAATTTATGAAATAATGACAGAATAAATGTATTAATGTGGATAATTCTAGACGTTGATTTTTAACTTATTGATTCACATAAAAACAAAATCAAAATGTGTTAATTTTTTTATGAGCACAGAGAAAATAAGACACATCACATCTAACGGTTTTATTTTGATGTTTATAATTTAAATTTTAAATTATTAACATTTTTAAATTAGAGGTACAAAAAATAGAGACATTTGAACCCTCCTTAGTATATATACACACTTATAACATGTTGCCTTTTGCAACAGCTTCCTTAGTTTTTGCAATTCAGCTCCCAATTAGAGAAGTTATACCTAAATTGTTCAATTGAGATTAATAATATTCTGATTTGATACTGTTGTCATCAACTGCACAATAACCAAAATTGAGCTTCAATTTGGATCCAGCGGAGCTGCAGTTTGCCTTTGTTTATGCAACTAGCCTAGGGGTCAAGAAGCCAAAATAAATATAAATAAAAAAATGCAAGTTTGAATGCCATACTAATTTGAGTCCAGATCCTCTGCATTAACGCACCGTTTGAATTTAGCTCCAGACCGTCCGATCAAAATTCGGCCCACGCATGTAATGCACGGGACCCTTTGTGCCAGTATGTAACAAACAGTCAGGATCTAAACTCAATCTGTGCGTTAATGCAGAGGATATGAATTGAATTCTACTAATTTCTAATCAAACTTACAAAAACTCAAAACAGTGACTTGATGCGGTACCTTCCATACAGTAGATCGAATGCCTGCTCCATCTGGAATTCCCTCAAAAGTCAAAAGCCAACTTAGGCAACTCATCAAGATCTATTGCTTTCTTTGATAATTGAACAGCACAAGTTAAGAAAAGAACCATGCAAAGAGAGCCAGAGAGGCATTTATCTTTAAGGGTTGTTCAGCTGCAGTCCGGAAATAGGAATAGGCACAGAAATGAATGAACAGTAACACGCGGGCTGGCAGCCGAACAGGCTCTAATAGAGAGCCACTTCCAATTGTTGAGTACAGATAAGACCTAACAGTACTCAATTTACGATTCAATTCTTTTTAACCTCGAAGGCTTGAATATCACTATATCGGAGCTTTCAAGTTTTATTTCAAAGCCTAATCTATATTTTTAATTGCTTAAATTAAAAAATGGGGATATATCTAATTTGAATGAGTTTGGACCGGGAGATAATTAATTTGAAACTTTTAATGGGCCTACTAAATCACAAAAAAAAAAAAAAAAATTGGGTATACGTATAATTATAGTGGAAAATTTTGGACAAAAGGATCTTATTGGTCCTGTTACTTTATTTATTGTACTCGTATCTGTCAAAATTGTGCCGCTTGACGTATTCATATCTGTCAAAATTATGTAACTTGGCAATTAACCTAGCTAGAACTAGAATTTTATTTTGGGCTGGTATAAAGCAAGAATTCTATATTCTAGACAACCACCAAACAATGTGGTTTTACCTGTGTAAACAGAAAAAACCTTGAAATTTGTGCTAAATCTTCTAGTTTGGTATTTGATCAAGATCTAAATATATATACAAATATAGTTTACAATACGTCAAAACAATGAGATGTTGGGATTTAATTTATGGACAAAAATGTCTTATAATATACATGATTAAACAATGAAATTATTAAGTTAAAGAAAATCATTGCTGCATACAACAAACTAGTACGCTTTCCAGAGATGGTTCTTTTATTTTTTATGCGATCCAGAGATGGTTCTATATCCGGCAGTTGGCAGCTGTAAAGTAAAAACAGATATAAGATAAATTTAAACTTAGAAGCATTTCAATTTTTGAAAAATTACCCTCTTCTAAAAATAATGCACCTTTTGTATCAAAAGAAACACGCCCAAGTTAAGCCCCATATCGCGCCATGACATAGTTTAATAATTGTTAGAGCTTCTTCATTTAAATTCATTAAATTTTAGTGAAAAAAAAAAAAAACTAAAATTATGAATTATGGACAAGTAATTTCCTTCAGGTTTCATGTGAGATAGATGTCCGGTGCACTGTAGAAAGGAGAACCGAAAGGTCCCAAATAGGGGTGTCAATGGCACACCTTTATCCGTTTATTTGACTCGTATCATATTCAATAAGATGGGTATCAATAATATATTATTTGTTAGCTTATCGGATACGGGTACGGATAGTTTTTTTCCATCAGCTTAACAGGTACGGATATGAAAATGCATCCACCGACCCGTATTGTGCCCGTCAACACCCCTAGCCCCAAGGTAGTCAAAGCAATTCAAAGGAAATACTTACTGCAATAAACAAACTGGTTAAAATCCAGTGTCACTCGTCCTTGTTTGCTTGTATCAAAAGAATTGAATAAATTCCTGCAAAAGAAAATCATTATTTTTGCTGCAATAGTCTGTGAGTAAATATCTGATTGTTGTTTCATGGGCAATTTTTATTTGCCATTAGTGTAATGTTATTTTCTAAAGTTCTCCTATTTGCAATTGAAATTCAACATTTTCTAAACATGTAATAGAATGTTCTACAGTAAATGCATATATAGTTCAACTTTTTTTTAAGAAAAAAACACTAAAACTAACTCTGTTGTGCTCTTTTTCTAATTCTAAATTGCTGATCAATAGGTCAAATATTAATTGCTACAAAGTAAACTCAAATGCTAAAATCTGACTTAATGTATTTCATTATAAACACATCTAGGTCAAGTCAATATAAAAAACATTAGGGGCAGGTTAGTAAATTTTGGTTTGACCAACCTTGGTTTTGGAGATAAATAATTATTTGCAAATCATTGGATATATAGTTGCCAATGGGACAACCTTAGGTGCTTTTTGTGCTAATTACAGAAACAACCCTGTTTCATGATAATGGATGTCATATACCTTGTTGATTGCACAAATATACAAAGTGATATGAACTCATCAAGCCGAACCATCCCCATCTTTTTCTCATCGAAGCTCTAAAAAAAGTTAATCAAATAATTTCCTCAGCTAAATTGTTCTTTGACAGACGAAAGATGACTTTCGGCATAGTCCCTCAAAAACTATTCCTGTTCATAAATTGGCCATGGCCACATTTATGATGAGGCCTGTGAAATTTTAACCATAGCTGCTTTCAAAATAATATGTCATAGTAGGCGGTCATTTGGTTCTTACATTGTTACACTCCTCTCACATGTGGCATCTTGTTTTCAGAGTCACAGACCAATCACAAGTAAGAATATTAATAAAAGGAAATGTTTTATAACAAATGCCCAGCAGAACTTGATTCGGGATCTCCGGCTCGCTACTATGTTGACCAATCAATTTGTCTAAAGGCATAAGCGATCAGAGGAGGTTGTTGTTTCGTTTTATATCCATAAAAAAAAAAAACAAATTTTGCTTGCTCACACAATTCGTTTTTCCGAAATTCCCAACTAATTTGTTTTGGGATAACAATTAGAAATCCCAAAATGTTAGAACTATGTCTAGAAGTATACACGACTAAAGTAAAAAACCCAAGAAAATCAATCATTTTTAACTAAGTAATCCAAATGAGAGAACATACAAGAATACCTACCATAATAAAATATTTATGCCGTGATTTTAACGGAAATAAAGTACCTCACAAAGAGTGTAGAAGGCAGGTGCATCAAAGGAGTAACCAAGCTTGACTAGTGCCTGCAAAATGATGGTTGGTTAATGGTTTCACCATGGAGTTAAAAAAGAGAATGAAACAAAGGGGTATGAAGCACTGGCTTTGCCATGTAACAAATTTGCAACAAAGAGAATACTTGTTTTTACACTTTAACGAAAAAAATATTCAAGTATAGCAAGGAACTCAAGCTGATAAAGAACAGTCATTCCTGAATAATTAAAAATATTGATGTGATACCAAGATGATAATTTTCTCAGTTTGGAAGTATAGCAATGTAAACACGAAATTTGCGAGGCTTGACCCCTGGAGGCTAAGTTTAAAATACTATAAAAATATCATTATTGGAAAGAAAAAGAAAAAAAAAAGGCATTCAATAATCTGAAATAAAACAAATTTATACCGCATGAACATCATCTAGAGGGAGGAATCCTCGGCCCCTGCAGAACCAAGTACAAAAATTGCGAAGCATTTAGACGATGGTGCTAATATGCAATAAATTTACTATCTTTAGATGTTACAGCATGAATCCATAAATATGCAATAATTTTACTATCTTTCAATAGTGCATTATAGCTCAATAATTAGTACTTCGTTTCTTTCTCTAATTTGTGAATTAAACAGAAGATGGTGTTAATATTCATATGCAATTTGGCAGCAATGTAGATCTTAGTTTCATACTTCATTACAAATTGACAACCAATAATTGGCAACAAATGGCTGATACGGCGTCAATTATTTGTGATAAAGGCTGAAAACTTTTTAAGTGGAAGATAATGAAATAAGTTAAAAAAATATATATTAAAAAAAAGGACCATATACAGAGGGAGCTTTTATGCTACTAAGCAAAAACCTTTCTAGTGTGGAGAACACTGTTTGAACCTGCACAAATAAAATTGAGTTGAAATATGCACCAGACTTGACAGACAATTTCAATATTTAATCAAAGAGAAAATTCTTTCCTAGAAGGGGGGAGAGAAAGTTGCAAAAGAACAAATAAATATATAGATAAGCAGCTGCATGTAGCTGGCATGTTCTTCTGGACTTGTTTTTTATTTATATTTTTTTTGGTGATTTGTCCTTGGGCATGTTATGGGCTTGTTACAATAAAACTGTACCAGAATCCAGTGATATCAGCCTTGTCAGAGACACATTACCAAACAAACATCCACCAGAACCATCATACCAAAACACATGCACACATGCATGCACGGTGATACATATGCAAATGAAAATAAAAATCAATGGCATAAACCTTTCTCTCTAACATTTTGGAGGAGGTTTACTATATAACAATAGATTAATCAAGTAACTAACCTTGAGAAGAAACTTGTTCAGAGCAAGAAACTCTGCAAAAATTAAATGGCTGCTAGATAAGAAAGTCTGCACCGACATAAAGTTAACAGTAAAACAACAAGAAAAATGCAAATGTCAACAAACCTTCAAAGTTCATAGTGCCATTCTTATCAAAGTCATACATCCTGCAAATTGTTTTAGAGAAGCCTTCATATATAAAGCTTTCTTGTAATTTTCCATATATAATCATAATTTCAAAAGAAAAGAGCAGAACCTAATCATCTGCTGAACAATGGAGAGGTGAAAATTGAGGTTCCCAACAGCCAAAGCGCTCTGTTAAACATTCCCAATTTCAATAAAAATCACCAAACAAGCAATTTAACGCCAATTGACAAGAAAATGAAAATGATCGGATCTAAGATTTTGGGGACCTGAAGCTGAGAGGCGGTGACGTTACCGGTCCGGCTGGAGTCGACCCGATTGAACCACTCTCTCAGTACAACCGAGTCATCCATCAATCGGAGAAGATAGGTACCTCTTTGGCTATAAGAAGTTAGCACGGGCTTACGAGTAAAGCTCTGTTAACAAAATAGCAATTCTACTGGTAACGCTGAGTAAAATTGGGTAGAACCGAAGTACCAAATCATGAAAAATGGGAGAGAAGTCAGAAGTGAGAACGGCAGTCTGGACCCTCTGAGGTAACTCTTTAATTTTGAGTTTAGATGCGGACTGTTCGATCAGTATCAGGCCAATCCGGCTCGGGTTAGAATGCATTCGGGCGTCAGGTATTGCACTGGATCTGAAATCGAAGATGTGAATGTCGAATTCGCATCCTCTGAGATATCTCAAACTTTGCATGACTTTTTGGAATATCTCAATCGTTCAAATACGTTCTGCACGAATCTCAAAGCACAAATAAAACTGGCCCCCTACGCCCCCCCGAATAGGCACCGGACACGTCGGTCACGCAAAAATTGAGATATCTCAGAGGATAGGACTCGTGATTCGTGAATGTCGCTCCTCTATTTATCGTCTTTCATGGAAATATTTTTCTGCGACCTTGGGCCCAAATATGGGGCTGGGCTACATTTGGTCTGTTGTGCGGTATCCATGTGATTATAGAGTTTCTATTTTTTCTTCTACCTAGAGTCCTAAATGGAACTCTACTCCGTTCACTGTTTGACAAAAATAAAATTACAATGTAGACGGGTCCTGTTTACTGGTTCTTTACTACGCATACATGCGGTCATATGCATTTTCTGGCAAGTGTTGAACAAGAACAAAAACATTATAGGGTTCTTAGAAACACAGTCGAGATCGTGTGATTCCAAAATAAGCTTGATAGAGTTGTGATCTTAAGTGTTACCCTTGCAGCTCCTGCAGTCCTGCTCAGGAAAAAAAAACAAAAAGAATAAAAGACTTGTAAAACCAACTTCCCTGTTAGTTAAAAGCACCGGAACACAATCATTATCACCGTCCTTCGTTAACTTTGCTTCAGCAATGCAACTCAAATCTAATTAAAGGAACAAAAAGATACATGGAGTTGACATAACTTGCCCTTCATTTTGCCCTTTCCTATCTGTCCCCCGATCCCCACACAAAATAGAGAAATAAACAAAGAAACAAAATTGAAAAATGAATTTTATACTTGCTCTGTGTTGGTAACCAAAAAGCTAACCAGAATGCATGAAGATCCTAATCATCCCGTAAGCTTACCATAACCATACCATAAGCATAGAGGGCAACCAACATGAACTATAAACTAAACAATGCAATTTCCAAAAGTCTTGAAGCATCATACAGCTCACATAGTCTAACATTCAAATGACCATGCAGAATTACGGCTCAAACGGATAGAAAATACGTTATACGTCCTCAGATCAAACTGTTTAACACTGCAGATTGCAATCCATTTTGAACGCTGCAGGCAGAAAGCCATGGCATCTCTTTGTGCGCCAATGATTTCACATACATTTTTTTTTGCACTCTGTAGGCAGGAACTGCAGCATCTCTCCGTTGTATTCTTAGCCATCAAAAAGCAGTCTCAGATTATGAATGCTGCCGCTGCTATCTTCCTTCCTCACTTCTTTTTCCTTATTCTTGGTCATTCCAGCAGTAAGTGTATCCATAATCACTTTCCCAATAACAAATCGGGTCTCATCTGGATCACCTTTCTTCAGCAGCTTGTAGTTGATGTCGTATCTCTCTCTCCTCTTGTTGCGCTCCAGGTGGAAAAGTTGAGCCACTTGATGTCCCTTTTTTGCAGATATCAGCTCCTGCAACCCACAACACTCTTATTTTTAGTTGAAAGAATCAGCCAGTAATGTAATATAAGAGTACAAGGATGGCTTTACAGTGTGGTCATCTTTGCGTTTTGATTACCTTAATTTAGAGTTGTCCTATTGGTCTATAAGATTTTGAATTTGTTTTAAATTTGTCATGCAATTGAAGTACATCAAAAGAAGTAACATAAATATATGCTGACAAAAATTTGTCATGCAATTAAATTATAGCATGGATGGTGACATGTCAATGTACATCCACTAAGATCCTAAGAATAATGTTTTCCTATTAATTTTAAAACAAGGATACTCTTGTATTCTTTACAAAATCCAGATTGGGCGGAAAAGAGATTCTAGGCTGACAGCATGCTCATGTGAACTTCCATCCGTTTTTAAATATGTTAACAGTTGGACCAATTTGGTATTATTCAAATTTTTAGAGATCAAATTACAAAATTCTAAATTAACGGACAAAAATGGGAAAAGGATGATTTTAAGGACCATCTGTGCAATTTACTCAAGTCATACTTTTAATGATCAGCTGAATGAGAACCTTGACAAGTTGTTACTGTTCGGATTTGGTACTGGCACTTCTGATATTTAGTTTCTCATTGTGTACTTGCTTTTAATATTCTTTATTTGACAGTAACCTAATTTATTAGTCTATACATATCAGAATCAGCTGGTACAACAATCCTTATTATGCATACCTGTCCAGAAAGTTCCGGAGCCTCTGAAAACACAGTCAAATTTTCTCGAAGAGACTCTATACTTGAAAACACATTGACTGAAGACCTTACAAGTGTAGCGAGATTCAACATTTTTTTCTTGAGCATTTTCTCTGACATGGGCTCTGCGTCACATGGGGCTCTTATTTCAGGCAGGAAATCAACTGCCTTTTCATTGCCATCCATTCGTTTTACAATATCCATAGCATCTGAGCATGTCCCAAAGTACAAAAGGGAAGAGAAGGCCCACACTACTGAGGCTTCTTGTGGGTTTTGTACTAGAGCAATGTGAAATGCTAACAATCCCAGCCTGTTAATAGATGGAAAATCAGGAAATCTGATGCCTGGATCGTGAAGAGGAATTTAAGCAGCTGCATTTTTTCTATTTGTATAGATGCATGGTAACTTGGAAGGTTTCGATTTTTTGTTATGTTTCTGTTGTTGTTCTTTTCCCTTCTGTACCTTTTCTCTTTTGCATAAAGCAATGGTTGAATTTCAGCAAAACACTGTTCATTTTTGAAGTTCTTGCTTGTAGCGAGTAATAATCAATCTCTTTAAACTCTCAATTAAACCATTAACCAACAAAGTTCAAACAGAATTAAAGAACTAGAAGAACATAACAGATTATATTGGGATCAACTGGTATCAATGGGTATATATGCATGGTATCCAAAAGATGAAAGTGACACAGTAGTATTTTTTTTTTTAAATCAGATCATCAGGTCCTAAGGTCAAAGTGTGGAATACTTAAATACAAAAAGACAAAATTAGGTGAACTCTTACCATAAAGTGCAGCTGCAAGGTTGATCTGTGAAAACTAACTTATCAAGGTTTGAAAACATGTTCTGTACCAATTGAGAAAAAAAGGAGCAATTATAAAATTGTAGTAATAAAAAACTATTGCTGTTAGTACAAAACTTTGTACTTCCAGTTTTAGGAACTAATTTATTATCCAATCAACAAGAAACCCACTAATAGATATGAGCATACTGATTCAGGATACTTCTACTTCACTAAGTATGATTAGATGAAACTAGGTTAGGAATCTAACGAAAATATGGATCTTAAGATTTTAAATTACTTGCCTAATCAATCCATCAAAATCAATTGCTTTTCCAAGAGATGACTAAATTAATCAAACCAGGGGCGGAGCCAGAGCAGACTTTCAAGTTATAGGGGTCAATCGTATAAAATTTTCATGCTGTGAATGGAGGTCAATTTTACTATACCCACAGCATTTTACTCTAAACTATATAGAAAATCACGTAGAAGTGCAAAAATTTTGAAAATAAATGGGGTCAATTGACCCTCATACTCAATGTGTGCATCCGCCCCTGAATTTAACAAAGACTTAGATGGCTACAATTGAATCACTGGAAAAAATAAAATTGACCTTATTGGTAATTTCTTGAAGAAGAAAAAGGGAAAAGATATATACTTACCATAAACATTGTACTGGTATAATCAGATCTTTGCTTGCTTTGATGATTTAGATATGCTGCCTGAGAACAAAAATAAAACTGCATCAGCACTCTTGAGGAAATATAGTCATTCTAATGTTCATCCAACTTACATGAAATGGGAGAAGAATTTCAAGAAGGCCATATTTTCTTAGCAACTGGATTGATGGTCTGGCTGCACCATATGCCAACATGAAATCCAGTTCCATCAGTAACCTTGCCTACAAAATAAAACAAAGAAAGAAGATAATGAAAAGTGAAAAAAAAAAAATAGTTAAATTGTGACTAAATAGAAAGATATTAACTCAACACTCTGCACTAGACCCACCTTGGTAAGAGTGGAAATAGATGAAGAAAGCTCATTCAAAGCAGCTGAAGTTTCATCAGAAAATCGGAAACCAAGCCGAGCAGCAATTCTCAAACCTCGCAAAATCCTTGCTGCAGTTAACATGAGATTTATTTTATATAAAGTTTAAAATGAGTTTTAATGGATGGAAACTTGTCATTTCACCTCCTAACCAAGTTTCAAAAAATTCTTTGTAATGAGGATTGAGTGGTAAGTCCGACCATGTTTACAATCACTGCTAATACTAGTTCCAAGAAAAAAAGTGAATTCCCCAAATTGGTAATCACTTCAACACAGCAGAGCCAGGGGCGGAACTAGAAAATTGAGATAAGGGGGGCTAGAAGATAAACTATAGTGTAATTTTATTTTATAGAGGGGGCTAGAAGTATAAATACATATAAAAAATATAAAATTCAATGGACAAAATTACAAATTGTCAATGCATAGGGGTGGCTTAGCCCCCTTTTGAGCCTTTTACCTTCCGCCCCTGAGCAGAGCCCCATTTAATCTTCAGTTCGAAACCAGGCTCAAGTAAACCCAGTTTTACATCAATTATCTCTCCAGTCCGAAGGAGCTGGCTTCGGACAGGAGTGCATGGAAGTTAGTGATTCACGTACCAGAACCGTGACTTAGGAAATATTGTTTTAGGCGGGTTTAGGGGGCAGCTAGGCCATATGACTAGGGACTTGGGGTTAAGGACGTGGAGCCTAGGACTTTGACCTCTACAATCTATAGTGTAGGCATTATATAGTTAGTATATTATTAGTATTAGTACTATTACTATTATTAGTGGTACCATTATTACTATTAGTAGTACTACTACTATTACTATTTTATGACTATCTACTTCACCTTGTGACTACGATTGGGTTTCATTTCTAGGCTACCCCAACTTGTTTGGGACTAAAGGATTGGTTGTTGTTGTTCTTCTCTCTCCTTTTGTTGTCATCATTCCTTAGAGGCCCTTAAATAAAGACTTAATTTATCCTCAGTAACAATACTGCTACAGATCATATGAACCATCAGTACAGCGAAATCCTGGTGCGGGTGTACCTTTGTATAACTGTCAAAGGAAAGGGCCTCTGTAATAAGCTCATGCTTTGTAGGGAAAATTTAAAATATTTCATGCTTTCTAGGGGAATGAAGGATATATACAAAAGAATTTGCCCTGATGTAAACTATAGGCGAGGTGACAATTCATCATTCATGTAACATGTAGCTAAAGCACATACCGCAGTCTTCGCTGAATGATTGGTCAGCAGAAACCACAGTAGATACCTGATCATAGTTTTACACAAAAAGAAAACACCATCAAAGTAAAACAAGCAACTTTTTTTTTTCTGAATAAAGTGGGGTGAAACCTCACGTGTTTCATTGAAACAAGCAAGTTTTTCAGTACCAAACCAGCTGGTACCTGCTACAAGGTTCTAAAATAATCCTACAACAATTAACTGCCTAAACCAAAAACAGATGATCATTAGAACCAAACAAAAGATATTGTCTATCTAAAAAACCAATACACAAAAACACAGTTAACTCTGAATCAATCATAGCAAACTTTGAAAATTTCAATTCCTGATCCAGGCCCAAGTATGATCTCCTCAATCTCCATATTTGCCCATATATACTCGTAGTTTACTTACAACAGGGGGAACTAGCCCAAGGAACAATGATACATTTTGAGTCCCAAAATTTCAAGTTGTATGCATTTGGAAAAATCAGGCAAGTGCACTGCGGGGGTCCGAATCCCCGAAAGTAACCCGAATTTTGAGTTTGGATCCGGACCGTCCGATCAGAATTCGGGCTAATCCGGTCCAAGGTGGAATGCACGGGGCCCCTTTAATATTCGTGCCAGATCAGATCGAAAGATCCGGATCCAAACTCAAAATTTGGGTTACTTTAGGGGATCCGAAATCTGACTTGACGCCACGGAAAATTAATAATGAAGAAGTGCATACCTTGGATGATTTTAAGTCTTGCAAACCATTTACATAATCATAAACTCTGGCTTTGACAGGATCAAAGAATAATCTGGTTCATAACACATGCATCAAAATCAAAGTCACTGTAAAGAACTTGGTACTAACCAACAATACAATTTTCTCTTGAAAAATAAATTACTTAAAGATAAAAAAAGTCACCCATTTATAGTAAAATCCCTACGCATAGAATCTTTCCACAGAACAAGGTCCTTTTCACTACAGATGCGCAGAACCTTGCGCGAAATGCCCTCTTTACTTTCTTTGACATTTATACCAGTAGTATGAAAGCTTGATACCTATCATTATACAATTTTATAGCTTAACACCAATAAATATTTTTCAAAATGAAGAGGGCATTCAAGCTTATGTGGCTACAATTAACAAAGAAAGCAGTATGTATGCACCACACTGGGGTCAACAAAGACACAAAGCAGTGCTGGAAGTACCGGCCTTTGTTTGGAGTCCAGGGCAGTAAAGCCAAAAATACATAAAAAGAACAATGGAGTCTCCACTATGTACTTGTTCAACGAGTAAGCCAAAAATAAATAAAACCCACGATACGCAAGACCAGAATCACTTTCAATGTCCTATTCATATGTTTTGCAGGGTGTATAAACAACAACAAAAATAACATAGAAACAAGATCAAAGAGTCAAATTCCAAAGTTCAATTGACGAACCTCTGTTATGCTACCAACCATATAAACCTGGCATATGGGGAAACGGCGGCCCACAATAATACACCTTCTAAATTGCTTCTTAATCTGCATCACATTAGCATGAGATCAGTTATCAGTTATGGTGCGTATTACAATATACAACTATTACTTTTCACATCAGACAGGTCAGTTCTGATACTGGTACGATATTGTACTATATAGGACCATTGGTACTCATACGTATTGAACTATTGGACCATAACCCATTCCAGTTGGCTCTTATTTGTGTATAGCCTGTTCTTCTAAAAATGTAACAGGTGGTACAATCAAAACCTAGTTAAGAAAGAATAAGGAAGAAAATAAGCTTGAAATTGGACATCAGGGTCTAGGATCAGAGTTGGTTTGGCATTTCTGTAATGTTGGACCTAAATGGTACGCTACAGAAATCTGGTACAAACTACTTAGTTTTGATATACAAAGTTCTAGAAGGAAGTATATGTTTTAATAAGCTTGAAATATGCACATATTGAAAACAGAAACCTGGATATTAGTAGCTGTAGTGATAATATCAAAATCTTTTGGTACCCTCTTCAATAGCAAGTCTCGCACACACCCACCCACAAGATATGCTTCAAAACCTAGATTACAATTTTCAGGACCAAAGGGTACCTCTCTAAGTATAAAATACTAGAATCACAGTCAAATGCAAAAGTGATAACAAAGCTGCATCATTGCCCAGTAATTGTTAAATGACCCTTTTTTCTGTAAAAGAAAATAGGTTTACATAACTGGCACTTAGGGTGGAAGTCTCAAATGAGCTTTTATTACCCATAAGACTTGCTAGAAGCAAATTCAATTGATGCAACCTAAAGTTGCCAAGTCAGGGTCCAAGTCTACCCTGGGTTAAGTCTGAATTGTTGAAGTAAAGACCAAATTTTAGCCCGAATTTGATTTTATCAAGAGTTCCTTTTTATTTAATAAAAGTGGAAAAACCAACCTGTTTCGTGAAAATATAATGTTTTTATCAGTACCAAACAACGGATACCATCAAAACTTCAAAAACAAAAAACAAAAACTACTTGTTTCTTATTACACATCTCCTCACCTCACAAAAAGGTTCAGCTTCATAAAAGAGCTACAATATAACAGATTTACCCCAGCATTAAAAACCAAGCCATATATGAAACTAGAATGTTGATACGCATCAATTACAAAACTAATAAATAAATCAATTAACGTTTATTAAGAGTCAACGTTATTGGTAATGGAAACTATGATAATCGAAGATTTGAGTGCTGCTCTTTGGGGTTGGGGGGTTTTGGGGGGGTTCCTTTTTTTCTTTCTCGCAGCCTATCTTGACAAAGCATAACCCCAGACACCCTCTAATAATATTGCTCTATTACAGCTGCTGACAGGAGCGGACGCAGGATTTCTGCCAGGGAGGGATAGGACGAGTTCAAATAGCTTATCAGGTTCAAATCCATTAACTAATTGGGTAGTAGATAAAAAAATAGTATACTCTTACATAATAAAAACAACAAAATAATATTATTTTACATATTAAAAAACAACAAAGTTGGTCCGGACCCGTAAATTTCTATAAAGTTTCTATAAAAAACAATAAATTTCTCATTAACAGTGCTTTTGAACTGGCCTGGCGGGCTTTTCAGTTTCAGAGAGGAGCAAAACAATTTCCAGGGAGGGGCAAAGTGTTACCGGACCCGTATTTTTCCACTGAATTTCAAAATCCAGGAGGCGGTTGCCCCCCCCAGGCTCAAGGTGGGTCCGCCCCTGGCTGCTGATCAATACCAGTGCAAATCAACCGGCTCAATCATTGTAACATTGTTTTTCAATTTATCGATCATATAATTTTAAGTACCATAAAAACTAAGGAATGACAAAAGGTACAGTTAAAATTGGATCAGGCCAATGACCAACAAAACCGCACCGTGTGACTCCAGGATGTTCTGGTATAGTGATCTAGTATGGAAATTATCGGATATAAAAGTACAATATGAACCTTTGCCTTGAAGAGATCTTATGATGGTCCATGCTGGCCCAGAAATTGCTGAGTTATCAATGCCAACCTTCTTGGAATCATAAGTTCTCCGAATTGAAGGATTATATAAACCTAGACAGTGAAACAAGAGAAGTGCTACTTAAATTTTGAAGTGCTTATAAAAGAAACAGAGATTTCTGTAATTCTTTATCTACTAAAATTGTGATGGCTCCCAGCATTTCTCAGCAAACAAAACAGAGCTCGTGTTTGGATCGTTGAGTTATAACACAACTGGGGATGTCACCGTCTTTTGCTGAACTTAATAATAATTAACCCTTTGTCTCGACGTGTTCTGCTGATGACAACCATAACCTAAAAGGTAATCATACATTTGGTGGCAACTGTGGGTCTTACTGCATGAAGCCAAAACTGCTAAAATATTTACTCCCTACTTGTGCAGGCATTAGAGAGAACTGTACTGGTTAAAAAAGGAAAAAAAAATTATTACCTGTCTTGACTGTTGTACCTGCCTCGACTTCTGCTGGAACATGGCCATCGCTCTCTCCCGGAGATGTATGCTTCCACCTCTGAGGCAAAATCTCGTGTTATTTGCACACCCGAAACCCGTTCGACGAAATGCCAAAGCGAAACATATAAAAATTAGATATTGTGATAGCAAAAAAAAGAACCTGGAGTTGAAACGCGATGGAACGGAGACGAGAGAGATTAGTGGGAAAGATATCACTTCGTTTTGATATCGACATGGCCGAGTCAGCAGCTCATTCTCGGACAATTTCAAGGTACACCGGAGTCAAGCGGGAACTGTTATTCGTTTCCTCTCGTAGGTGCGAATGAATATATTTAATAGTTGAGGAGAATCTCTATTTTATATTTAAATTTTAAATGACAAGAAAAATTTAGGTTTTAAAAAATTGGTACTAAATAAAGAGTTTAAGCTTTCAAATTTTAGTTGCATTTCATCATCAATATTATTATTTGTCGTTTATTCTCTTGTATCGTTTCTCTCTTTCTTATTAGATACGTATCTGATGTATTTGATATGCAATATAATTATTAAATCAGTACTCATTTTGTATTTTTTTAGTTGAGTTATTTGCGTGATTGATCATATTGGTTATCATTGTATATGTCTTCAATTATTTGAAAAATATTTTTATCCACAAATTTTTTTCTAAATTTTCTATACAGATTATATTATTTTAAAAATTAATATTTCCTTCAATAAATTTATCCTTTTTGGGCAAAGTTTCGGGAAAAAACCCTAGTAAAACTAAAATGCTGTGTTTTTGCTCAATTCAAAGTTGAGTCTGCTAAGGTGCTGTCATTTTTATTTATATCCACCATTAATTACAAAATAACAAATATATCCAGCAAATTTAAAAACTTATTAAACTACCCAAACCGGATATTTAATAGCCGGTTTCTAATAAAAAAATATATTTTTTAAATGTGGACAGTTGATGTATAGTTTTTTGACTAATTTGTAAATATCAAATTCGCTCTGGAAAATATAAACATAATTTTGATGTACATATTTCACGAATCGTTTGAAATTCTCATTTTTAAGACGATTAATTGGCAAAATTTGTTGATTGATTTATGATTATGTTTTTTCAACTAAATTTATTATGATTTTAACGAGAGTTTTATATTTTGAGAGTTTTATATTTTGACATTTATAAGTATGATTTAGGCATGATATAAGAGAAATACGAAATGCAAACATAGAGTAGGAAATATAAATAAACAAACAGAGATAATACAAGCGTAAAATGGCAAACACAGTAGACCAAATGTAAATCATACATAACAATAAAAAGTAAAAATTACCGTGAGAGGGGGAGTATCGCTCAGCAGGCTGTCTTCTGTTAGCCCTGTCGAGCAGCCCCCCCAGACCGGACCACGTGCAGCAACGACAGCGGCATCTGCCTCTATGCTCATATGTACTACGGTCTCCCATGCATCATTACTCCCCAGAGTAGTAGCTGGCGGGGGCGAGGGTGTAGAGAAGATAGTCGCTGCCAGCCCAGTCGCAAAGTCAGGAGGGGCCTGTGACCCGTTACTGCTGGCCTCACCATCGTGTGCCATCACCGTAGGATATCATCCCAACATGGACAGTGATAGGCTCTCAATGTCATCCATACTTATAGTCAGCCCATAATTCTCCATGTGATCAAAAGATTAAGGCTCGTAGCACGGCGGCAGCAGCATGCTAGCCAGACCTTACAAATCAAACAATGATATAAATTTTTATACGAAGGAAGAAAATTGTACTAACTCGACTGATACTCCGCCTACGGGAATGCCCTTGGTCAACAAACCCCAGAGGGCACTCACATCCTAGAGCATCACAATCATCTCTCTGAAGGGCATATGGAACGTGTGAGTCTCGGGACGTCATCGCTCCACTAATCCTGCGATGAGAGATGCATTGATGGAGGCTCGTGTCCCGCAGGATGGACACAAATCTGATATAGTCCCAGCTGGATGAGGTACAGGTCCATCAACGAGAAGTACCGCATCCGAGGGATAGATAGATTGACGTCCATAAGCGTCTCGTCCTGCGTTGAAAAATAACAAAACAATATATTACATAACGTATACAACGAAATTAAACTTTGAAGATGGACAAAACGTACCATACCTCGTGGGAAGCCAGGGATACTCGGTGCTCGCGGTGGGGTAACCACAGGAGAGGGCTGAATTGCTCGGTACTAGTGGTGTCAACCGGCGGCTCAACCGGCGATGTGCGTCTGGGCTGTCCTCTACCTCTACATCCAGCCATCCTAGTTTCATAAATTATTGTTAGTTAGATTAAGTTATAATAAAATTGTGCTTGAATGCACTCAAATGCGCTTAAACCCGCTTAAATTGTACAAAATGCACTCAAATGCGCTTAAACGCGCTTAAATTGCGCAAAAACATACGCAAAAATGCGCTAATATACGTTAATATACTAATTTATACTAATTATACTATTTTATGCAAATTATTTTCAAATTTGG